>CM069858.1:85290709-85850709 GCA_036172795.1 Pelodytes ibericus | reverse complement strand
CACACACATATGCACCCAACAACATATATAAAAATTTTTTACACACTGCATTTTTCTTAAAAGCACTGGAACAGTGATGGCGCACCTGTGGCACTCTGGAGACCTACGAAATGGAACTCTGCATGTGTCTACAGTATCACCATAAATTATGGAGAACCCATGATCTAAGATGGATATTTTAGTATATTAGTGGATAGTTTTTAGTTGAACTAATTGGTACAAAAGAAATTATGAGAAGGGAATGATAAAAAGAATGAACAGGTTGGCTCACAGTGATGTGCAGAAAAATGCCAAAACTGGGAGGGCATTTTGAGAACTTCAGCTTTGCTTTCTACAGGAGAAAAAAAAATGCTATTATTTCGGATATAAGAAAAAGTAAAGTTTTGACATTCTTAAAGGAGTATAAAAAAATCTAAAACTTACCTCGTTCCTGCTCTGTCCCCCGGTGCTCTGAAGCTGCGTGGCTGTGAGGGAAGCGTTGTGAGCTTCCCTCCAGCCGCGCGGTCAATAAAGTGTGTTTTTTTTTTTTTAAACAAACTTTATTGGCCGCGCGGCTGGAGGGAAGCTCACAACGCTTCCCTCACAGCCACGCAGCTTCAGAGCACCGGGGGACAGAGCAGGAACGAGGTAAGTACTGGGGTCTGGGGAAAGGGGGGGGAGGACGGTGGCATAACGAGAATACTAAGGGGCAATATCCTGGCATATTGGGGGCAATATCCTGCATATTAAATGGCATATTGGGGCAATATCTGGCATATTAAAATGGCATATTGGGGGCAATATCCTGCATATTAAATGGCATATTGGGGGCAATATCTGGCATACTAAAATGACATATTAGGGGCAATATCCTGCATATTAAATGGCATATTGGGGCAATATCCTGCATATTAAATGGCATATTGGGGGCAATATCCTGGCATATTGGGCTTCAAAGTTCTTAATTTAAGTTCTTAAGTTTTTTTCCCTGAAATTTCCTTCTTAAAATTAGGTGCGTGTTATACGCCGATAAATACGGTATATATATACACACACACACACACACACATACATATTTCTAAGCAGGGGCATTAGAAACATAGAATGTGTCGGCAGATAAGAACCATTCGGTCCATCTAGTCTGCCCAATTTTTTTTAAATACTTTTATTAGTCCCCCGTTCCCGGTCTTATAGCTAGGATAGCCTTGTGTCTATCCCACGCATGCTTAAAATCCTTGACTGTGTTTACCTCTACCACTTCTGCTGTAAGGCTATTCCATACATCCACTACCCTCTCAGTAAAGTAATACTTCCTGATATTACTTTTAAATCGTTGCCCCTCTAATTTAAGACTATGTCCTCTAGTTGTGGTAGTTTTTCTTTTAAATATACTTTCTTCCTTTACGGTGTTGAATTGTGGCATTAAGAGTTTATATTTGGCTTACTGAGTGTCAAAATACATTTGAACCAAATCTTAAATGCACATTGCTTCCATTCTTGTAACAAACTGATTTTACCTTCAATTACCCCACCCTGTTCCTTCAATTTCAAATTCTTGGCGTGAGTTTTTCCTGTGTAGTGGGACTCAGCAACCACAGGAGAAGAAAAGGTCATGTTGCAGATTGGACAGCACTTGTTCCTATCTACTGCATCATTGCTTTCCTGTACCTGCAAATGGAAATGAAGGTTTACAATTGTGTTCACTAGATGCATTACATTATAATTATTTAAGACAGAATTAACTCTGTTCTATCTGAAATTTCCTACAGATTTATACACAAAACCATAAAACAGTGAATGTAAAAATATAACACATCCATTAAAAAAACAGTATCCACTACCAGAGTCTGAGGTTGCAGGAATTTTGTGATTACTGATTTATAAGAGAAACTTACCTCAGGTTTCTTCTTTTTTGGTGGGCTAAAATCTTCACCTTGCTGAATACACTTGTACCGTCGTACTTTGTTTGCATGTTTTTTGCTCTGGGGGGGAAAGTAACCGTTTTGTAAATTATGTACTTTTCCCAACTGTATTCGCAGCAGAAAATTTATGCTTTACATTTTTAACAAATTTATGGTAAAAACATGTTAAAAAGATTTTTACGGGGCACAATAAGTGGTGTTTAACAGATTTGAGAATCACACATTATACTAAGGCTTGACAAATGCAATTTAGTTTTAGGAGCCCGCAAAATAATCTAGGAGGCGAGGGTGACTTGTATTCCAGCCATGTCTGCCAGGCACAGACAGAGCTGTCCTGCTGAGCGCCTGGATGTCACGTGACACCCAGCACTCGGGACTGTAAAACGCAATGCACTAGGGGGCGTAACTGGCAATCTGTGCGGCCGGCAGAGATTTTGCCCCCTTGCACTGTACTCTACTGAAGATAAAACATTGGTCCTAGCGCTGAGTGGCCCCATGTAGATGCCTATACCCAGGCACCAGGTCTCATTTATTGGTCACCATGGCAACCTGGTACCAGGGATATTTCGAGCCCTGCATTAGACATTTTCCTGTCTACCACACATATAGTTGTGCCGAAAAATGCATATATACCTGGTAATGTGCAAGCTTTTGAGACTCCGAAATCAGAACGGCACTGCACACTTTACACTGAGTGTCTGAGAAAATGTCACTATTCTCTCGAATGAGGCGATCAACTACAAAGAAAAAAAAAAAAAAAGAAGGGTACATTTAAATGGGGTAACACCACAAACCACTGCCAGTCTTGATGACAACCACAATGTTTAAATGGAACCACCAACAACATTTATAAAATATTATGTATGCGGAAATGTACCCTTATAAACCACCAGTGACCGCTACATATTTTTACCAGCTTTTACAAAGTAATTTTTTTTTTAAACTGAAATTTTGGTACATCACGAGCTGCCATGTTTTGCAATCTTTTCACTGCTCACTGATGCATAAGTGCATATGACAGGCACTTAAGAGGATTAAGGTCAGCAATTAAGCCAGCTCAAAGCATGCCTTCCATTTTAGTTATCAACGGTGTACATTCTATACAAATTATGTTAGGACACTTGCAAGATCCTACTCTCTCAAATGTCTTGCAACCCCCCCCCCCCCCCCCAACACCTTTTGAAGCATTAGAAATTTAGAATGATGACAATAATTAGAGAACATTTTGCTTTTTCCAATCAAAATCCAAACGTGTTGAAATTGGATATGTCAAAATTAGAAAAAAAATCTATTTATTAGATCCTGGTCGGAAACCATCTCCTTGTGTTATAATATTTTTGCAGGTGACATGTGTAATAAAACAAATTACATGTTGAGGAGGTGGGAGAGTTAGCTGGGAGGGATATACACAGTAGAGGAGTGTAATTAATTTTTATTATCGTTAAAAGGTATCACTCAATGTGCAAACCATTTGGAATCCCACTACAAATTAATTTATATATGGTACCTAACCCCTTCCAAAATTTTTAACAATTCCTCGCACCTCAGCGAAAATAATAAATGTTGGAGAGACTGCGGTCAAATTGGTACATTACTCCACGTCTTCTATTCGTGTCCCAAAATGAAAACATATTGGTTGAAAATTCTCAAATTAATTAATCACATATTAGAATTTGATGTAATATTATCCCCGGGTCTTTGTCTCTTTGAGACATTCCATCTAACCTGCCTAGATACAAAAAAGATTATACTAGGCCATCTTCTAATATCAGCTAATTCCATCATCTCTCGTCATTGGAAGTCACCCACAGTACCAATTGTTGGTGAGGTTTTATTTCTCGTTTTTGAAAATATAAAAAGGTATGAACTGGCTTTTCGTGATCCATCTACTTTCCCATGTATATTGCAGCATGTATGTTCAATGTGGGAAGATGATGTGAAAGACCATGTTCCCACCTGACTGATTACATACTCTGCTTCCTGATTATTATTTTTTTAGTACCAAGTTATTATTTACTTGACACTTATTTTTGTGCTTAGTTTACTTATTTCATATACAAATATTTATAATAGTTATGTGTATTTTATTTGATTGCTTGTTTAGTTTTGACAATGGTTCATACATCAATATATATACCAATGTTGTATGTTCTATTATATTATTTTAAAACTTTAATAAAAATATTAGAACAGACATTTAGAATGAGTAATATTTTACAACTGCAGAATTTCTGCAAATCAGACATTCCTTCAATGAATTAATATTTTTTAAATAGTTTATTCAAGTAATACTTCTGTGAGTAAATAAAGAGAAGTTTTATTATTGGCGTCAGATCAGCTATGCATGTCCACCTCATCTTCCCTCCTGCTTGTCACATGGCAATGGACTTTGTGTGACCTGGGAACAAAAGAAGCTAACTAGAAGTGTGTTTCCTGTCACCACAGACATTTTATAAAGGTTATGAAATTGCAAAATTTATAAAATTTAAAATATAGCATTTGTATCTTGTGCGCAAAGTGAATTTTACCACATATTTATGAAATTTCCTTGATAAATTTGACACGTTTTACAATAAAATAAATTAGCATTTTAGAAACAAAAATTGACATTACCACTTCTACTGTATACTCATATTATTGATGGAGTGCAATTGAGTGTCTGGAGAGTTGCATATGACTTGAAAATGTCCTCTTGAAATTGATACAACTCCCTAAGTGTCTCACTATCTTTGACTGCTGTAGAGCACTTGGCTTATATTGCTGATTTTCTATTTGGTGTTATGACCTTCCATACGTCAGGGATATTGTTAGTGTACTGATCTTGGTCCCCAGATACACCAGACATCTCCATACATGCAATTATTGTGATATACTTTACATGTGTTAATTCTATTTAAGAGGTTTCTGGATTGTTAATTTCCTTAAGATACCAGCATTTCCCCAATTATGTCTTGTGTCCTCATGCTTCAGAATAGTTATAATATTGTTAAATATGTCTAAAATGGGATGCATAAATTTATGCCAAACAAGATTTTCTTATATATTCTGATATGAGAAGACTGTATCGTATATTTATGTATACTTATCCATCTATGTAATCTCTCTATATATTGCCAATTATCTTTATCTTGTATGTTTATGTATATGGCTAATATAATCATGAAAAAAGTAATAAAAATATAATTTAAAAAAACCAACTGACAGCAACATCGGACAGGTAGATTAAAAATATACCTGATATTCTGCTGATCTATTCTTCATTTTGTTCTAAGCCTTGCACACCAGCGCTAGTCCCCACACCCCCAGGATTTTAAAAAAATAACACTTTTTTGAGGCTAGTGTTAAATGTTAAGACTAGAAATATTTTATGTAAAATAAATAAAGACTGCTAGTTGAGCCAGTGCTTAGTACTGGCTCCCAGGAGTAGAAAGTGGCCCGAAACAGCCACTACTACTGCAATCTTTGGCAAACATTGGAGGTAAAATGAAAAGTGTCAAATACCACAAGCTGAATACTGTAGGTTTGTTTACTTTCAAAAAAAAAAATGTACAAATAAGGGGTGATTAAGGAATTCAATATCATTGTCACTATCAGTGTCACTATCTCTAATTTTTTAGGGGGGGGAAATATAGATTTCTAGACTCTAGACAATTACCGTATTTGCTCAAATATAAGAAGAGGATTTTTTCAGATTTTTTTCTGAAAAAGCCCCCTTGTCTTATATTCAAGGTCGTCTTATAATCTGACCTCAAATCGAGGTCAGATAAAAAGACTGGGATCCAGGTCCCCTGCAGAGCTGCAGGGGACCTGGATCCCCCTCGCTAACAGCCAGAGGATGTCCGTCGGGACTTTTATGATGAAGCTGGGTCCATCCTCCGTCTGCCACGCTTCGCCACCAGGGAAAGGCAAGGTGGGGGGGGGACAGAGTAACAAGGGGAGGGGGGGGGGGGGGGGGGCGGAGAGACAGACAAGGGGAGGGACATAAAGGGAGGGGGGAGAGAGACAAAGTTGGGGGCAGGGGAAAGAGAGGCAGCATTGGCACATAAAAGGAAATAAAAACAAGAAATGCATTTTTTGATATAATCATATTTTATTAAAAAGCAATTTACATGTGAACATATACAAGTTGAACTTTTTTCCTATAGGGTAGACTTATATTCAGGCTTTTAGTTTTTTTCCTAAAGGAATATCCAAAGTTTGGGGGGTTGTCATATAAATCAGGGTCGTCTTATAAAATCGAGCAAATACAGTAATAATCTATTTAGCAGTTTTTTTCATTAGCTTTTGTAGATATTTTTGTAAAAGACTTTTCAAGTAAGTTTGAAAAAGGTTTTTTCCTTCAAATTCCCACCATATATATTTTTTTTTTTAACAAAATTATATTTGACATGATAAAAATAATGGTCTATAGAAAGTTCCTGGTATCCTGAAAAATAAACCAAGTATAATTTGTGAGGGTATAGTAAATGAAAAGATAAAATTTACAGCTAAAAAACAAACATCGCAGAAATATTAAAGCAACCATTGTCTAGGATGACAAAAAAAAATTTCAACGTCCAGTAACAAAAGGGGTTAAAAGAGAATATTAGTGCAGTACTTTATAGGGCTGTTAGTGCAGTAATGGCTATCCTTTAGCACTCCAGTGGCTGTGAATTGCATTTGGTAAATGGCTGGGTGAACACCTAACGCCACAATAGCTGGGGTGTCAAATATTACCTGTCACAGTTCTAGTGGATGTTCTTGTGCACACCTTGCATACACTTGTGGAGGTGTATGCATCTACACTCAGACAGTTGCTGACTAGAGTTGAGCGGACACCTGGATGTTCGGGTTTGGACGAACTTCGGAAAAATGTCCGGGTCCGTGCTCGAACTTGACCCCCAACCCCATTGAAGTCAATGGGGACCTGAACTTTTGGCCACTAAAATGGCTCTAAAAAAGTAATGGAAAGGGCTAGAGGGCTGCAAAAGGAAGTAAAATGTGGGTAAGAGTAGGACAAGTGCCCTGCAAGCAAATGTGGATAGGGAAATAACTTAAAATACATACAAATTACAAATACAGCTGAGCCATAAAATAGCACTAGATGGAACCTTTGATTTTAGCTTTGGAAGAACATAAATCTAAATCATGGCTGCCAGGAGGATCAACAGAATTATCCATTTGAGAGAGGGTTGGAGTGCAGGGTATTCTCTTTCAGTTTATACTAAGTGACCCATAGGTTGAGGAGGGGGTGACCGTGGCGGTGTAGGTGGAAGCGGCGCTGGAGGAGGAGGAGGTAGCCAACACTGTGATTTATTTGTTTTTTTAAATTGGGGAAGCCCTCAAAATATTTGGACATATAACAACAGAAAACAAAGAATAAGTGCACTTGAGTATAACAATGACTGGGTGAGGCTGGTATAAATGTCTATTCTGCACAAGGTAGAGACAAGTCTGGTGGGATCCATGCCTGGTTCATCTTAATAAACGTGAGCTTGTCCACGTTGGCTGTGGACAGGCGGCTGCGCTTGTCTGTGATAACGCCCCCTGCCGTGCTAAACACACGTTCAGACAATACACTGGCTGCAGGGCAGGCCAGCACCTCCAAGGCATAAAGGGCAAGCTCAGGCCATGTGCCCAATTTGGAGACCCAGAAGTTGAATGGGGCAGACCCATCAGTCAGTATGTGTAGGCCTGTGCATACATACTGTTCCACCATGTTTCTGAAATGCTGCCTCCTGCTAAGACGCTGCATATCAGATGGTGTTGCTGCTTGTTGTGGCGTGCTGACAAAGCTTTTCCACATTTCGGCCATGCTAACCATGCCTTCTGAGGTGCTGGCGGTGCCCCAGCTGCGTTGGCGACCTCTTCCTCTGCCTTGTGCTTCCATTGAGGCCCCGGTGTCATTTTGGAATGCCCTCAGCAGCGCGTCTACCAGCGTGCGCTGGTAGTCGCGCATCTTACGCTCACGCTCCAGTGATGGAATTAAGGACGGCACGTTGTCCTTTTAACGGGGATCCAGCAGGATGGCCATCCAGAAACCAGCACAAGTTAGAATGTGGGCAACTCGGCAGTCGTTGCGCAGGCATTGCAGCATGTAGTCCCTCATGTGTGCGTAGCTGCCCAGAGGCAAGGACAAGCTGTTCTCTGTGGGAGGTGTATCATCTGTGTCCTCCGTATCTCCCCAGCCACGCTCCAGTGATGACCACGAGCTGCGTTGGGTGCCACCCTGCTGTGAACACGGTTTCTCCTCCTCCTCCTCCAAAACTGTGCCCTGGCTTGACAGTTGTGTACCTGGCCTATGCTGGTGCAGGAACCCACCCTCCAAGCCACTTGTGAATGACTGGCCTGATAACTGTGGAAATGACCCCTGTTCTTTCTCCTCCTCTTCCTCCTGTGCCACATCCTCTTCCATCATCGCCCTTAGCGTTTTTTCAAGGAGACATACAAGCGGGATAGTAAGGCTGAGAACGGCGTCATTGGCACTTGCCATGTTGGTGGAGTACTCGAAACAGTGCAAAATGGCACACAGGTCTCACATGGAGGCCCACTCATTGGTGGTGAAGTGGTGCTGTTCCGCAGAGCGACTGACCCGTGCGTGCTGCAGCTGATACTCCACTATTGCCTGCTGCTGCTCGCACAATCTCTCCAGCATGTGCAAGGTGGAGTTCCACCTTGTGGGCACGTCACATATGAGGTGGTGAGCGGGTAGGCCTAAGTTACGCTGCAGCGCAGACAGGAGAGCAGCAGCAGGGTGAGAACGCCTAAAGTGCGCACAGGCGGCCCTGCAATCCTCTGGCGGAAGGACATGCGCCAAACTGCTATCTGCCTCAGGCCCAGCTGACACTACATTTGCCCAGTCTGCAGTTAGGGAGATATAGCGTCCCTGCCCGTGCTTAGTGGTCCACGTATCTGTGGTTATGTGGACCTTGTCACAGATGGCGTTGCCCAGTGCACACCTGATTTTGTCCTCAAATTGCTTGTGCAGGGAAGGGATGGCTCGCCGGGAAAAGTGGGAACCACGTACTGTGGGACAGCCACCGCCATCAGGTTTTTAAAACTGTCCGTCTCCAACAGACGGAATGACAGCATTTCAAAGGCCAGGAATTTGGAAAAGCTGGCATTCAGGGCCAGGGTTCGCAGGTGGGTAGGGCCATACTACCTCTTTCTCTCCAGTGTTTGGGAGATGGACAGCTGAACGCTTCCATGGGACAGTCTGGAGATGCTTGGGGACGGTGGCGGACATCTATTTGCTCGGTGGCAGGTGCCACTGTGACTCCAGAGCTGGAGGAAGAGGCCAAGACAGCAGCAGAAGAGGAAGCAGGAGGAGCCTGAGAACTTTCTTGGGTTTTGAGATGCTTACTCCACTGCAGGTCGTGCTTTGCATGTAGATGCCTGGTCATGCAGGTTGTGCTCAGGTTTAGCAAGTTTATGCCTCGCTTCAGGTTCGGATTGCTCAGCTTGCAAACCACTCGTGTCTTGTCGTCAGCACATTGTCTAAAGAACTGCCACGCCAGGGAACTCCTTGTAGCTGGCTTTGGTGTGCTCGGCCCCTGTGTGCGGTGGGCAGTAGCAGGCGTATTGTCTAGGGGACGGCCGCTACGGTTTTGCACCCTGCTCCCTCTTATGCTGCGCTGGTGCCTCTTTGCGACCACCGCCTCTTCCTCCAAACTGGACACGTCACTCGCATGACCTTGATTCCATGTGGGGTCTAGGACCTCATCATCCTCCACATCATCTTCCACCCACTCCTCAACCCTGCCCTCCTTGCCGGTCTGCACACTGCCGAAAGCCACAGCAGTTTGCACCTGTGTTTAGTCATCATCAGAGACGTGCTGCGGTGGTCCTCGCATGTCCACATCCTGACACATAAGTGGTTGTGCATCAGTGCACTCAATCTCTTCCACTTCTGGGGCAAGGCTAGGTTTGATTACCCCGCCAGCAGAGTCATCAAAAAGCAAGAGAGACTGCTGCATGACTTGTGGCTCAGACTGCTTGGCTGATTTGCAAGGGGGTGAGGTGAAAGACAGATGGCCATGGGCTACAGGTGTCAACTCTGAGCTTTCAGCAGGGGACCGGGTGGGAGACAATGTGAAGGAACTGGAGGCACTGTCAGCCACACAATCTACTATCGCCTGTACTTGTTCTGGCCTCACCATTCTAAGAGAGGCATTCGGGCCTACCAAATAACGCTGAAGGTTCTGTAACGTACTGGCACCTGAGGAAGGTGTTTCACTTGTGCGTGTAGCTGGCACAGATCGACCACATCCCCTACTTGCAACAGGAGCTCCACGAACACCAGCAGCACCAGGACCAGGGCCATGTCCCTTATTTGACACTCTCCTCATTCTTTGCGGTCACCCACCAAAGTAACAGATGGTTAATGTCAGATGACAATGTAACCGCCAATAGTCAACAATTTTTATTTTTATTGTTTTGTTTATTGGACTGAAAGGGATGCACCGCAAGACGCAAATGTACTATTTACCACCCAAAACAATTAGAATTTTTCAAAGTGCGCTGTAAGCACAGTATTGGACTGTTCTATTTGACTCTCAGATATGAAGTGCACCGCAAGACGCAAATGTACTATATACCACACAAAACTATTAGAATTTTTCAAAGTGCGCTGTAAGCAAAGTATTTGACGGTTCTATTTGACTCTCAGATATGAAGTGCACCGCAAGACGCAAATGTACTATTTACCACCCAAAACTATTAGAATTTTTCAAAGTGCGCTGTAAGCACAGTATTTGACGGTTCTATTTGACTCTCAGATATGAAGTGCAGGACGCAAATGTAATATTTAACACCAACAAATTGCAGTATTTAAAAATGCCTAGAAGTTGCCCACTGAGCTAACAGAACAGGATTAAAGTCATGTGCCTGGCACACATGCAGTTGCAAGTGCACTGCCCTCTCTGTGGCACTGGGCTCAGGGCAGAGTACAAAAATGTAGTATAGAATCCACTAAAATAAATCGCTGTATTTTGCAGATTCAACACCAGAATTCTTTACTAATCTGTCCCTCACAGCTGCAGCATCCTCTCCCTACACTAAGAATAGCTCATGTGATGTGCGGTGACTCCAGCTTATATATAGAGGCTGGGTCACATGCTGCAATGGCCAATCACAGCCATGCAATTAGTAGGCATGGCTGTGATGGCTTCTAAGGGCAAACGAGACAAATGCTTGTTGATTGGCTGCCCTGCAGCCTTTCAAAATGAACCATTAAATCGCCGAAACCCTGAACTACAACACAGACATACAGTGGAATGTCAGTGTTCGGGGTCCGAATACCGTAATGTTCGGTACGAACCCGAACAGTGAGCTTCGCGTTCGCTCAACACTATTGCTGACCCATTAAAATATACAGGTAGGGTTGCCACCTTTTACTAGAAAAAAATACCAGCCATATGTGGGCGGAGCTACAAAAGGGTGCGGCAACAAATGGATCATCTCAATGTAAAGGTACCGGATGCCTGAAGCTCAATTCTCAAAAGTATCCTGAATCACAAATCCCCTTATCCCAGATAACCCTCAATATCCTTGTCTCTCTCTCCATCATCTTTCCTCATCATCTCCCCCATCGGTCTGTCTCTCTTTCCCTCAGCATCTTTCCTCTCGGTCGACTCTCTTTCTCACATCATCTCCCCACTTGGTCTGTCTTCCTTTCCCACATCATCTCCCCTCTCGGCCTGTCTTTTTTCCATATATCCTCTCTCGCCTTTTGCTCTGTCTCTTTCCCCATTCCCTCCCTGGTAAAATATCCGGGAGGTGTCATTGGCGGGGTGAGATTGTTGTTTGCCACTCTCAGACCTGTCAGTTGCTCCTGGTAAGTTTTCATAGAAACATAGAACATAGAATGTGTCGGCAGATAAGAACCATTCGGTCCATCTAGTCTGCCCAATTTTTTTTTTTTTTTTTAGTACTTTTATTAGTCCCCCGTTCCCGGTCTTATAGCTAGGATAGCCTTGTGTCTATCCCACGCATGCTTGATTTTTCACTTGAAAGGTCCACCGCATTCGATCATCAAAACATTTGGCTACCAGGTAGCGTATAGTAGAGCTGCTTGACTACCCGATAGGGTCCTTGCCAAGGAGCCTACAATTTGTCCTGCTTGGTGGGCTTGAAGGCAAATGCTTTCTTCCCTACATTCAAGGTGCGGTTCCAGTGGTATGATCGTACCACAGTTTATGTCGGCCTTGTAAGGTTCAAAGGTTCTCTCGCACAGTGTCCATGAGCTCCTTCAACATCCTATCCAATAGAGGTGTCTCCACTGCTCTTTCCCAGTTGGTTCTAAATAAATGTAAGGCTCCTTCAGCCCTTACTATAGACCAGCTCAAAAGAGGAGAAACCCCATGGATTCCTGCAGCACTTCCCGGTATGCAAACAGGTGGCGTAGCAGGTGCTTCTCACAGTCTCTGTGTGGTAGTAAATATCTGAAGCTTCCATTGAACCTCTCACAGGTCTGAGGCTGTCTGAGGCAGCAGTCTTATTCCACAGTGCTTCGACATCTGCTGAGTTATCTCAGCAGTACAGTCAGTCCCCTTGTCTCAGATTATCTCCAAGGGAAAAATCCGTAGCAGGGAATTAGCCACTGTCTCCACATGGATATTTGTCAAGGGGTTCGCCTCGGGGTAGCATAATCTATTGTCAGAATATATCTCTTTCCAGAGGCACTGGGCCAAGTTAACGGTCCTACCAGGTCTACGGTCACCCACAGATGACCAGCCAAGGGGATGATTTGCAGCACCATCAGCTGTTGCTTAGGCACACTAATAGGCTTTTTCAACTTTATGACTCCAATAAACCCCGATCCCATTCCACCCACCCATTCCCCCTCTAGTGCTCCGGGGTCAGTCCCTGGTCTATCCCTGTAGGCAGCCAAAGTAGGGCCAGCCAAAGTGGGCAGTCAGTTGGTGATGCCTAGGAAACAGGAGTGGATGTTGGAGTAGATTCAAGAGTATGGTAAGAGTTGGGAGATCTTACTTGGAACTCGACCTTGAGTGCGTCTCCAGCTTTCCGCCAGGTATTCACAGCCCAAGGAGATAAAGCCACGAGAAAAGATGACGCCAAGTGGCAGAAATCGTAGCCCAAAAGAACTTTTGCAGGTAGTTTTGGCCTCACCCCTACCTCCACATCTCAGGTCCCCACTACCCAATCCACATGTACGCTGGCCTTTCACATGGCAGTAGCTACGGCCATCCATAATGCCATTTGTCGGCCTGTCTGCTCTGCTGGAATGAGTAGTTGGGTTGAACCAAAGAGATAGTGGCTCTGTTGACCCTTGATGTGGACCACACACTGTTGTGTAGCACACTGAAGTCCTCTATGTTCCTTCTGCTGGTAGTAGTGCAGGTCTCAGCTTTGAGACAGTGGGTGGCCACCCAGGTCTCCCAGGGAGCATTCTGGGGCAGTTACATTGGAGGTGTCCCACTTGACTACAGCAGTAGAAAGTCTTGAAATGTAAAGGAACTATTTCCAGTAGGAAATTTGTAATTTACATATGAAGCCACAAGGTGATGTCATAAACAAGAGACAACAGAGGTCAATTTAAAACATTTTTTTTGTTTTCAATCTATGCCATTATTTGCAATTCTAACAAAATGTATAGGTAATTTCCACTGATGTTTTATTCTCTACATTTACAGTATAAATAATGTTTAGGCGCTACAATTTAATTGATGACGGTTGGGCTAAAGAACAGGAATACTGTGAATACATATTGTTGATACTTAATGGTTTATGTCTTCCTCCCCTACAAAAATGACACTTTAAAAGAAAACACAATTGTTGTGCATTTCAAACCAATAAGAATATGGTGAAGTAAACTTTAGCTAACAAGAGACCATGCGCAGCTATGTTTGAAATATACATAAGATGTGCTGGGGTCTTTATCACTGGGAAAAGAAAATGTATGGAATCCTTATGACACCACCATATTCACTCCATATAGACACTATATAAAGATATATTAATGCATTACACAGTGATACCATATTTTAACAGTGAGATGAATTATGAAATGTTTTCAGATACATAATGAAAGTGGGCATCTGAATATTTTAAAATTAGTTGCAAGGTCAATAATATTAATATATACCTCTACTACCTCCCCCATGATCATGATAGTGAGCGAGCAAAGTAAATAAAAAGCATGGGGAACATGATTCACAGCAGCCAAAGCGTTAAGTGATTGGCCATCATTTGGCCTCTGTAGTAACACACATGCGTATGTATATAAGAACGTAAGGCCTAAGCTCCCACCAGCATCACCACATGTTTCTATCAGCAGTCTGGTGTGGAGCAACAGCCATGAAACCAGTACATATTGTCTGGGCATCACTCACCTGCTTCCTTCCCCACCGGCAGTACCGTTTCATCACCGTTGTCGTATACGTCAGCCATTTTCCTTCCAAAAACAGAGCGCGCACACAGGTATAGAAACACAGAGTTAGAATAGCAACGGCGCGACGGTCGCGAGATCGTATGTGAACTCGTGAAACCCAGTTATCGCGAGATGTCACTCAACTGTTTATTCAATACTGGTCAAACTTTACTGACTTTACAGAGACAATGCTATTATTTCTGGTCACAGTATATCGACAATGTTTAAAACGGAGGAAAGCGATTTGAAGGCATAAGCAGTGAGCTATTGACCTACACGTGGAGTTTTATTCAGTGAGATATACTGCTTTGACAAGTGAATTGCAAAAATAAGGCTTAATTGGTTGTGGAAATGATTTTGCAAATTAATGCTAATCAGCTATTTTTACCGTTAGATGTTACAAAGTCACTTAATTTAATCACCACAGTTACGTGTTTGGTGAATAGACAAGAGATATTGTAGATGGTTTTTTCAAAATCCGTTTGTAACAATATGTCATCATATCTTATAATTTACTACAAAAAAAAAATCATAAAATATGATGAAAAAATTAAAAAACACTTTTTCTAACTTTTACCTAAAATATAATTTACACAAATACAATCATTAAAAAAGACCCCGTCTAAATAGTTTCTAAATGTTGTCCTGAGTTTAGAAATATGCATTTTTTTTATATATTTTTCGAGTTATGGGGCAAAAAACAAAAATAGCGTTTCTAGTTTTTTTCCTATATTAACCTTTTGACCCCAACCGCTCCTGGCTCATTTTTTTTGTGACTATCAATTTACAACTGTGGCTAGAGCCTGCGTGATGATGTTATAAGACAGGGCTTGACAAATTTAATTTAGTTTTAGGAGCCAGCTAAAAAATGTTAGGAGCCAGACAACGGCACATCACAAAATCATAAACGCACGGAGACAGTCGCATACACCCACCTCACATACACAGCCAGTTACATTCACGCATACACCCACCTCACATACACAACCAGTTACATTCACACATACATACACACACGCCACATACACAGCCAGTTACATTCACAGATACATACACACACGCCACATACACAGCCAGTTACATTCACACATACATACACACACGCCACATACACAGCCAGTTACATTCACACACGCCACATACACAGCCAGTTACATTCACACATACATACACAATCAGTTACATTCACACACACCACATACACAGCCAGTTACATTCACACATACATACACAATCAGTTACATTCACACACACCACATACACAGCCAGTTACATTCACACATACATACACAATCAGTTACATTCACACACACCACATACACAGCCAGTTACATTCACACACGCCACATACACAGCCAGTTACATTCACACATATATACACAACCAGTTACATTCACACACACCACATACACAGCCAGTTACATTCACACATACATACACAGCCAGTTACATTCACACAGACATACACACACACACAGCCAGTTACATTCACTCATACATACACACAGACCACATACACAGCCAGTTACATTGACACATACATACACATACACAGCCAGTTACATACACACATACATACACAGCCAGTTACATACACACATAAACACCATTTTTTTTTTTAATAATCTTTATTACATTTTCCATTTATCATTACACATGTACATACAAAAAACATATAAACATTGTGTGTTGTTTTTTTTAAAGAACAAAAATGTATTTCTTACGTTGTCCTCCCTCCCTGCTGCTTACCTCATTGCAGGGGAGGGGGACATTTATGCTGGAGCCTGATCTTCTTTCGGTTCCTGCTAAGTGACACTCGGACACACGTGACACTCGGTACTACAGCGTGTTGCGCGAGGGGGCGGAGCTCAGAGTCTGTGTGATCCGCACAGACTTTCTCCCCTCGCGCTGCGCTGAAAGTAAAAGAAAAACGGATGGCAGCCGGCAATGGCACCCTGTGACAAACAGCACCCGGGCGCCAGGTCTGATTTCCTGGTCGCCATGGCGACCTGACGCCCGGGGTTTGTCGAGCCCTGTCATAAGATACACCTGGATATATAGAGAAATATACTGTGTCCCAGAAAAAAATATAATAAAAAAAAAATTTTTAAACCATTTTTACACTCTTTGTTAAAGTATATACATTATACAAAAGGTTAAATCTTAAAAAAATGGTTGCAAAAGAAAGCCCTATCTTTCCTTAAAAAAAAAAAAATATATATATTATATGTGGGAATTCATTAAAATAGCAAGCTTGCACTTTAATTTAAACGCACACATAGCTAAAGAAGAAAAAAAGCTATTGTCCAGAACGGACATCAAAACAAAGAATACCATTGTCCTGAAGGGTTTAATGTATTTTACCTCCATCACACCATATATTTTTGAAAACTAGACACCCTAGGGTATTTCAAATGGTAGTTTATTTTAACACTTTCCATGCACTAATTATACCACCAGCCTTGGGGTAGTAATTGTTTGTGTATTTTTACATACATTGTACTTCAAACATGAATTTACAGATTCTTGTATGTGTCAGTGTCAAATAACACCCCAATATGTGTTCAGCTGCATCTCCTGGGTACATTGATTCCACACATGCATAGGTTTCTTGGATTGTTGGGATGCAATGCCAAATTTGTGACATATGCAGATATTTTTCTAATTTGTCATATTCTTTTACCCATCTTCTTTTGGGGACTTTTTCGCAGACACTGTGCAAATTATAGCCATGTAAGTGTATATATTTTATAAGTTGACACCCCAAAGTATTGTATATGGGGTGTATTGATGCCTGTGATGGAACCCTTTAGTCAAAAAAAATTGAGAGAACATGTGTGGTGGTAATTTTTTAATCTTTTCCTTTTTTATGGTGATTTAGGAGAACCTGTTATAAATTACTGCAAGAAAACACTCCAGGTTGTTTTCTGCAAGGCCCCCTGAGTATACCTATGCCCCCCATGCATAGGTTTGCCAGGATTTTTGGGAAGGTTGAGGCACAATTGGAGGTCATGGTCCTTTGGATTGAATTTGAGTTATTTGTTTGAATAGGCCTATCTTCATCTTGGGGACTTTTTCATACCCCATTTAGGTTTTTTGCCAGGAAAGCGTACATATTTAGAAAGTTTTCACCCCAAGTATTGCATATGGGGTGTATTGATGTCTCTGATGCAACTATTTTATCAAAAACAATAATGGAGTAAGTGTGTGGTAGTAATTTTTCAATCTTGCTTTTTACACACACTTTTTTTTATTGTGATGTAGGAGAACATGAAGTAAAAGAATAAAAAATCTGATATAGGAACAATAAAAAAAAACCATTAAAAATGGGCTACGGTGTGATACACTTTAAAACATGTGCCAATACAGATTCCCGGTTGTCCAGGACAATAAAAAGTGGTGATCTTTCTCTGCCACTTGCTGCAGCACACTCTGCACTTTTTTGGGGGGTTGTTTCCTTAGAGTAGGGGGATTTAAAAAATAAAATGAGTAGCCCCAACCCTACTCAAACCCGAAATGACCTGGAGCTGGAACTGCAAAAATGTCAGTCTCATTCCGGGGTTTGCTTTTTTGCAGAGCAAAAAAGCATTGTGGGTTGCTATCTGCATTAGGTAAATTGCCACCTTCTTGTACCACGCTTTTGATTTCCTCATGATGAGGTAGGGCTGTAGCAGCTGATCTGAGAGATCAACCCCACCCATATGCTTATTGTAGGCCCTGATGCACACTGGCTTTCTGGTGACCTCAGCTCTGCCACATACAGTGACCTCCACAGTCCTTTCAGTATGGATGGTGCTGAGAAGACACAAATCCTTCTTGTCTCTGTACTTTACAGCCAAGAGCTCCTCTTGGCGCAGAGCTGAGGTCTCCCCCCTTCTTAACCGGGTTTGTGCCAGATCTTTGGGGAAACCTATGCGGTTCTGGCGTACAGTACATCATGCTACTGTATCAAAGCAGTACAGTAGCTTGAACAAAGGTACACTTGTGTAGAAGTTATCTACATACAAGTGGTACCCTTTGTTCATAAGGGGGAGTATTAGGTCCCAAACGATCTTGGAACTGGTTCCCAGATGTTCTGGGCAACCTGGAGGGTCAAGGTGGCAATCCTTTACCTCATATACCCGGAAGGCATGAGTGTAGCCATTCTTGCTATCGCAAAGTTAATACACCTTGATCCCATACCTGTCGCGCTTGGAAGGAATATACTGTTTGAATCCCAACCTTCCCTTATATTTCATCAGGGATTCATCAACAGATATATTCTTCACAGGTGTATAAACTTCTGCAAACCTGGCAGCGAGGCGGGTAATCAGGGGGCGGATTTTGAACAGCCTGTCAAACTGGGGGTGCTCTCTAGGGGGGCACAGGCTGTTATTACTGAAGTGCATGAAACGCAGGAGTGTTTCATAACGCAGCCTAGGAATTGTTTGAGGGAAAATTGGGGTGCTGCATATAGCACTAGTGCTCCAATAGGAGCGGAGTGAGGGCTTCTTGATGATGCCCATCAATAAAGTGAGTGCCCAGAAATTCTGCCACATCAGTGGGGGCCCAGTGCAGCTTTCCCAAAAAAGACTGCGGGTTAGCAGCACAGTACCGCTGGGCAAGAATATTAGTTTGGGAGACAATGTCCCCCAAAAGGTTATCCCCCAGAAAAATCTGCACAAACTGCAGGGGGGTAAAACCGGTGACATCAATATTGATGCCAGAAACTGCAGTGAAAGGAGGGATATTTGGCCTATAGCGATTAGGCGCTACCCACTCCTCAGCAGCACTGCCAGCCAGAGTCTCGTGACTCCTTGTGACAGATGATGATGTATCAGTAAACTGGTCAGGGTCAAAATCTGACCCTGACTCAGTGGCCTCAGAATCTGAGGCGAGGATGGCATAAGCCTCCTCAGCGCTATACATGTGCTCAGACATATTTAAAAAAATAAAGATGTACTTTACAATCCCCCCCTAGTGGGTTTAAAAAAAAATTTTTTTGCAGACAGCAAAAATGCGCTTCTGCGGCCGGATCAATGCAATCGCATAGATCAACGGAAAGAAAGGGTTTATACTGTAATATAAAAAAAAAATAATTAACCCCTAAAAAAAATGCACAGACAGCAAAAATATGTTGCTGTGCAAGACCACAGTTTACACCAGGGGTCCTCAAAGTACGGCCCGCGGGCCACATGCGGCCCGCCGCCGACATTAATACGGCCCGCTGTTTACCTTTTTTTTTTTTTGGGCAGCCGCAGCGGATGCGGCTGCAGAAAGAAGAAGAAAAAAAAAATAACCCACCGCGACCGGATGTGACGTTACGTCACATCCGGATCCAGTGACCGTTTCCCTCCCCTGTGCAGGAGGGAAACTCTGCGAAAGACGTCCGGCCGGGGACACAGCAGCTGGAGGTAAGTGATGGGGATGCGGGGGAGGAGGGAGGTATAACGAGCATTGCAATGGCACTTTATTCCTGGGCATCTGACTGGCACAATGTTACTGGGCACTGACTGGCATAATATTCCTGGGCATCTGACTGGCATAATATTCCTGGGCATCTGACTGGCATAATATTCCTGGGCATCTGACTGGCATAATATTCCTGGGCTCTGACTGGCATAATATTACTGGGCATCTGCCTGGCATAATATTCCTGGGCATCTGACTGGCATAATATTCCTGGACTCTGACTGGCATAATATTCCTGGGCATCTGACTGGCACAATATTCCTGGGCATCTGACTGGCATAATATTACTGGACATCTGACTGGCATAATATTACTGGGCATCTGACTGGCAAAATATTACTGGGCATCTGACTGGCACAATATTCCTGGGCATCTGACTGGCACAATATTCCTGGGCTATGACTGGCATAATATTACTGGGCTCTGACTGGCATAATATTACTGGACATCTGACTGGCATAATATTACTGGGCACTGACTGGCATAATATTACTGGGCATCTGAATGGCAAAATATTACTGGGCATCTGACTGGCAAAATATTACTGGGCATCTGACTGGCACAATATTCCTGGGCTCTGACTGGCATAATATTACTGGACATCTGACTGGCATAATATTACTGGGCACTGACTGGCACAATATTCCTGGGCTATGACTGGCATAATATTACTGGGCTCTGACTGGCATAATATTACTGGACATCTGACTGGCATAATATTACTGGGCACTGACTGGCATAATATTACTGGGCATCTGAATGGCAAAATATTACTGGGCATCTGACTGGCATAATATCACTGGGCATCTGACTGGTACAATATTACTGGGCATCTGAATGGCATAATATTCCTGGGCATCTGACTGGCATAATATCCCTGGGCATCTGACTGGCATAATATCCCTGGGCATCTGACTGGCATAATATTCTTGGGCTCTGACTGGCATAATATTCCTGGGCATCTGACTGGCACACTATTCCCATTGAAATAAGTAAGTTTGTTGATTTAACTTTACTTCATTTTAAATATTGTATTAGTTCCCGATTTGTTTCAAAATAAGATATATTCAGTGTGCATAGGAATTTGTTCATAGTTTTTGTTTTTACTATAGTCCGGCCCTCCAACGGTCTGAGGGACAGTGAACTGGCCCCCTGTTTAAAAAGTTTGAGGACCCCTGGTTTACACGGTGATCAAAGGCAGGGAAGGGGTTAACACACAGGGAATGGCTTTGAAAAAAGCCTTTGGGTCTCACAATTTATTAAATATATAAATTTACTGACTAACTTACTAACTCTTACAATACTGATCTGTCTCTCTCTCTCACCAAAAGGCAAGTGAGGAGAGGGAGGCAGATCTATACTGGTCAGAGTCAATATTGATAAATATTGCTCTGACCAGACAAATGGTGAGAGCTCATCAGAGCACTCACCTCACCTCCTTTCACCTCTATTGGCTGTTACTGATCGTCTCTCTGATGAGACAATCAAGTAACACCTCTAGAGGGAGTAAACTTCTCCTGAGGCTGCTGCCCTTAGAAGGGCAGCACCATCTTGGCCATGCTTTTTTGTGGCCAAGATCAGGACTTTTTTTTTTTGCTTTTTTGTGTGTTGCTGACTGCCTTGACTTTTTAGGCATGTCAGCAACACACACACAGAGCAATAGGAAGTGATTAAATTTACTTCCTATTCTCTTTACCACCGCTGACGGTTTTAAAGGCTCTGTGCCTTTAAATCCGCCATTTTTAATCGCTCACCGGAGTGATCAGGCGGTGATTTCAGTATTGCACAATGCCTCTCTACCGGAGGCATTGTAGCAATACACCAGAGCACTGAAAGTGTTCTTTTAACCACCACCCGTTTTAAAGGCACCATGCCTTTAAAACAGGCATTTCGATCGCTCTCCGGAGCCATCGAAATGCGGGTGGTGGGGTTTTTTTGTATTGCACAATGCTTCCAAGTCGAAGCATTGTGGCAATACCGAAAAAGCACTGAAAGCGATAAAAAATCGCTTTCAGAGCTTGTTTCAGCACAGGACGTGTCAGGCACATCCTTTGTTGTTAAGGGAGTTTCTCCCAGGACGTGCCTAACACGTCCATTGTCGGCAAGGGGTTAAATACAGTCACATAACAAAAACTAAACACATATTTGAAATCAACAATACAAAATAAAAAAAAATAACACCATTTCATTTTTTGGTGGGAGTGTCCCTTTAAGGTACATGCCATTTTCCCATCTGACCGGCTCTGACCGGCAATCTCCATGTATGTAGGGCCTTGAGTGGGGTAAACGCGAAACGCGTCAAGCGACTTGGGACTACCTGACTTTACCACTTTTTGCCCAATATTTTGCTGTGCTGTATCACTTTTTTCTTTGAATAATAAACACCTACCTTTTTTTTTACTGCATTCATCGACTCCCGGAGTGCCATTTCTACATACTTACCTACTTGTAGTTTAAAAGCTACCTTACTTGCTGAAGCATAACTGAGTACTGAAAAGCAGTTGCAAAAATAAAAATTTATAGTGCTCTAAATTTTTGTCAAACTTTGAAATATTTCATATCTGTATAATTCTTAAATATATTTAGTGAAAAGTAATGACCAATAATTACATTTATCAAAAAGCCATTCTCAACTATAACAGTGAGGATTGTGATATGTCTAGGGACATATCACAATCCATTGCCATCCTTCTCCAAAATTGGGATGATGGATGGAGTGAGGTGATCCTGGTTGCCTTAACAATTAGGCAGACCTGGATCAACCATTATTTTTTTTGTATCTATTTATTGATTTTCACAGAGATCACATCACTTTGATGCCATGGAATAAATGCAAAAAATAAATTTCATGACTTGTGTGAACACTAGGGTTGCCACCTGGCCGGTATTTTACCTGCAGGACGGTAAAAAAAAAAAATTGGCTTGAGGCCTATATTATGTCTATGGAAACAGTAGCATGGCTGGTATTTTATTGTATAAAAGGTGGAAACCCTAGTGAACACTGACTGTCAAAATCCTTCCTCACTCTCACTGACACACTTTCATCTTGTGTTAGCAAGAGAGAGGAAAGATAATATAAAAATAAAACAAAATAGCTATTGTCCAAAATGAAAAACATTTTCCTGAAGGGGTTAATTATAACCCGAGCCCATCAGTAGTTTTGTTCCCCCTCAACAACCCCCAATGCATTTTTTTTTCTCAAGCTACATCAACAGAGTAGAAGTGTTTTATGATCATTGACATCATATATATTCTTTATATGTATGTATTGCCCCTTGCTTATAGGATACATAAGGTACCTAATCATGGGCATCCGCAGAAATTTTTTCAGGGGGGGGCATGATTTTACCGTCATCCTTTCTGCGCCCGCCTCTTTTTGACAAGTTATCATGAAGTGGAGGATCTTTGTCATTATCAGTGAAGGCATGCAAAGGGTTGATAAACCCTGCACCAGATACAGATCCACAGCACCAGATATAAACCAACCACACTAGATATAGCCTCACTGCACCAAATATAGATCCACTGTGCCAGATATAGACCCACAACACCAGATATTAACCCACAGTACCAGCTAAAAACCCATGACACAAGATATAAACCACAGCACCAGATAAATATCCAGAGCTCTAGCTGAAACTCCACAGCAACAGATAGAACAACATGGCAAAGATATAACCCCATAGCACCAGATACAACACTATAGCACACAATATAACCTCTCAGCACCAGACACAACACTATAGCACACAATATAACCCCACAGCACCAGACACAACACTATAGCACACAATATAACCCCACAGCACCAGACACAACACTATAGCACACAATATAACCCCACAGCACCAGACACAATACTATAGCACACAATATAACCTCTCAGCACCAGACACAACACTATAGCACACAATATAACCCCACAGCACCAGACACAACACGGAGCGATCGTGGGGAGCCATATTGACGGAGCATGCTGCTCCGTCAATATGGCTAAGTCCTCTGCCGGTCTGAGCTTCGGAAGTGAAAGTAACTTCACTTCCGTCGCTCTGAATATGCTACTTGACTACCCCTAGTGGTGGTTTAGTAGCATTGCAATGGAAAATAATTAAAATACATATTTAATGAAATAAAAATAGGTTATTTAGCTATATTAGCCTATAGGGTTAAAATTAAATATTTTTTAGCATAAGGGATAGGGTTAAAATTAAATTAAAGTTAAAAAATATTAAGGGATATAATAAGGATTAGAGTTGGGGTTAAATTTAGTGTTAGGGTTAAATTTTGGGTTCGGGTTGGGGTCAAAAGATCAATATAGGAAAAAACCAAAAAACACTATTTTTGGTTTTTGCCCCATAACTCGCAAAAAAATACCGAAAAATATGGAAACATGCATATTTTTGAACTCGGGACAACATTTAGAAACTATTTAGCCGGGGTCTTTTTTAATGATTTTATTTGTGTAAATTATATTTTAGGTCAAAGTTAGAAAAAGTGGGTTTTTTTAAATTTTTCATCATATTTTATGATTTTTTTTGTAGTAAATTATAAGATATGATGAACATAATGGTATCTAATGAAAGCCCTTCTTATGACGATAAAAACAACATATAATTTGTGTGGGTACTGTATGTGAGAAAGCAAAACATTACAGCTAAACACAAACACCCTAGAAATGTCAAAACAGCCATTGTCACCAAGGGAAAGTCAAGGTGAAAATGTCTTGTCACTAAGGGGTTAATTAAGCTGTTTTGATGCCTTGCTTATATTTACTGTAGTGTCCCTTTGATATAATTGCCTATGTCATTGCTGCTCATTTTACTAAGATTTAATCTAAGTATGGACTATGTGCAATTGAACATTGTTGTTCTTGTTACCTTTTGACTGATATTTATTTAAAAAAAAAAAAAAAGTGGTCCAATTTGTTGTATTTGACCATATCACCATTGTTTTGCTGCATTATTTATTTTTATTTAGCAATGAAAAAGATTTACAAAAAAAAGCTAAACGTTAACAATAAACATGTTCATTTAACAGCAGATTTGTGTAGAAATTGTTTTTTTTCCCAAAAAATTAAAATGCACGAAATATCGGTATAAGTTATCGGCTATCGGCCTGAAAGTTCACAGGTTATCGGTATCGGTATCGGCTCTAAAAAATCAATATCGGTCGATCCCTACCAGATACAACACTATAGCACACAATATAACCTCTCAGCACCAGATACAACACTATAGCACACAATATAACCCAACAGCACCAGACACAACACTATAGCACACAATATAACCTCTCAGCACCAGATACAACACTATAGCACACAATGTAACCCAACAGCACCAGATACAACACTATAGCACACAATATAAACACAAAGCAACAGATTCCCTAAACACCCAAATTCCTAAATCCATGACATTTCTTTATCTCTTTCCCCCTTTTTTATATGTTTTATTCCTCCATGTTTGCCATCTCTTTCCCCATCATTTTATGTGTTTTATTCCTCCATGTCAGTGACCTCTTTTCACCTACATGTTATCTTTTCTGCCCCATGTCACAATTTTGTCTGTATTCTGCTCCAATCAATCACCTCTTTTCATCCTCTATTATCTTTTCTGCCCCATGTCATCCCATTTTGTTTGCAATCTGCTTCCATCTATCACATAATTTTATCCTCCATTATCTTTTCTGCCCCATCCACTTGTCACCATGTTGATGTGAGCAGAGCCTGGTCAGAGGAGCTGCTCAGACTGGACAAATGGAGACCTCAGGGAAATGGGAGGGACCTCCTTGGATTTACCCCACTCTTCCATGTACCTTGGCTGTTTTGTTTTTTTAAAGCTATTATAAGCTCTTCCTACCTGTTACAGAGGCTCAGCTATGGTCTCTGAGTATTTTCCCCTGTTTCCTCCATGATGTTGCACTGCAGGCTCTCTTCTGTCAGTCATGCTGCCACATGGAGGGCTGAGAGGCGGGCCTATAACTTCATATCCCCGGGCACCCATGTCATTGGCTCTCCATTTTTTTTTTTTAAAGGGGAATTGCAAAAATCCAGGGGGGGGACGCCCATGTACCTAATGCTCATTGGTATTCCTGCCCAATCATGTGATCTTCTATCTTTTTTTCCAGTGATTACTCTGCAGAACCGATTATATAGACACTGAGAATATAAAGTTTTGTTTCATTTAGTCACTTTCTGTGCTGCTGGAATAGAATACATTGTGTGGACTGTAATATAAGTTATTTTGTACACAGTAGGATATCTTAACAGTGCAACACATTATCTAATGACTTCACTAGAGAAAGAGGATATTCTATTCATTTGAATGAAATTATTCTCATCGAGTCCCAAAGCAAAAAATAAATACCATATTTGCTTGAATATAAGATGACCCTGATTATAAGACAATTCCCCAAACTTTAGATATTCATTTGGAAAAAAATAAAAAGGCTGATTATAAGAGTACCCTAAAAAAAAGTTTTACTTGTAAATATTCACATGTAAACTGTTTTTTAGCCAATGCTGCCCATTCCCACCCCACCTTTAACCAATGCTGCTTCCCCCCCCCCCCCTATCCTTAACCAATGTTGCCCCCTCCCATCCACAATGCTGCTCCCTCTCCAGACTTGCTCCAAGTATCCCTTGTGGCTAGTGGGGGCAGCCGGTAGATATCTGCTCTATGCATGCAGACATCCTCCGATGCTTGCAAGCAGATCTTTTCGTCGGACCTCTATTCGACCTCTATTATAAGTCGGACCTCTATTATAAGACGGCGCTCAAATGTAAGATGAGGGGTATTTTTCAGAGCATTTTCTCTGAAAAAAACACTCATCTTATATTCGAGCAAATATGGTAAATTAAGGAAGTTTATTTTTACTCAGCTAGTGTGGGCAGTCCTGGATTCTTGCAAACTTCTGTAATTTCACAATTTCATCTAGCTGTAAGTATTTTAAGTTTTAAGCAATGCAAAGTGTAAAACATGCATTTTAAAATACTTTGAAAGCACATTAATATGCATTAACATTTGGAAGATGCATTTCGGGCACTAGACAGTCCCTTTACTGTCACTAGGTCACTTAGATTCCACACAATGTATTCAATTCCAGTAGCACAGGAAGTGAAACAACTGTTATGAGACAGTGTTAATCCTACTGTGTACAAGAGCAAGGTAAGTTAGATTACACCTGTAGTATACATGCAGAGTAATCACTGGAGGCAGTCCTGAGTAAAATATATAAAATGTGGTTTATGAAGAATGCCTGCATCAAATCACACTGGGGGAAAAAAAAAACCTGTGCACTACACAAGCAGTAGTCTTCCACATGCACCAAAGAGAGTTTGGGGATTAGACTTTCCTTTTTAAGAAAAGTGACACTTTCTAGAGATTTTATCCATACATTAACCCCTTCGCGACAATGGATGTGTCAGGCACGTCCTGCCGGGAACTCCGTTTCCTTCAATGGACATGACTGGTGCCTCCTGCGGTGAATGAAGCGGTTGATTGCGAAAACCGTTTTAATGGTGCTGGTCTGTTGCCCCGGAAATGTCGTAGCGGGGCACCCACGGAGCGATTGTGCTGGCCATATTGACGGAGCAGCATGCTCCGTCAATATGGCTATGCTCTCTGGTGGTCTGAGCTTCGGAAGTGAAAGTAAATTCACTTCCATCGCTCTGAATATGCTACTTGACTGCCCCTAGAGTTAAAAAAACATAAAAAAAAGATTTCATTAGCTAAAACTAGTATTATGTTAGATTTGCCTATAGGGTAAATATTAAATTTTTTTTAGCATAAGGAATAGGGTTAAAATTAAATTAAATTATATTAAGGGATAGCATAAGGGTTAGAGTTGGGTTTAAATTTAGTGTTGGGGTTAAATTTAGGGTTGGGGTTGGGGTCAAAAGGTCAATATAGGAAAAAAACATTTTTGTAGTAAATTATAAGATATTATAAACATAATGGTATCTAATGAAAGCCCCTCTGACGATAGAAACAACATATAATTGGTGTGGGCACAGTATGTGTGAGAGAAGAAAATTACAGTTAACCACAAACACCCCAGAAATTTCAAAACACCCATTGTCACCAAGGGAAAGTCAAGGTAAAAATGTCTTGTCACTAAGGGGTTAACCATGGTAACCTGAGAGCTTACAAACAGAATAAGTCTCAACATAGCATTTCAGTGACCTTGCATACATTGTATAATTAATCTAAATCCATAGTGGTAACTTCCATCTTCAAATTAACGTGAATCAAAAGTGTTTTTCAGTCATCCCCCTTTGGTTCCATGGTCACTTGGTATACTCCTGCTCCTTGCGCGCTCCCGCTCAATTGGTACGTAAGATTACTTTGTTGTGAACGCGCCCTGGAAGTTCTCGCGCGGAAAATAGGAAGAGGCCGGAACGCGCCAGACGGTTATTATTACTTTTAGCTTCTCGTGATATTAACGGCCCCGGTCTGTAATTATAACGTGTTATTAGTTAGATTCGGGGCCTTTTTTCCCTCAACCCAACAAAGCACTGAGATAGCGGAAGTGAAGAAGACCCTTCTTCAGTGAGTATCAAATAATTCCTCTCACCCGGAATGAAGCTGTCAGATACCCCCCTTCTAACCACTGCAGGGGACTCACTATCTAGCCTCATCAACGCATATTGTTGATCTTAGGCACTCAAGCTACACTTTCCACGACCCTCAGACAAGCAAATGTAACTGCTGAAGTACCAACGATTATGCGTGACAGTTTGTAAAACTGACCGCCTCTGTAAACATAGCTACCCAACCTGTGCTGATTCCTCTCTTGGGACAGTTATTAATGTTTCGGCGCTAAGGTGGTCTTTGTACCACCTCTCCCTTTCTGCTAGTTACTGTGCGACCTTGCCAGGTATCACTGGGGGATATATGGGCGTGTTATCCAACAACAATCCATGTAATGGGAGAAGCACCATGTACAATTCATGGAGAGTGGGCTGCCAACTTCAATTTTAATTATTTACAAGCATATACATTCTACATGCTTTCCCAATGGACTGGGGCTGCACCACTTTTTCACTTTAACCCGTTGGAGATTGGATTATCTTCCTCCATGTATTCCCCTTCATGACAGAAGCTGGTTTAACACTTCTGGTGTGTTTTGTGTTCAGCTGTAAGTTTCCCTTTTCTCATTTAAGTACCCACACATATTATATAAATATATAAATAATCACCATAATAAGGGCTTTCTTAAAATTTACATCATATCCTATAATTCGCTATAATTTTTTTAAAATAAAATATACTGCAAAATTGAAAAAAAAAAACGTGTTTTCTGATGTTTACATGAAAAATCTTAAACATCTACAAATGCTTAAAAAAAACTCCTGCTAAATAGATTCCAAATATTTGTCCTGAGTTTAGAAATATCTAATGTTAACATGTTTTTCTGTTTTTTGTTATAGTGCAAGAGATCTGAGATTAACAGTCTTTGTTTGTACTGTAATATTGCTGACCACTACAGGGCAGCTCCATATTGGAAAGACATGCTGCCTTCCAATATGGTGCCCTTGATCGTTCCAGGGATCAGTAGCATGTCAATGGACATGCTATTGGATTTTTGTGTTGCTGAATGCTTCGACATTGAGGTATTACAGCAACATCGGCTGACCGGTGGATGTACTATGTGTCCTGTGTCACCAATTGAAGGCTGACACAAGATGTGCTATCTATGGATGTCCTGTGTGAACTCGGTCTGTAAAATGCCCTAGTGTGTAGCACAGTCTTTCGAGTTGCGTGATCAATTTCTGTACCTTGTATCTGTGTCTCTCTCTTCGATATCGGTGGGCTGATGAAGTTTGATCATGGGACAACCTTTAACTGTGCATATTTGTTTAGCTAGCAAACTTTTTTTTATTTCAAGAAGCTGGAAATCCAAGCGGCTATGGAAAAGTGACGCTACATAAACAATCAAAACAAACAAGTTATATTCTAAGATTTGGTCCCCCCCAATGAGACGAGAGAAAAAAATACACAGAATTCCAAATTATGATTAAATTGAGCCTTGCCAAGGGTACTCTGTATTATATTTATACATTTATATGAATTACAATACACTGAATATATTAAAAATGTACATTTTTTTTAACCATGGGCCACAAATTTGTTATTGCCACCAGGCCTTCCCTGTGTATGTTCTTGTGCTCAAAAGCATAAACAGAATATGTCTATAGTTTAAAAAAAAAGTGTACTGTTTTTGCATATCTGGTTGATTTTGATACAGTTAAATCAGTGTCGTTTGGTAGACAAGGTTTCCCAAAAATCGCCATAAGCTGTTACATAGGCAGGCCATGGAGACAAGGCATTCCCTTCCAGGGGGACAAGCAATGCAGTACTAACACATTGTGAGATCATGTAAACATCGGCATGCTTAAAGGGACAGTCTAGTCCCTAAACTCACTTTGGTGCAAGTTGAATACTACTGCTTGTATAGTGCACAGGCTTGTTTCCAGTGTGATTTGATGCAGTCATTCTGCATAAATCACATTTTTAATATTTTACTCAAGCCCTCCCCCAGTGATTACTCTGCATGTGTACCACAGGTGCTGCAGCACTAATTATATAGACACTGAGCATATCAAGTTTTGTTTAATTTAGTCACTTCCTGTGCTGATGGAATATAATACATTGTGTGGACTGTAATATAACCACTCTTGTACACAGTAGGATATCTTAACAGTGCAACACATTGTCTGATGGCATGACTGCAGAGACAGGAAATTCCATTCATTTGAAAGGAATTATTCTCGTTGGTTCCTGCAACAAAAAAAGAAAAGAAAATTGACTTAATAAGCTAGTGTAGGCAGTCCTGGTTTCGCGCAAACTGCTTTAATTTCACAATTTCATCTAGCTGTAAGTATTTGATATTTTAAGCAATGCAACAGACCAGTTTCCTCGAATATGGCGAAAATCGACCATATTGAGTAGCCAAATTGCAGAATTTATGCTAGAAGCCTCTTTCTGACCATTTTCCAACCAGATCAGGTCTGCATGAATAGTCAATAATTATAAAAGTGAATAATTTTCACCACCAACACACCACTTTCAAATAATTTCAGGGTAACCGATTTGTGTGACTCTGATAAACAGACGGGACATTAGCATAAAAAATAATCTTAGGTTCTTGCTTTACTTGCAGATGCCACCTCGCAAGAGAAGAAAAAGCCGCGCTGAAGAGGCTGACTGCTCATCAAAGGAAGATGCTGCTCCAGAGATCAGGTCTGAACATTGTTCTGAGAAGAATACTGGTGTTGGAAGTCCATTTATCGTGATTTCTGATAGTGACGGAGAGGTATGTAAATAAGAAATATCTTTACATAGCATATATTTCAAGCTATAAAGTGCTTTTCATAACACGTTTGCGTATATCCCAACAGGCACCTTCCATAGCACGCTCATGTAGCACCCGACCAGGTACCTTCCATAGCACGCTCGCATAGCACCCGACCAGGTACCTTCCATAGCACGCTCGCGTAGCACTCGACCAGGCACCTTCCATAGCACACTCGTGTAGCACCCACCGGGTACCTTCCATAGCACACTCGTGTAGCACCCACCAGGCACCATCGATGGCTCGCTCGCATATCCCTGGGCAGGCACCCTTGGTGGCACACTTGAGTAGCAACCGCCAGGCACCTTCCACAGCATTCGGCAGGCATCCAGCTCATAAGCTCACATAGCCCCAGCCAGGCATCCAGCCCGTAACTAGCTCCTGCCAGACACCCAGCTCTTAACACATATACTGCCCGTCTAACCTTTGACAACACAGTTATGAACTGTTGTACTCCTGATGCCCATTCAACTAAATGCTTGACAGGCCTCATGGGAACTGGATTCCACAGCAGTTGGGTAGCCAGAGGTTACTATTATTAGAGTTTGATTTTGCCTAGCCTTTGAAATCCAACTGCACTGCAGTTCCTATGATGCTCAGCCAACCATTTGGCTACTAGTGAATCGTGGAGATTGGAGTCCAGAATAAGTGGGCTGTTCCTAGGTAAGCCTCCCCTTTTTCTTCTCACCTGTGTATTATTATCACTATGTTGGTGTAAAACATTATTTTTATATTTCCCTTATGGTTTGCATGTTTTATGTTTGTTTGTATGTTTCTTGTGTAAGGAATATTGTGTATTTGGAATTGCATCCTACTTTTTTCCCCTTTTTTTTGCATTTCTACTAGATTATTAAACATACAATAGTGTAAATTTTGTGCATCACTTTCAATCTCCAAATTGTTGAGGACATCTGGCATCAGGTTTTGAAAAGGATTAACAAACACACAAGAGTAGAGGAGGGGTTGATACTCACGGACATAAAGATCAGTGAAGGGAATAGTTAACATATTTCCCCTTCTCATACTTTCTTTCAATTTTAATTCTGTTCCTTTTCCTCCATATCTCCATTGTACAAACACAAAACACATCACGCACCACCATTACATACAAACGTACAAAACATTTCAGGCAGCCCTGTCATACACGCATAACCATGGATTCTTATTAAATGATTGTTAAATTATTACGAAGGCTCAAAAATACAAAAGATGGTGTATGCATGCACTAGAATGCAAAGACCATACATATCTGAGCATGCAACCAACATATGCATGCTTTATGAAGCTTGCACCACCATTTTCATAAAAACAAACCCTATAAATGTGAATGAGGGCATTGCCTTAAAAATTAATTTAATTAAATGAAACATGAAGTTGACCTGGAATATGAAATACATTATATGCCTGTTTTTGAAATTGTTAGCATGCTTTCATTTACTGTTCTTTGTAATTCCAGAGCGACTTAGGTATTCTACATTATCAGTGAAAATGTTTAACACCTCCTGTTTTGTAGGTAAAACAAAGGGCATTGTTAGCATAATCTCAACAAAGAAATGTTTTTGCCGGGGAAAAAAATGAAAATTGCCATCATTCTACCGCGTGTATTTGTTAACAAGGTAGTTAAATGCCTAATTAATTTCAAGGAAATCTGACAGCATGTGAATATGTGAAGTAATTGGATTATCATTGGCTTGCAAATCCACCTAATGCGAAAATACTATATGTTTCATGGACTTGTTTTAGAATCGAAGATTAAAAGGAAAAAAAAAAAATCTATGATCTCATCGTGCATATATTATATTTGACCTAAAATTATATTCAAAACACCATCTGTTTAAGGAATAGTTTCAGCAGAAAAAAACCCTAAGCAGTTCCATTCAATCATGCCTTTTGGTTCATTTTTTTTTTTTTGGGATATAGATCTTACATTAGTTCCACGTACTTTCTGCTCTAAAAAATTCGCCTCATACAGATCACACATCTTCCATTTTTTTCCCACAGGTTGGGTTACCAGACAAATAACCTTTTTTTTTAATTTGTTTTTACTTTATTCGGGAGATCCGGTTTTACAGTGTATATGAGGTGTATGTATGTATGTATGTGTGTGTGTGTGTGTGTGTATATATATATATATAATGTTACAGAATTAAAAGTTACATGCATGATTCATACCTGGAAAAATATGTTCTGAAGTCAGTACCCAGTGAATACTTTGCGATGTTTGGAACCATAAACAGACACAAGTAAACAATCATATTTATTTATTCTGTACCAGCTCAGAGCAGATGACCCAAAGAGAAATGTACAGTGAGTAGAGCGCTGCAGACTGCAAACCATTCCCTCATGTGACCGTAACTGGTCAAAACTGGTTTATAATTTGTGCGGTTACAGTAAATGAGAGATGAAAGTGTAAAAAACGCCACGGTCCTTAGCTTACAACATGTATTTCCCATTGATTCTGCTTTGCTTTAAAGCCGTGATCGCACATCATAGAGAATTGCATTCCCGAAACACTCTGTGTCCGAAATACAATTCGGATGCCACATTCGGCCCCTTGGTTCATTTGTGTCGTAGACACACCTGAGCCAAGGGATCAAAAATGAAAGTGTTAGAAGCTGGGGACCTTATGAATCAAATAAAGTAAGTCTCTCCCCCTCCCCCCCCAACATAAATGTTTATTAAAGTTAATTATTAAAAGTGTTGTTGTCCTTTAACAGAAATAAAATATTATATTGCCACAATATCTTTAAATTACTGAGCATTTTATTTAATACTTCAAAATTTGCAACATCAGTAGATACATTGTTGCATGTTCTCCAGTCCCTTAGCCACTTGTTACGGCTGCTTGTGAGGAATATAAAAAATCTTGGTTTTAATACAAATTGTACCATTAAATATGTATGTCAGAATGGATCACTGTAGCATTCATTTTGCCACAGTCATTAAATATATTTAAATTTTAAGCAGAGAATTGCTGCATACTTTATTCCACTTTGTAAGAAACCACTGGGCCAGGAAACTATGTTTTTAGCTCTTTCCTGGCTCGCAGATAAGTCAGATTGACTCCTGACATCTGCGGACATTTGTCAAACTCTACTTTTTATAACTTTAAGATTGAGGTGGAGGGCTAGTGGCTCTAGTTTTGTAAATAAATAAATATACAATTCTGGATGGATGTTCAGATCTACCTTTTTTTTTTTTAAACTGTAAATATCGAGGCAAAAAAGCAAAGCAATATAAAAGCAATGTTACTTGAGATTCAGGCGATGTGGAAGGCAGTGGTGTCTGGCATCCACCTGGAAGTGGAGGCAGTAAGAAATAGGCAAACTGAAGCGCATATACATGGGATCCCGGAGGAGGTATACTTGCAAATGCTACTGCAATACATCCCCCCCTAAAGTGGAACAGATCGAACATCTAATTATGGACCAATTCTGGGTTTAGAATGCTACGCACAACTTACTAAGGGATACCATCGTGACACTACGATCTGCGGCAGACAGGTTGATCTTGGTTTTTTTTTGCGTCTTGCCTGAAAATGTCTTCATATATATACTTTTGAAAATGTGTCTCTCACAAGGTGAATTCTGACAGCCTACCTGACTGGGGTTCTTGGAGGGGCCTGAGGGCCAAACACCTCCCTGTAGATTATGGGCCCTGGTTTATGTGCCATAACTCTATACGTTAATATTGTTAGTTAGTCATATTCTGTGAGTAGACCACTCTGAAGGATTATAATGTGTCAGTGACAATAATTGATAGTTTACTCCAACATCCATTGTTCTGGATTAACTGGTAAACTGATTATGTTGTGTTCATTATGTGTCTTACTGTGTTTTGTAATTAGGTCTACTCACTGTATGGTAATTCCTATTTGGTTTGCAGTCTGAAAGTCTAATGTATTCCTAGCCCCAGTTAGTTGGAGAACTATGTTTAGCTCCATCCCCCCCATTGTATACTAATGTCTGTGATGTCATGTTTATATCTTTTTATAAGTCTCTGTTGTTACACAAATAAAGGAGTTGTTCGTTCTTGCTGTACCTAACTGCTAGTAGTCTCCTGTCTGCTAATTGGGTACAAAGAGCAAGGTTCCAGGAAAGACTTGCTGGGTGAATGCTGAGCTAAGGAGGGGTTTCACACAACGGACAGAGGGTCTACTACGTCCTGTTGACGGTCCTTTACAGTGGCCATCCAAGGATATGAAGACTTAGCAGCAGCAGTAGTTCTATGGAGAAGGCCTTTGGCCCCTTAACGAGAATTCCTGTCTCAAAGACAGTCTAATAAAGATGAGGCTCATATCAGTCTCTAACTTTATCCCAGGAGGTCAGCACATGGAGTTTCTAAGAAGACTGGAGCAGCAGCCCCAGAGCTCCTCTACTGAGTTTGCTGTAGGCAATACAAGAGCATTAGAAGAGCAAACAACCAGGAATCTCGGGCATAGCACCCTGTCACTGACAACAAGCTATTAGGTGACACGCTGTAAGGCATCTTTCTATAGTAACAGATCTGACTTGGTGACTGGCTTTCACCCACGAGACTGGCTCAACGACTTGGTTCTATGGGAGCCTTCTTTTGACTTTTCAGATATTCCCATTATTATTTCAGATATTCCCATTATACATCATATGTATAAAGTCCGAACACTGTTATGTGTTCCCATCCGTTGCTACCCTTTCCCCCACTGGGCATGTCCATGCGCGCTAGAACAGAGCTAATTGACTATCTGTCACGGACGTGGCTCCCAGCCTCCATTTTTCCTTTTTTCTTTCCTCTCCTTTTAGCAGTGCTACAGTGCATTGCTGGTTACCTTTCTCTTAGGTAGTCTTTCCCCACCCTAACAGAAAGTTAGTCTATTTCATGTTTAAATATTTGACTCCACTTGCAAATTTTGGCGTGCACATTGTTTTTATATAGCCCTTGAATCAAGAATCCATCTCAAAGGAATCCCACATTGCACTGTTTTAGTAAAATTCGCTTTTTAACTTGACACCACTTTATCTAGAATAAGACTGGGATCTTGAATTATTGATGCAACGTTATAACAAAAAAATATATATATACCGTATTTTCTGGCGTATAAGAACTTTTGAGAACATTTTCCTGGGTTAAAGTCGTCTTATACACCGGAAAATAGTATCTATATTTTAACTTTTGAGGTTAAAATATAGAGTTTGGGACCCTCCTCCCCCCTTCCCCAATCCCCAGTACTTACCTACTTTCTGCTCTGTCTCCCGCTGTTAAGCCAGTCCATGGCTGTGAGGGAAGCGTTGTGAGCTCCACTCCAGCCGCGCGGTCAATAAAGTTTGTTTAAAAAAAAAAGTTTAAACAAACTTTATTGACAGCGCGGCTGGAGGGGAGCTCACAACGCTTCCCTCACAGCCACGGACCGGCTTAACAGCGGGAGAGGAGACAGAGCAGAAAGTAGGTAAGTAAACCTTAGCATTTCTGGTGTATAAGACGACCCCCCAACTTTTGGGAAGATTTTCCTGGGTTAAAAAGTCGTCTTAAACGATGGAAAATACGGTATATCTGTTAATTGAGACAAAGGTGGTTGGAAACTGCCCACAATCTGAATTCCATTGTCTGTCTTTCCATTAACATAGCTAAAGGAGAGATCTGATATTTAGGGATTTTTCAAGCTCTACACATACTGTTTAAACTTTTATTGCAGAACCTCACAGCACTCTTTCTACTCCATCCACGTGCTCTGCCTCGTGGAGTATTTTGCGAGATCTCTGTGTGTGCTCAGTGATGTGTATCGCTTTAAACTGCTATTGCATCTCCATCGACACAGATGATTAAAAACTCTAGATTTTCAATTCTTTGCCGTTTATAGCTGAAGTCCTGTAGGACTAAATTTGATGTATGAGAACAGAGAAGCTGCTAAGCATATTAAATGAGCTAAAAGAACACTTGGGAGTTGCTAGGAAGAAAATGCATATATTCTTCAATCCGTGTTTGCATTTTAATGGTCTGCAAGAGCAATTATTAAATTCCTTATTCATTAAATGATAAACACAGGAAGGCAGCTGGGCCATTTAAGAAATGAGAAGTACATGGAGTGGAGAGAAGCATGCATGAATTATAATCCAAGCATTCTATTTGGAAACCATCTTCTCCTCAAGATGGAGCTATTGCACTTTTTTTTAATATAGTCTACACTGGGAAAACATTCGGGATAAAGGACTTTTTTTTTTTTATTATTGCAGTGTCTCATATTGCACAGAGATGGATCTAGCAGTTTTTTTTTTTTAATTATTATTTTTTTACTTCAATTGTAGAAGTTTTGCTTTACAAACTGGCGTTAGATAATGGTTATCCTAAATTTAATTGAAGGTAAAATGTCTCACAGTAAACTGAGTTTGTTGTTACATCTTCATTTGTTGTCTTATGATTTTGCTGAAGCATTTCCCATCTGCACCTGATAGAGAGATTGTGTGTGTGTGCAAAAAAATTATAGCATGTTCCAGCAAAGTTTAACTTGGAGTTAACCTTTAACTAAAGTAACGCATAATGTGTTCTTTAAAACATAAAATCTACTCTTGTTTTGAGGGCGAGGGTGGAGACTGCCCGAATGCATTTTTAGTGGGTTTAGTTTATATTGTTAATAACCTCCGTAATATACCAAAAAAGTCATGTTACTTGTATTTTAATACTAAAGGTCTTGACAAATCCTGGGAACCAGACATTTAGCAGCTCCTAACATTTTTTTTTTGTTGGTCTGTCTGACTTCTAAAGTCTACAGAAATGTTTCAAATCCTGCTATAGGGCTTAAATAAAAAAAATAAACAAAATGTAATTTGGAAATTTATCCAAAACCTGCAGTCTTGGCTTAGGTTTTGCAACTTGGTTGTTAGTTCACTATAATCTCTACAAAAAACCAAAAACTGTCTGTGCATCTCACCCTAATTAAGTTGGCAGCAAAAATATAAACAAAATATAAATGAGAGGTTTTGGTTATATGAATTGGCCTAAGCATAATTAAGCTCACTCACCACATCAATCCACACTTTCAGTATGGTGAGAACCTACTATCTAGTGGGCACACAAAGCAGTTTATACTGCTACCAAAACCTTTTTAACCCCTTCATGACCAGACTGTTTTTGGAATGTTGTGCGTTAGTGACCGAGGCTGTTTTAACACTTCTGAGGTGTTTGTGTTTAGCTTTAATTTTCTTCTTTGTCAGTTGCTGTACCCACACATATTATATATTGTTTTTTTCAGGACAAGAAGGGCTTTCTTTTCATGACATTTTGTTCATATTATTTATTGTATTGTGTAAAAAATAGTAAAATATGGTTAAAAATTAAAAAAAATAAACACTTTTCCTGACTTTTCTTTGTAAATTCTTTTACTAAGCTTCAAAAGCTAATGAAAAAACATGCTAAATAGATTCGACTATGGGTCCTGAGTTCAGAAATACCCAATGTTTATATGTTATTTTGCTTTTTTTTGCATGTTTTAGGTTAATAAATACAAGTAGCATTTAGCTGTTTCAAAACCATTTTTTTAAAAATTAGCGTTAGTGACACTGTAACACCGATATCTGATATGAATCACTGAATAACCCCCCACATGTACACATTTTTATAAAGTAGACATCCCAGGGCATTCAACGTGGGGTAATTTGACACTTTTCACTCTGTCATTTTACCACCAATCTTTGACAAGTTTTGGCGTAGTAATTTTGTGTGTGTTTTATTTCCACACACTTTGAAACTTAGGTATGAATTTAAAGGGACTGTTCTATTTTATTGCCAAACAAAACCCCAATATATGTTCAGCAACTTCCCCTGAGTATAGCGGTACCCCACATGTATAGGTCTGCTAGGTTTATGTGGCAGGTACAGGGCAAAATTTAGGATATGGTTATTGCAGCTTTAAAACGTGTATTTATTATGTAATACTTGTGACTACATTTCCTATCATGCTCAGCCAGCCAAAAGCTACCGTAGCAGAATAGGAAATGTAGTCTATAGTAGGAAGCACCGATTTTTGCTATCCTGCGGCTGCATGGATCAAATATCCAGCTGCTGCGGGCCCCTATCTACTGCTAGGGGCCAATGCAAAGCAATGGCCCCACTAGCAGTCTTTTTTTTTAAAATAAAATATCCCTAGAGGACCACAGACAGACATAACATTTCATTGGCCCTCTACGGAATAACTTCTTATTTGTATACAATTTATTATTATTATTTTGAATTTTTTTATTTATTTAATTTTTTATTTTTTTTACATTTTTTATATTTTTATTTAACTCTAAAATCTTTTTTTTTTTTTTTATTAAAAAAATCCTTTGGGGGGCTGGTTATTACTGGGGGGGACCAAGGGGAGACTTCACACATTATATTTAGTCTGTCTCTGCCCCACGATCACCGTGGAGCAGGGAGAGACTATAGCTGTCAAAGCAGGCACCTGCTTTGACAGCTGTTAACATCCGGGCGCTGTGATTGACAGTGCCCGGATGTTTCAGGGGGGGTCCTCAACCGGCATGGCTGAAGTGTCTCGGTACCGAGACACTTAGCCATGCCGTTGGTAGCGCGATCGCGGTATGCCAGCGTGCATACCGCGATCAGACCTGCATGACGGTCCTGGACCGTCATCGGTCACTAAGGGAGTTTTTCCCCATGACGGTCCAGGACCGTCATCGGTTGCGCAGGGGTTAATGTGTGGGAAGAGGTGCAATTAAACCTCCTCCCAGTTAACCCCTTAACAGCAAGCTGCAACCAGACAATGAGGAGCCAACAACCTCAAATATCTGCAAGCAGGGAAAAGAAAAATGTCGGTGCGCTAAGCTAGTCACAGGCTCAAATAAAATAAATGTATAAAATTATGCTTACCAAGCATCATTTTTGGTAAGCATCATTTTATACATTTATATTATTTGAGCCTGTGACTAGCTTAGTGCACCGACATTTTTATTTTCACTATAATCTCTGTTTAATGAATAAACCCCTATGCTAATGCTTCATTACTTCAATTTGCAGAAATAGATTTCATCTGTTGGTAAACCTGTTGCTGATTTATTTATACTTTATTTTTAATATAGAATGAGAAGGAGCAAAATGGTTTGCTAAACAAGAGGCGAAAGCTACAACTTGATCGACGGAGAACTGGCACCAAGAGAAGAATTGCACGTAAGTTTGCACCAACTTATGGATTTAATGTGGAATCAACAATCTCCCAAATTGGTATGTGCTATCTGCTGAAAATCTTATTTTTGTTAATATTAACCTAAACCCTTGGGGGCCCAGCTATATTTTGCATGTTTTGTGTGTTTCGGCAGTCAACCAGTGATGTGAAAAAATGTTTCCCCAAAATATTATTTCTGTGCTTTGAATTTTAAAAATCGTATAAATACACAGCATTTCAGTCTGCTTGGAGAATATACGATGTCATTTGGTTGGGGTGCATCACTGTTTCTTAGTTAATTCCTACACATTTGTTGTTCAGGCCTTTTGACTTTAACTTGAATAAAATGAGATTAGTGAATTGGGAAGTGTGGGGAAGGTCTTAATGTATCAGGAATTTAATGTAAACCAAAAAGGAATAGGTATTGAAACCTGCTTGCAAATTCATATGTTTGGATGGTTTGTGGTCCCTTGTAAAACGTAACTTTTTATTATTATTATTTTAACCCCTTAATGACATGACTTTTTTGGCTTGTCCGACGCTTGGTGACATGAGCTGTTTTAACATTTCTGAGGTGTTTGTGTTTTGCTGTCATTTATTTCTGTCTCATTTAGTGTACCCGCACAATCTATATATCGTTTTTATCGTTATAAGAAGGGCTTTCTTTTGATACCATTATTTTGATAATAGCATATAATTTGATGTAAAAAAAAAATTTTTTTATGACTTTTATTTGTATCGTATACTCATGTACAAGAGACAACAAAAAAACACTGCTAAAAAATTTCTAATATATGTCCTGAGTTCAGAAATAGCCCATGTTTTTATGTTTTTGTGCTTTTTTATTCATGTTACAGGGCCAGAACTATAAGTGGTGCAAAGCTATTTTAAAATCCTTTCTTTCAAAATTAGCGATAGTGACATTGTAACACTGATTTCTGTACTAAATCCATGAATGACCCCCAACATGTACATATTTTTGAAAACTAGACCGCTCAGGGCAATTAACTTGGGGTATTTTGACACATTTCATGTAGCCATTTTACCACCAATTTATGCCAAAGTTTGCAGCAAAAAAATCTTTTTTTTTAAATTTTTCACATATATTGCAATTTAGGTAAACATTACCTTAAAATGTGAAGGGGTATTTCCAAATAACACCTCAATATGTGTTCAGCAACATCTCCTGAGTACAGGGATACCACCCATGCATAGGTTTGTTGGTTTGTTTTGGGGCTAAAAGGCCACATTTAGGGGGTGCGCATTTTGGTTTTCCAACTTGGAATTCTGACATGCAGAAAACTTGTGCCCATGTCCCATTTGAGACATTTTTGAAGCCAGAAAGTGTATTCTACCCCACAAAACCATATATTTTTTTAAACTAGACACCCTAGGGTATTTCAAATGGTAGTATTTTAACACTTTCCATGCACTAATTATACTACCAGCCTATGTCAATGTTTTGGGTAGTAATTTTTTTTCACATACATTGTACTTTGGGCATGAATTCACAGATCCTGTTCTATGTCAGTGCCAAACAACACCTCAATATGTGTTCAGCAACATCTCCTGAGTACAGGGATACCCCCCATGTATAGGTTGGTTAGGTTATTTGGGGGTTAAAAGGCCACATTTGAGAGGTGCGCTTTTTGGTTTTCCAACTTGGAATTCTGACGTGCAGAAAACCTGCGCCCATGTCCCATTTACCCATGTCCCATGTCCCACCCCTACTCATGTACAAGAGACAACAAAAAAACACTGCTAAAAAATTTCTAATATATGTCCTGAGTTCAGAAATAGCCCATGTTTTTATGTTTTTGTGCTTTTTTATTCATGTTACAGGGCCAGAACTATAAGTGGTGCAAAGCTATTTTAAAATCCTTTCTTTCAAAATTAGCGATAGTGACATTGTAACACTGATTTCTGTACTAAATCCATGAATGACCCCCAACATGTACATATTTTTGAAAACTAGACCGCTCAGGGCAATTAACTTGGGGTATTTTGACACATTTCATGTAGCCATTTTACCACCAATTTATGCCAAAGTTTGCAGCAAAAAAATCTTTTTTTTTAAATTTTTCACATATATTGCAATTTAGGTAAACATTACCTTAAAATGTGAAGGGGTATTTCCAAATAACACCTCAATATGTGTTCAGCAACATCTCCTGAGTACAGGGATACCCCCCATGTATAGGTTGGTTAGGTTATTTGGGGGTTAAAAGGCCACATTTGAGAGGTGCGCTTTTTGGTTTTCCAACTTGGAATTCTGACGTGCAGAAAACCTGCGCCCATGTCCCATTTGGGACATTTTTGAAGCCAAAAAAGTGTATTCTATCCCACAAAACCATATATTTTTAAAAACTAGACACCCTAGGGTATTTCAAATGGTAGTATTTTAACACTTTTCATGCACTAATTCTACCACCAGCCTATGTCAATGTTATGGATAGTAATTTGTTTTTCACATTCATTGTACATCGGGCATGAATTCACAGATCCTATTATGTGTCAGTACCAAACAACACCTTAATATGTGTTCAGCAACATCTCCTGAGTACAGGGATACCACCCATGTGTAGGTTAGTTAGATTATTTGGGCGCTAAAAGGCCACGTTTAGGGGGGGTGCATTTCCAACTTGGAATTTTGACATGTAGTCAGCCTGCGCCCATGTTCCATTTGGGACACTTTTGAAGCCTGTCAAAGTATTTTACCCCATAAAACCATATATTTTGGAAAACTAGACATCCTAGGGTATTTAAAATTGTGGTATTTTAACACTTTCCAAGTGCTAATTCTACCACCAACCTATGTCAAAGGGTTGGGATGTCATTTTTTCCCCACACACATTGTAGTTCAGGCAGGAATTTTCAGATTCTGGTATTTGCCACTGCCAACCAACACCTCAATATGTGTTCAGCAACATCTCCTGAGTACAGGGATACCCCCCCATGCATAGGTTTGTTGGTTTGTATTGGGTCTAAAATTCCACATTTAGGGGGTGCGCAATTCCAACCTGGAATTTTGACATGTAGTCAACCTGCGTCCGTGTCCTTTATGGGATATATCTTTGAAGCCAGCCAATGTAATTTACCGCCACCAAACCATATATTTTTTTATCGGTAGACCCCCATCACTACTTGTGGCAAGGGCTCAGCAGCCACCGATACATCGCTAGATGATGTATCAGAAAGCTGAATAGGGTCAAAATCGAACCCTGAGTCCGCGGCCTCAGAATCAGTGCGTAAGCAGTGATCTCGAGCAAAGAAGGGGTTAATAAGAGCCTATCTAGTACTGTAATACATTACAGTACAAAGAAATTAATCCATAAAACAGTGCAGACAGCAAAACATACTGTTGCTGTGCAAGATTACTGCTTACACAGTGATGAATGGCAGGGAAGGGGTTAATACACAGTGAAAGACTTTCATAAAACCTGCCAATTTTATAAAATGTTATTTTATATCACTAATACTGATCTGTCTCTTTCCGTCACAAAAATGTAAGTGAGGAGAGGGAGGCAGATCAATATTTGTGAATATTGATCCGACCAATTTTGATCTGACCAGGGCGAATGGTGAGCTTAATTGAGAAATCACCAAACCGCCTTTGCCACTAATTCGCTGTTACTGATCTCTATGCACTCAGGCAGCTTAAAAAAAAAAAAACTCAAATATTTTTACTTTACATGTAATCCGCTAGCGGGTATGTGTAAAAAAAAAAAATATGCAGACAGATAAAAATTGCTTTGGCGTCAATATCATTGCGTAAGCAGTGATCGACGGCCAAGAAGGGGTTAATACAGGGCGTGACAAATTTAATTTAGTTTTAGGAGCCAGCTAAAAAATTTAGGAGCCAGACAACGGCACATCACAAAATCATAAACGCACGGAGACAGTCACATACACCAACCTCACATACACAGAAAGTTACATTCACACATACGCCACAAACACAGCCAGTTACATTCACACATGCCACATACACAGCCAGTTACATTCACACACACACACACACACACACACACACCACATACACGGCCAGTTACATTCACACACACACACACACACACCACATACACGGCCAGTTACATTCACGCACACCACATACACGGCCAGTTACATTCACACACACACACCACATACACGGCCAGTTACATTCACACACACACACCACATACACGGCCAGTTACATTCACACACACACACACACCACATACACGGCCAGTTACATTCACACACACACACACACCACATACACGGCCAGTTACATTCACACACACACCACATACACGGCCAGTTACATTCACACACACACACACCACATACACGGCCAGTTACATTCACACACACACACACCACATACACGGCCAGTTACATTCACACACACACACACACCACATACACGGCCAGTTACATTCACACACACACACACCACATACACGGCCAGTTACATTCACACACACACACACACCACATACACGGCCAGTTACATTCACACACACACACACCACATACACGGCCAGTTACATTCACACACACACACACCACATACACGGCCAGTTACATTCACACACACACCACATACACGGCCAGTTACATTCACACACACACACACACCACATACACAGCCAGTTACATTCACACACACACACACACACCACATACACGGCCAGTTACATTCACACACACACACACACCACATACACGGCCAGTTACATTCACACACACACACACACCACATACACGGCCAGTTACATTCACACACACACACCACATACACGGCCAGTTACATTCACACACACACACACACCACATACACGGCCAGTTACATTCACACACACACCACATACACGGCCAGTTACATTCACACACACACACACACCACATACACGGCCAGTTACATTCACACACACACACCACATACACGGCCAGTTACATTCACACACCACATACACAGCCAGTTACATTCACACACACCACATACACAGCCAGTTACATACACACACACACACACACACACACACACACACACACACACAGACCCCATAGACAGCCAGTTACATTCACTCATACATACACACAGACCCCATAGACAGCCAGTTACATTCACTCATACATACACACAGACCCCATAGACAGCCAGTTACATTCACTCATACATACACACAGACCCCATAGACAGCCAGTTACATTCACTCATACATACACACAGACCCCATACACAGCCAGTTACATTCACTCATACATACACACAGACCCCATACACAGCCAGTTACATTCACTCATACATACACACAGACCCCATACACAGCCAGTTACATTCACTCATACATACACACAGACCACATACACAGCCAGTTACATTCACTCATACATACACACAGACCACATACACAGCCAGTTACATTCACTCATACATACACACAGACCACATACACAGCCAGTTACATTCACTCATACATACACACAGACCACATACACAGCCAGTTACATTCACTCATACATACACACAGACCACATACACAGCCAGTTACATTCACTCATACATACACACAGACCACATACACAGCCAGTTACATTCACTCATACATACACACAGACCACATACACAGCCAGTTACATTCACTCATACATACACACAGACCACATACACAGCCAGTTACATTCACTTATACATACACACAGACCACATACACAGCCCGTTACATTCACTCATACATACACACAGACCACATACACAGCCAGTTACCTTCACACATTTTTGTTCTTTAAAAAAATCTCAAACATGGTATTTCTTACTGTGTCCTCCCTCCCTGCTGCTTACCTCATTGCAGGGGAGGGGGACATTTATGCTGGAGCCCGATCCTCTTTCGGTTTCTGCTAAGTGCCGAGTTGTCACGTGACACTCGGCACTACAACGTGTTGCGCGAGGGGGCGGAGCTTACAGTCTGTATGATCCGCACAGACTTTCTCCCCTCGCGCTGCATGTAACAGATGGCAGCCGCAAGGGCTCCCTGTGACAGCACCCGGGCGCCAGGTCTGATTTCCTGGTCGCCATGGCGACCTGGCGCCCGGGGTTTGTCGAGCCCTGGGTTAATAACTCTTAGAAGAGCCTTTTTAGTACTGTAATAAATTACAGTACAAAAAAAATTAACCCCTAAAAAATGCACAAACAGCAAAAATAAATGCGCTGATGTGCACGATCACTGCTTATGCAAGATCAGTGGCAGGGAAGGGGTTAAACGCAGGGAATTGCTTTAATACATTTTTTTTTTATTATTTTATTATTTGTGTGTTGTGTATTTATTGTTTTTTTTAACTTTGACTTACTTTTAGAACTTTGATCTGTCTCTCTCCCTCACTAAAAAAAATGTGAGGAGTGGGAGACAGATCATAACTGGTCAGATCAATATAGGGTTCATATTGATCTGACCAGTCAGTGGGGATGTTCAGCAGAACATCCCCACTGCCTGTCAGTGTGCCTGTCAGTCACTGATTGCCTCTGTGAAGAGGCAATCATGTGGCAGCCAGAGAGCACAGGAAGCAGGAACTTCCTGCCTCCTGTGCTCTTGCCCTTAGAAGGGCAGCACCATCTTGGTCACACAGTGACCAAGATCGTGCATTTTTTTTGTGTGTTCCTGATTGCCTCAACTTGTGAGGCAATCAGAAAGACTTTCTGAGCATAGGAAGCGAAAAATTTGCTTCCTATGCTCGTTTTTGAAATGCCCGCGTTTTAAAGGCTCTGTGCCTTTAAAACCGGCATTTCGATCGCTCTCCGGAGCGATTGAAATGCCGACGGGCATTTTTTTTAGTATTGTACGATGCTTCGATACGGAAGCATCGTTACAATACCATCAGAGCACTGAAAGCAGAAAAACTCCCCTTTCAGTGCTCGTTTTGACACAGGACGGACTAGGTCCGTCCTGTGTCACTAATGCCTCGGCACACAGGACGGACCTAGTCCGTCCTGTGTCGCCAAGGGGTTAAAATTCTGAAAAAGTACCGTAGGTATATTTTTCCTATTACCCTGTATTACAATAATAATAATAAAAGTTATGTTTTACAAGGGAACACAAACCTACCTAAACATATTACTTGAATAAAACAAAAAGAATTCTACAACAGTAAATCGTTTTTTTGAAGAGCAGATAACTTTGTGGTTCTACCATTTTGGGGGGGAGGGGAGGTTATATGGACATTCAACAAATCTTTTTTTTTTTTTATCTACATAGTCATGAATAAGTGTTTTATTTGCTAGTTATGTGTGGTATAGTCTTTCCCAATGCATGCCAGACACCAGGAGAGGGAAACGTGTGTCATAAGATCACTGTTTCGCAAATGTTTGGATTTGTTTTAACACCTTCAGTATAATGGTTTTCTTTGCTTTGATGTCCATTCTGTACAATAGCTTTTTTGCTACTGTAGCTATGTGTGCATTTAAATAAAAGTAAACACTTGCTTTTTAAATGAATCCCCACATATAATGTTTTTTTAAGGACCGATAGGGCTTTCTTTTGCAAACATTTATTTTCAACTTAACTCTGTAATAACTGTAATGTATAATATTTAAGAAGTGTTAAAATGCAACACATTTTTTTTGAGGGGTTTGTAATTTATTTTTTTCTTGGACAGTATATTTCTCATCTCTCTCTATCTCTCTCGATAAAAATGTCAGTGAGAGAGAAGATTTTGACACTCAGTGTTCATATAGCACCGATTGTCATTTTACCATATTTTTTTGCACTTATTGCAGGGCTTGACAAACCCTGTTCGCTACGGCGACAAGGAAATCAGACCTGGCACCCGGGTATCATGCGCCCCGCGTGGTGCCCTTGTCGCTGGGATCTTTTACAATTTTTTTTATAAAAACTTCAATCCTCCAGCGCAAGGGAGCAGATTGTGTGCACCAGATGCACACACTTCCCTCGCGCACCACGCTGTAGTGCCCGAGTGCAGGGCTAGAAGCAACGAATGACTGTGCCTTTGTAAAAGGCACAGACCAACGTGGACTGAAAATGCCCCCCTTCCCTGCAGTGAGGTATAGCAGCAGGGAGGGGGGACACATTGATAGATTAAAAAAAAAAAAAGCTTCAGATAAAAAAGGAAAACGCTCACTTGTATGTCTGACATTTTGTGTGTGTGTGCATGTGAATGAGTGTGTGTGTGTGCTTATGAATGACTGTGTATGTGACTGACTGTGTATGTATTGAAGTGTGTGTATGTGCTGTTGTCTGGCTCCTAAAAATCAGTTAACTTTGTCAGGACCTGACTTATTGCGTATTATGAATGTGATTATTTTCACAGTGATGACGTTAATGAATGCAAAATATAATGGTTGATCCTAACTGTTAAGACAACCAGGATCAACTCACCCCACCCACCATAAAATTTGGGGGATGATGGCAATGGAATCTGATTAGCCCCTATACTAATTTAAATCCTCACTGCAATAGCCGAGACAGCCTGTCTTGGCTATTGCAGGCTAAGGCAGCCCCTTTTCTGATTGTTTCAGACTTGCCTCCATCAGAGGCAGATTGAAACACCCCTCAACCGATTTGCATTGTCACTTGTGAAGCTTCCAGGTAAAAGGAAAATAGTGCCAAACGTGGTGAAAATTCACCAATCGTGCTGTTTTAAATGCAGCATATTCATGTACAGGCATTGTCATCATTGCGTGGGGAGCCTGTATGTGTACAGGCCTTGTTGTGAAGACGTTTACTATCCCTCTATGGACGTACTGCTCCTAAAAGAACTAAATTGGCACCGGAATTGGTCTGCTTGACTCCTACAAATATTTGTCAAATCTTGGTATATCCTAATTAAGGTGCTCCTGTAACTCAAAAAATACATTGTGGAATTTCCTTTAGGCAGAAGAATTCTGTTCTTTTTCTCTGACCTGTTATACCCAGTATTTATCCTGCATTGCGGTTCCATGTCCTACCTGAACGTTTACAGTTATCCAGACACATGCCCTGCTCAGAGAGCTACCAGTCTCTGCTTCCAGTGTCTCTGCCAGTCCTGTCTATGTTGCCAGTCTCCGCTTCCAGTCCTGTCTCAGCTGACAGGTCACTTTCAAAATGACGCTTGCGATCACTCCAGAGAGCGAATGGACATCATCCCAGCACAGATTTGATGTTTCTGAATGCCTCCAGCGAAGAAAGTGATTATTGATCGCCTTATGAGCGCTCTTAAACACAAGTGGTGCCTGGCACTTCCTGTGTCACACATACGGGGGTATAGGTATAAAAATAGGACAGAGGTGAATATTAATAGTACCACAATGCAGAAAATGTATGAAATGCACCTCTGCTAACAACAACTTTAAAATGCACACTCACCCTGTGACATTACTCGGGCTATGTGTGTTTGTGCACCTTTACTAAAAACAAAGATTTATTGTAACAAAGCACACATTGTAAACCATATGGATAATAAAATACATGCACTGTGCTCAATTGCACCTCATAGAATTGAATTTCCATCAATGTCAAACATCAGACTAAAAGCATGAAACCAATATTACAAAAATGTACTTTCTAAATATTTCTTTGCCTTTACTATTATGAGTTTGAGGATCTCATTATACACCACAGATGCAATTACACTTTTAGGTAGCACTGGTGCTTTAGTACTATTCTACAGTACAGGGTCAAATTGCTAAATTACAGGCAAGCCAAGATCATTACTATTGCTTAGCAGAAAACTAACTGGCTGTCTGCCAGGTGAAGCAGCTCATCTGAATCCCTTATTGGTGTAATTTATAAAGAGTGAAAGCACATGAGCAAGTAATTAAGGTAATCTGGCTGCAACCCTGCTTGAATTTTCCTTTTCATGGCTATGTTTGACCTGGTACCCGATAATTGAAGATTATGCTAGCTTTAGTGTACTAATAATCTTAATTTTAATAAGGACAGGAGGCGAGTATTTTGCATTAACTCTCTTTACTAAACTCCACAGCAGTAAAGAAAACGTAAAGAGTAACAAATAAATCACTGAGCAGCATAGTATATAAGGGTCATGCTGCCTGTACACTTCCTCTTTCTTAAAGCGACATCCAAGTCCAGATAGAGCTCGAACATCCAGAAACTCAACGAAACGGTAACTGCGGTCTCTGGCGAGCGGAACTTGAGGAGACTCCTGGTAACGAGATAGGAGGAAAGACCAAACGAAGCCGTCATCCCATCTTACGGAGTCGTGAGGTTAACGAACCAGCGACCAGCGGAGGTCCTGAAGAGGGTTACACTGAAAGGAGAGTATAAAATCGGTTAGGTACTGAACCGTAACTGTTCACGCCTGTGGGCTTTAACAGAATGGTGTAAATTAGACAGTACAGACAGAATGTAAGCTGGCCATAGGCTAAATATGTGTAGGTGTAAGCATGTTGTACAACTAAACTGTCCGTCTAGATGGAAACACTGGGAATAGAGATGGAGGGGATACCGAATATGTCCAGAAGATAGTGGAACCACAATATGAATCCCAAATCCATCACCTTAAGATCCACTCCCCCGAGGAGTCAGGGTAGGGAACAAAAGGGAGGGAAAATACTCGCCTCCTGTCCTAATTAAAATTAAGATTATTAGTACACTAAAGCTAGCATAATCTTCAATTTTATAACATGACAGGAGGCTTCCTATTTTGCAATTTTAACGCTGAAGAAGTGACATCCCAGCAGAAGGGGGAGTGCGAAAATAAAATGTACGAAAAGTGGATTCCCTAGACCAGTCCGCCGTTCTGAGAATATCTGAGAGGGACGCCCCTGCCAGGAAGGCAGATGAAGCCGCCGCACCGCGAACGGAGTGGGCGCCGAATGCGGGGTCTATACCTGCGAGGGAAAGGATCCAGCGGATCCATCGGGCCAAGGTGGTGACCGAGACTGGGGCATGAGGGCGCACGTAGGAGACTAAGAGTTGGCCCGACGTAGAGGACCGGAGCGAGGAGGTAACCGAAACATACCTGCGGAGGGTGGACACGACGCAAAGCTGCGGGTCGTCGGGAAAAAATGGGTAAAAGACCGAGGTCGAACCCGACTTAGTGCGACGGGAAATGTGAAACGTGACCCCTTCAGGGGCCACTTCGAAAGCGTCCACGTCGAAGGCCCGAACGTCCGAAACCCGTCGGAAAGATACGAGACAGAGGAGGAAAGCGCACTTAGCGGATAGTTGGCGTAGGGAGAGGCGGTCATTCGGAAGCCAATCCCTGAAGAAGCGGAGAACCAGTCCCACATCCCATAGGTGAGGGTATCTGGGGGCCGGGGGACGGCGGAGCCGCATACCGCGGAGTAGGCGGCAGACCAGAGGGTCTTTGCCGACCGGGAGGTCCCCGACGGGGGTGTGAGCCGCCGAAATCGCGGAGCGCACGACGTTGACCGAACGGTAAGAGCGGCCAGATGAAAACAAGGAGGAGAGAAAATTAAGAATCATGGGAATAGGTGCTGTAAAGGGATCGGAGTCCCGTTCCATGCACCAAGTAGACCAGGAGGCCCAAGCTGAAAGGTAACAGCGTCTAGTTCCCGGGGCCCATGAGTCCCATAAGAGGTCCCTAGCAGCCTGCGATAGTCCGCTGACTCGCCAGGAACCCCGGAAAGAGACCAAGCCACCAGGGGTAGCCGGTCTTCCAGGAGTAGTGGGTGGAGATGCCCTTTGGGATCCGTGAGCAGGTCCGGGAAGGATGGTAGGAGAAGAGGGTCCCTGTAGGAGGAGGCCAGGAGGTCCGGGAACCATGGTTGGCTCTGCCACAAGGGCGCTATGACAACCAGTTTGATCTGTTGCGTCCATATCTGGTGTAGTGTTCTCGCAATCATGGAGAATGGGGGAAAGGCGTAGGCTCCTGTCGACGGCCATTGTTGGAGAAATGCGTCTGTCGCCTTGCTCTCCGGGTCCGGGAGCCAGCTGAAGAACTCCGGGGTCTGGTGGTTGTTTCGAGAGGCAAACAGATCCAGGTGAAAGGGACCCCTCCGGGCTGCCTGTAGCGTGATGTTGCGAGGGAGGCAATAGTCGAAAATGCCTTTCGTGATATCCGACAGCAGGCGAGAGCGAGCGCCTCCCAGGCGGTTGATGTACTGGACTGCGGATACATTGTCCATGCGCAGGAGGATGCAGCAGTTGGATCTTTCCCGGGCCAAGCTGCGAATCGCGAAGGATCCTGCCAGGAGTTCGAGGCAATTGATGTGCATGGAGAGCTCCTGCGCCGTCCATGTTCCCCCCGTGGAGATGGTTCCGTTGGTGGCACCCCATCCCCACAGGCTGGCGTCTGATTCCAATACGAAGTCTGGGGCGTCTCCGAATATGGCCCTGCCGTTCCAGGCTTGCATTCTGTCCAGCCACCATGATAGTTCCTCGCGAACCTCCGTCGTCCCCGGGACGGGTTGGTCGTAAGTGGGCCTGCGGCGTAGGTATTTCGCCTTGAGACGTTGCATGGCCCTGTAGTGGAGGGGACCCGGAAATATGGCCTGAATGGAAGCCGAGAGGAGTCCTACAATCCTGGCCAGATTGCGTAGTGGAATGGAATCGAGACGGAGAACCCTGCGAATCTCCTTGCGAATGGCTGTGATCTTTGAGGCTGGTAGCCTCAGAGTGCATGTCGTCGAGTCGATCTCGAAGCCGAGGAATTGTATCGTTTGGGTAGGGGTCAGCTCCGATTTCTGTTGGTTTATGATAAAACCCAAAGACTCCAGTAGGGATACTGCCAGGTGAGTGTGTTGGCGTAGTCTGTGTTCGTCTGCGCAGAAGATGAGGAGATCGTCTAAGTAGATGATGCATCGAATGCCCCTTGATCTTAGGTGGGCCACCACTGGTTTTAGGAGTTTGGTGAAGCACCATGGGGCTGAGCTGAGCCCGAAAGGGAGGCAAGTGAATTGCCAAGGGCGTCCGTGCCAGAGGAAGCGTAGGAGTGCTCGACAGTCCGGGTGCACCGGGACTGACAGATACGCATCCTTTAGATCGAGCCTGGTGAACCAGTCGTTGCTTCGAAGAAGGTCTCGCAGGAGGTGGATGCCTTCCATTTTGAAGTGGCGATAGACCACATATGCGTTGAGGGTGCGTAGATTGATGACGGGGCGGTATTCTCCCGATTTTTTCCGAACCAGGAAGATGTTGCTGAAGTAGCCGCCCCCGTCGCGGGCCGGCTGGATAGCCCCTTTGTCTCGGAGCTCGCGTAGCTCCGTGTTGACGAGGTTGTGGTCGGAGGATGACATGTGGATGGGGCGAGGGGGTCGAACCTGAAAGGGGGTCCCCACTAGGTCTATGATATATCCCTGTACAGTTTGTAGGATCCATGTGTCTGAGCATAGGGCGGCCCAATTCTGGAAAGAAAGGGAAATACGGCCCGCAGTGCGGGTACATGGTAACAGTGGAGGAATATGGGTCCTTACCTGCGGCAAAGCGGGAACGTCCGCGTCCGCGGGGTCCACGACCTCTATCCGAGCCTCTGGAAAAGGATTGCTGCCGGTAGTCTCTTGTCGGGTAAAATGGTGTTGGTTGGGTGCGGGGGCCTGAAGGCCAAAATCGGCTGGCGGCACGGCCCCGTTGCCGGCCAGCCCTTCCAAAAACCCCTCTGGTAGAGTTGCTTCTGAAAACTCTGCGCATTGAGGACTGCGCTTTATTAAGGGAGGTGAACACGTTTACGTGTTTGTTGAGTTCCTTGAGGAACGGTTCACCAAATAGTTTCCCTTGTGCCTGGGGCCCAATCTCCTTTGTGCCAAGGTCTGCCAATTTGTCGTTAATACGGTACAACGCTGCTTTTCTTCTCTCCGAAGAGAGCGTAACATTGGTGTTTCCGATGAAACAAAAACACCGTTGTGCCCATTCACGAACATCATGTGCCCATTCCCTGATGTCCTCAGCGGAGAAGGAATCGGCTTTGGTGTAGGCATCATCAGCCAGATACATAATGCGAGCCAGGGGGCCTACAGAATCCAGCAGGTTATCTTGGGCGCCCCATAGGCCTTTCTCTACCCCTCGGCGAGGGTCTCTACCACTGCGCGTCATGAAGGTTGACATAACCTTATCGAATTCCGGGGTCTGAGCGACCTTATCCGGCAGGGAAGGGCGTGGGCATTCAGACCTGAGACGGCTGCGGACCTCTTTCTCCAGAGGTTTGCGGAGCCACAGGTGCATAAACCTTGCAAGGTGTTCTGGAGGCGACCAGTCACCTGATCTGGGGTGCCGAATGTTGCGGGGGTCGAACATCACCTGGCCTGAGGGGTCCAAGATGGCGTCTGAATCAAGAGGAGGCTCTGCGTCCGCAGTGTCCTCAGCATCTCCTCTCTGGGCCGCACCCAGTAGGGTCTCTCGCATAAAAGCGGAGACAGATTTCTCGTCCGAGCCCCATGCGTCGTAGTCCGAGTCAGAGGCGTCAGTTTGCCATTCATCCAGCACTGACATGGACTGTGCGTCCTGCTCTTCGTCTGAAGAGTACTCCTGACGCGGGGCCGGGGTGTGTAATTTGGCAGACTTGAGCTTGGCAGGTGCCTTACCCTTAGGCGGTTTGGGTGTGTAGTCTTCGCCTTTGTCATGGCGTTTTTTAGGGCGGGAATCCTCCCGTGCTTGGTGGTCGGACAATTCAGAATCCGATTCGTGGCGTGGACGTCTGCGTTTAGGTACGTCAGGAGCCGAAGCTCGGGCCTTGGAGAGTGCCTTCTCCACAGAGGCAGCGACAGCTGCGTTAATCATGGCCTGGAAGTCCACAGGGACGTTCTGGGAATCTTCCATGTTAGGGTAGGCTTATAGGTCACTGAGAGGCACAGCAATGAACGGGCACCCAGGTCTTGATAGTAGGCGTAGGGTCAGATTTGGAAGTATGGTGGGAACAAGCCCAGAATAACCCCAGCAGGGTATAGTAGTGACCTTATAAACTGGGGCTCACCCAGTTAGAGAGAACTGCCACAGCTAGTCTCCCAGTAAGCAGCGTCTTTATAGTGGGGGCTCACCCCGGTTGCACAGGGTTGGTACCCTTAAGTGCAGGCCACAATAACAATAAACAGGCAGCAGCACTGACCTGACTGACCCAGCCACAGGATAGCTTGATAGAAGCAGATGAGGCACAGAGACTGAGTAGCTTCAGTCACAGGGGTGTCAGCCACAAAAGGTGTGAAAACAGCAGCTTAGGAGGTAACAGAAAGCTAACACAGCCACCCTGAGTCCCTAATGAGATGCACGAGGCAAAACTAAGATGGCCGCGAGAATCTCGCGATATCCGCGATCCAAAATGGCGGCCGCGAGGTAGGCCGCAAGCCGGGGACTAAATTTTGAGGCCGGCCGCGGGCGGAAGCGGGCCGGCGCGAAAACGGCCGCGAATAAAACCGGCCGCAAGGAGGAAGCCCAGGAGGGCACTCCAGGGTAGGGGGGCAGAGGGGGGACCTGGGGAGACCAAGGGGAAGCCCAGAGAGGGTCCCAGGAGGCACAGAGGGGCAGAAGGAGGTAGGAAAACCCACAGAAAGCCCCTGGTCCCCCAGCCCTGGTATAGAACAAGGAAATAAAATGAAAGGCTAAAACAATGATAATAAAGAATATTGAAATAGCAAGGAATAAACAAGTATTACACTGAATGAATAACAAGTAGTGACAATAAATGTATAAAGCTCCAGGGGAGCCAATATTCTGACCTGTCTGCGATGGAGCAGTAAAGAAAGAGGAAGTGTACAGGCAGCATGACCCTTATATACTATGCTGCTCAGTGATTTATTTGTTACTCTTTACGTTTTCTTTACTGCTGTGGAGTTTAGTAAAGAGAGTTAATGCAAAATAGGAAGCCTCCTGTCATGTTATAAAATTATGGTTACTTGTGTCCCTCAAGAGTCTGCAACAAATACCTTCTAATTCTGTATTATCACTGTTACATAGTATTATTACTAGGCAGAAAAAAAGACTTGTGTCCATCAAGTTAAACATTTTTCCTATTCCATTTTTACTGCTGTTGATCCAAAAGAAAGCACGCCCCACCTTGATTCTCCTTTCGATGGGGGGAAAAAATCCTTCTTGACTTCAAAAGACAATCAGATTTCTCCTTGATCAACAAGCACTAAAGAAATATTACTGCACATACTAACATACATAGCCAGTTCTCTATGTTCTGGTTCATTTAAGGCAGTAACTTCCATACCTTTTTATTGTCCTTACTGCAGAAAATCCCTTCTGCTGTTGCAGACTAAATTTCCTTCAAGTTTTAGCGGGTGCCCTCTCGTTCATTGTACCGTTCTGTTAATGATCAGGTCTTTAGAGAGCCCTTTTTATGGACTCTGTATACATTTATATAACATTATCATGTCCCACCTATAAATACTCAACCATTCCATAATGCATTACAGTGTCGTCATTATATCCTCTATTGCAATTTTTTTCCTGAAGTGGGCTGCATATTATAAAATGCATACAGTGGCGTCCCGAGAGGTTTTTTAAACAAACTTTATTGAAGCTGCCCGGCTGGAGCGGAGCGCACAATGCTTCCCTCACAGCCGCTGACCTACAGTGCACCGGGAGACAGAGCAGGAAGGAGGTAAGTACTGGGGAAGGGGGGAGGAGGATGGGAAAATCCTGCCATATTGAGGGGCAGAATCCTGGCATATTGAGGGGCAGAATCCTGGCATATTGAGGGGCAAAATCCTGGCGTATTGGGTGGCAAAATCCTGGCATACTGAGGGGCAAAATCCTGGCATATTAAATGTCATATTGGGGGGCAAAATCCTGGCATATTGAGAGCAAAATCCTGGCATATTAAATGGAATATTGGGGGGCAAAATCCTGGCATATTAAATGGCATACTGGAGGGGCAAAATACTGGCATATTAAATGGCATATTGGGGGGCAAAATCCTGGCATATTGAGTGGCAAAATCCTGGCATATTAAATGGCATATTGAGGGGCAAAATAGTGTGTCTCAGGTTGTGTGTGTATTGCTGTTACTGTGTGTGTAAGTGGTAAGGGTGTGTGTGTGTCACTGTGTCTGTGTAAGGGTGTGTGTGACTGCAAGTTTCTTTGTGTTTAAATGTGTGTTAGGGTGTCAATGTGTGACAAATTTAGAGCATGCGAGTTGAATATTTAGATGTATTTATTTTCCACACTATACATTATACTTTTATATATATGAAATGGGTTGGTGGTGTGGGAGGCGTGGCGGGTCAGAGGAGGGGGCACCAAAATGCACCTTCGCCTGTGTAGACGAAAATCCTTGCACTGGCCCTGACGTAACGTCACATCCAGTGTCTGTGTTTCCCTCCTCCGTGCAGGAGGGAAGACTGCACGGAGGAGACGGCCGAGGAACAGAGCAGAGACAGAGCAGCAAATAAGGCAAGTACTACTGGGGAAGGGGGAGGAGGTTGGTATAAAACAAGCAAAATCCTGGCATATTGAGTGGCATAATAATGCTGGCATACTGAGGGGTTAAATACTGGCATATTTTAATTGGCAAAGTGATGCTGTGGCATGGTCTGTGGGGCAAAATAACATGTACTATGAGGAAAGTGACACTGGCTAGTTCTGGTGGGCAAAGTGACACTGTGGCATGCCAAATCTTGTAGGTGCAATATGAGTGTGAGCCAAGTGCTGTGGGTGCAATATAGGTGCATGGCAAGTTCTGTGGGAACTGTATGGTGCTGTGTTAAGTCCTTTAGGTGCAATGTGGGTGCAGAGGAAGGGAATAAAAAATAAGAATTCAATTTTCAATAAAAGTTTTATTAAATATAATATTAAATAATTCAAATAAGTATAAATGCAACTAGTTATAGAGAGATGTCAGTGTTTATAGATATGTATTGTTTTCGAATTGTATAATTGTCACCTCGTGGGGCTCCTGTGTGTCGCATAATTAATGGCGGTCTCATGTGTGGCATATGTATTGGGCCCCATGTGTGGCATAATTAACCCCTTGGTGACAGATGACGTGCCAGGCACGTCACCGCAAATCGTGGACTTGCTGACAGGTGACGTGCCTGGCACGTCATGCACTAAATAGAGTAAAGAAAGCGACCAGCATTGTGCAACACTAAAAAAAAAGTGCAGGGGCGCGCAACGATCACTCCCCGGATTGATCGTAGCAGCCATTTAAAAATGGCTGTGCCGCCTGCACTTTGGCGATTGCTCAGATGAGCATCACCATTCGACTGGTTAGATCAATATTTGATCTGACCCGTGTAGATCTGCCTTCCTCTCACTTGAGTTTTAGTGAGGGAGAAAGACAGAGCTGTATAATGTAAGTTTTTAAATATAATGTTTTTAATAAATTGAGACCCAAAGGCTTTTATAAATGCCGTTTCTAGTGTTTAACCCCTTCCCTGCAATTGATCGCTGTGTACGCAGTGATCTTACACAGCAGAACATTTTTTGCTGTCTGTGCATTTTTTTAGGGGTTCATTTTATTGTTATTTATTACAGTATATCAAGAGCTATTACAGAGCTATTAACCCCTTCCTTGCCGTATATCACTTCCTTAGCAGCGCATATGGTCACTGCCTAAGCAGCGCATATGGAGTGATTTGGTCGCAGAAGGATTTTTTTTGCTATCAGCATTATTTTTGTCACACTCGCTAGGGGTTAATTATACCCACTAGAGGTTTACGTGTATTTCTTTTGAAGCTGTCTGAACGCATGTATAGCGATCAGTGGCAAAGGTGGTTTGGTGATTGCTTAGATGAGCATCACCATTCGTCTGGTTAGATCAATATTGGTAAATATTGTTCTGACCCACTTGAGTTTTAGTGAGGGAAAGAGACAGATCTGTATAATATAAGTTTTTAATTGTAATAAACTAAATAAAATGTTAAAAAATTGTGAGACCCAAGGGCTTTTATAAAAGCCATACCCTTTGAATAGTGTACCCTGTGTATTAACCCCTTCCCTGCCACTGATCACTGCACAGCAGAACATTTTGTCTTGTCTGTGCATTTTTAGGGGTTAATTTTTTTGTACAGTACTACAAAGGCTCTTATAAGAGCTATTAACCCCTTCCTTGCTCTACATGTCAAAATTCCAAGTTGGAAAATCAAAAAGCGCACCTCTCAAATGTAGCCTTTCAACCCCCAACAAAGCTGACAAACCTATGCATGGGTGGTATCCCTGTGCTCGGGAGATGTTGCTGAACACATATTGTGGTATTGTTTGTCCGTGACACATACCGAAATATGTGAATTTGTGTCTAAAGTACAATGTATGTGTATAAATACACAATAAAATCACTACCACAAACGTTGACAAAGGCTGGTGGTAGAATTGGTGCATGGAAAGTGTTAAAATACCACCATTTGAAATAGCCTTGGGTGTCTACTTTTAAAAAATATATGAGTTGATTAGGTAAAATACACTGGCTGGCTTCAAATATGTCCCAAATGGGACATGGGTGCAGGCTGTCTGCATGTAAAAAATTCAAGTTGGAAAACTAAAAACTGCACCTCCCAAATTTGGCATTTTAGCCACCAAACAACCCAACAAACCTATGCATGGGTGGTATCCCTGTACTGAAATAGTAGAATCTATTTAGCAGATTTTTTCGTTCGCTTTTGTCGATGAGGAGAAGATGTTTCAAATAAAAGTCAGGAAATTTGTGTTTTTTTTTTGTTTTTTTTTATATAATATTATAAGATAAGATGAAAATTATGGCATCCAAAGAAAGCTCTTCTTGTCCCGATAAAAACAATATAAAATATGTGTGGGTACAGCAAATGACAAAGGAGAAAATTACAGCTAAACACAAACAGCACAGAAATGTTAAAATAGCCATTGTCCAGAAAGGACAAAAATGTTTCAAAGGCTCTGTCCTTAAGGGGTTAAGGGGCTCTTTTGTGTGGCATAATTAAGGGGCGCCTGTGTGAGGCATAATTTATGGGGCTCTGGTGTGGCATAGTTAAAGGGCTCCTGCGTGTGACATAATTTGTGGTGCTCCATGTGGCATATTTAATGGGCCATCTGACTGGCATTAGTAAGAAATCTGTTTGGCATGGTATTGGAGGAAATCCAGGGGGGTGACACCATGAGTTACCGCACCGGGTGACACCAACCCTAGTGACGCCTCTGAATGCATATGCTTGTTGGACTGGAATATTTGTTTATTATAATATTTGTATTTTACTTCCTTATGTGTCATGCCATGGATCTGCTAATATTGTTTTGCATCCTTCCTTTTTATCCAGAATAACTTTTTTTTTAGGTGCCACTTTTATACTACAGTTAATTAATGTCTTGAGCCTGTTTTTTTTTATTTTGTGGTGTGTTGCTCCTATGGGGTATGGTAAAAAAAAGATTAGTGGTTTCACCTATCACAATTACTGAAACTAAATATTAGGAACATTTATCAGTTAAAAAATGTTTTCAGTAAACCCTGTGAATGTAAGAAAGTTATTTGGGAAATGATTAATATAAAAATCACATATCCCTTCATGCCCTTATTGAACAATTTGTGTAAAATTATCACTGTATAATTGGTTTGACCAATTCTCAAATGGATCATTCTAATAAGTTGTTTTACATAAGATCAGCCTGTCTATATGGAGTCTATATTTTCATGGTGGAAGAGACGATCTCCTAAAATTATGCTTTTTTTTTTAAAAATCATTCATGATTATACCAGTACTATGAGTTCATGTCAGGGTGGATTTGATTTAAATCACTAGCCAGTAAGACTCCATTTAAATCATGATATCATGTAAAGAATCATTGTTGTTGGTAGTTATATTCTTTAATATTTGCAACCAGGTGAAGATTTCATATTTAGAATGACCTGTCAGATTAGTAGAACGGCTATATCAGAACTGATTTCTATGTAATAAGTTACTCCAGGGCTTGACAAATTTAATTTTATTCTAGGAGCCAGCAAAATTTTTTAGGAGCCAGACAATCACGCAAACATACACGCAATTCATAAACACACACACACCAACCCACGTCACATATACACCCCACACACACCAACCCACGTCACATATACACCCCACACACACCAACCCACGTCACATATACACCCCACACACCAACCCACGTCACATATACACCCCACACACCAACCCACTTCACATATACACATATATACCCCCCCTTCACATATACACCTCCCCCCCACACCTCACATATATACCCCCCCTTCACATATACACCTCCCCCCACACATATATACCCCCCCTTCACATATACACCTCCCCCCACACATATACATCTCCCACCCCACACTTCACATATACATCCCTCCCCCCCTTCACATACACACCTCCCCACACACTTCACACATATATACCCCCCTTCACATATACATCCCTCCCCCCTTCACATATACACCTCCCCCCACACTTCACACATATATACCCCCCTTCACATATACACCTCCCCCCACACTTCACACATATATACCCCCCCTTCACATATACAGCCCCCCCACACTTCACATATATACCCCCCTTCACATATACACCCCCCTTCACATATACACCTCCCCCCACACTTCACATATATACCCCCCCTTCACATATATACCCCCCCCTTCACATATACATCTCCCCCACACTTCACATATACATCCCTCCCCCCCACTTCACATATACAACTCAAACATATAAGTTTTTTTTTCTCTTCATAACTTCTGAGTGCTGGGTGTCGTCTCTTGACAACACAGCACTTAGCCGAAAGAGCCATGAAGATCGGCTGCGGCACGAATGTTCCCCCTCCCTGCTGCCTTACCTCATTGCTGGGGAGGGGGAACATTCATGCCGCAGCCGATCCTCATGGCTCTTTCGGCTGAACACTAACACACGTGTTGCGCGAGGGGGCGGAGCTTGCTGTCTGTCCCCTCGCGCTGCAAAAGACGGATGGCAGCGGCAAGGGGAACATTAGGGCAACGGCACCCGGGCGCCAGGCTCCATTTCCAGGTCGCCATGGCGACCTGGCGCCCGGGGTTTGTCGAGCCCTGAGTTACTCACATATATTTGTGGAACTATTTACATTGTTTTATTTAACTAAAACAATAACATTATATAGCATACATATTTTTGTATTTGCTTAAATGTTAATGTTTATTAACTGACTTGTGTGAAGCTAATGTGTTCTTTGTTTGACAATAGATTTGCAGAGATACAGTGGGATTAACCCCTTCACTACAATGCCTGTACATGTAGAGGCTGCCTTTAAACAGCGCAATTGCAGCATTTTTGCTGCGATTAGCGTTATTTTCAGCTTACCTTGAAACTTCACAAGTGAATGCAACTTTTTTTTTTTTTTTTTTTTTTATAAAGGGACAGTCTAGTCCCCAAAATCACTTTGGTGCAAGATGAAGATTACGGCTTGTATCGTGCACAGGCTTTTTTCCAGTGTGATTTGATGCAGGCATTCTGCATAAATCACATTTTTTATATTTGACACAAGACCTCCCCAGTGATTCCACTGCCTGTGTACTGCAGGTGCGGTAGCACTGCTCATATAAACACTGAGGATATAAAGTTTTGTTTCATTTAGTCATCTCCTGTACTCCTCCAATTGATTTATATCATGTGGACTCTGAGTGACCTTGCTCTTGTACACAGAAGGACCTCTTTAACAGTGCAACACATTGTCTGATGAAATCATTAGGGAGACAGGATATTCTATTCATTTGAATTCAATTATTATCATTGATTCCTAAAGCAAAAAAAATAAAATAAAGGAAATTATTTTTACTCAGCTAGTGTGGGCAGTTCTGGCTTCTTGCAAACTGCTGTAATTTCACAATTTCATGTAGCTGTAAGTATTTTATATTTTAAGCAATGCAAAATGTAAAACATGCATTTTAAGCTACTTTGAAAACACATTAATTTGCATTAATATTTGGAAAATGCATTTTGGGCACTAGACAGTCCCTTTAATGGCTGCCAGGACCAACCCAGCCATCTATGCAAATCAGGTGAGGGGTGCTTAAGGATGCCTCTAATGGAGGCAAATCTAAAACACCCAGAACAGGGGCTAATCAGAATCTGTGAAATTCAATCACAATGATCACATGCAATAAATGCAAGAAATACAGTATGACCATCAGTGATGTATGAACACTGACTGTTGAAATCGTCCTTCTCTTCACCGACACACTATTTTTATTGTGTCAGAGAGAGCGAGAGAGGAGAGAGAGAAATAAGCGTATCCCTTATCCAAAATTCTGGGTACCAGAAGCATTTTGGATAACCAATCAGCTATCAGATAAAAAAAACATTTTCACCAATAAGATATATTAACGGCGCAGTCTAGTCCCCAAACTCACTTTGAAGATTACTGCTTGTATAGTGCACAGGCTTTTTCCCCAGTGTGATTTGATGCAGTCATTCTGCATAAATCACAGTTTTAATATTTGACTCAAGCTCTCCCCCAATGATTAATCTGCATGTGCGGCAGAACGGATTATATAGACACTGAGCATATAAAGTTTTGTTTCATTTAGTCACTTCCTGTGCTCCTAAAATAGTATATGGCAGGGCTTGACAAATTTATATGAGTTTTAGGAGCCAGCTAAAAAATCTAGGAGCCAAACAACGGCACATAAACACAAACACAAGCAGTCACACACAGACACATAGTCTGTCCCATATACATACAGGATCCTTTATTTCACTAGGGTGAAAGTCCTCTCCTTGCACCCTCCCCTTCTGAGTGTGAAACCTGTTACACCTTGTTTTTCTACAAATACATACAAACACACACACTAGGGATCGACCGATATTGATTTTTTAGAGCCGATACCGATACCGATAACCTGTGAACTTTCAGGCCGATAGCCGATAACTTATACCGATATTTCGTGCATTTTAATTTTTTGGGAAAAAAAACAATTTCTACACAAATCTGCTGTTAAATGAACATGTTTATTGTTAACGTTTAGTTTTTTTTTGTAAATCTTTTTCATTGCTAAATAAAAATAAATAATGCAGCAAAACAATGGTGATATGGTCAAATACAACAAATTGGACCACTTTTTTTTTTTTTTTTTAAATAAATATCAGTCAAAAGGTAACAAGAACAACAATGTTCAATTGCACATAGTCCATACTTAGATTAAATCTTAGTAAAATGAGCAGCAATGACATAGGCAATTATATCAAAGGGACACTACAGTAAATATAAGCAAGGCATCAAAACAGCTTAATTAACCCCTTAGTGACAAGACATTTTCACCTTGACTTTCCCTTGGTGACAATGGCTGTTTTGACATTTCTAGGGTGTTTTGTGTTTAGCTGTAATTTTTTGCTTTCTCACATACAGTACCCACACAAATTATATGTTGTTTTTATCGTCATAAGAAGGGCTTTCATTAGATACCATTATGTTCATCATATCTTATAATTTACTACAAAAAAAAAACATAAAATATGATGAAAAATTTAAAAAAACCCACTTTTTCTAACTTTGACCTAAAATATAATTTACACAAATAAAATCATTAAAAAAGACCCCGGCTAAATAGTTTCTAAATGTTGTCCCGAGTTCAAAAATATGCATGTTTCCATATTTTTCGGTATTTTTTTGCGAGTTATGGGGCAAAAACCAAAAATAGTGTTTTTTGTTTTTTTCCTATATTGATCTTTTGACCCCAACCAGAACCCAAAATTTAACCCTAACACTAAATTTAACCCCAACTCTAATCCTTATTATATCCCTTAATATTTTTTAACTTTAATTTAATTTTAACCCTATCCCTTATGCTAAAAAATATTTAATTTTAACCCTATAGGCTAATATAGCTAAATAACCTATTTTTATTTAATTAAATATGTATTTTAATTATTTTCCATTGCAATGCTACTAAACTACCACTAGGGGTAGTCAAGTAGCATATTCAGAGCGACGGAAGTGAAGTTACTTTCACTTCCGAAGCTCAGACCGGCAGAGGACTTAGCCATATTGACGGAGCAGCATGCTCCGTCAATATGGCTCCCCACGATCGCTCCGTGGGGCGATCGTGGGGGTCCCAAAATAGAAATATCGGTGCTGGCTATTGCCTCGATGTCGAGGCAATAGACCAGCACTGTTAAAGCGGTTTTCGCGATCGTTGATCGCGAAAACTGCTTCATTCAAATATTATCGGCATTATCGGTAAAGTTAGATGCCGATACCGATAGTTTAGGAAACTGTGAATATCGGCCGATAATATCGGTTAATCCGATAATCGGTCGATCCCTAACACACACACACAGTCACATATACACACACACACACACACAAACACATCCAGTCAGTCACATACATACACACAAACACATCCAGTCAGTCACATACATACACACAAACACATCTAGTCAGTCACATACATACACACAAACACATCTAGTCAGTCACATACATACACACAAACACATCTAGTCAGACACATACATACACACAAGCACATCCAGTCAGACACATATATACACACACAAACACGTCCAGTCAGACACATATATACACACAAACAAATCCAGTCACACACACATATATATATATATATATATATATATATATATATATACATACACAGGGCCGGCCTTAAGTGTTCCGGCGCCCTGCGCGGGCTCCCCCATGGCGCCCTCCCCCATGGCGCCCTCCCCCCGTCTTTCACCCCCCTATGTATGTGTCCCTTTCCTCTTCCTTGCCATGTCTGTCTCTCCCCCCCCCTCCACCTGTTCTGTCTCTCTCCCACCTCCTGTCTCTCTCTCTTCCCCCTCGCTTTTTCTGTTTCTCTATCCCCCCTCCACCTGTTCTGTCTCTCTCCCTCTGTTCTGTCTCTCTCTCCCCCCCTTCCCCCTGTTCTGTCTCTCTCCCCCCCTTCCCCCTGTTCTGTCTCTCTCCCCTCCCCCTGTTCTGTCTCTCTCTCTCCCCTCCGCCTGTTCTGTCCTTCTCTCACCCCCTGTTCTGCCTCTCTCTCCCCCCTCCCCCTGTTCTGCCTCTCTCTCCCCCCCTCCCCCTGTTCTGCCTCTCACCCCCTGTTCTGTCCCTCTCACCCCCTGTTGTCTCCCCCCCCCCCCCCCCCTTGCCTGCAAATGTGGTTCAAGGCAGGGGGCGGAGCTAACCCGCTCAGCGGTGTAGCTCCGCCCCCACCCTGTGAAGCAGAGCATCGTCTGCTTCACAGGGAGCCACGGACAGCAATAGAAAGTGCTGCTCGGCTCCCCATGCCTGCATTAAGCATGGGGAGCCGAGCAGCACTTTCTTTTTTTTAATTTTTTTATTTCTTTTCTTTTTTTTCCCCCTTTTCTTTCTATTGCTGTCTGTGGCTCCCTGTGAAGCAGACGCTGCTCTGCTTCACAGGGTGGGGGCGGAGCTACACCACTGAGCTGGTTAGCTCCGCCCCCTCCCCGGACCCAGCATAGCATGCTGAGCAGAGGGCTGGTGAGGGGGGATCTTTTGATCTCCCCCAGCCAGTGCCTCTACCGGCTTTTTGCTTTTTTTTTTTTTTTTTTCAACGGCCGGGCAGGCGTCCCCTGGAGTGTTGCGCCCTGTGCGATCGCACAGGTCGCACACCCCTAAGGCCGGCCCTGTATATACTCACACACACACAAATACATCCAGCCAGACACATTTATACACACAAACACATCCAGTCACGCACACATGTACACACAAACACATCCAAGCAGACACATATATGTACACACAAACACATCCAGGCAGACACGTATATACACACAAACACATCCAGACAGACACATACACAAGACAGTAGTTTTTTTTTTTTTAAAGAAAAAAAAGTTCACCTATCAATGTCCCCCCTCCCTGCCATTACACCTCAATGCAGGAAAGGGGGGGATGTTTCCGTTGCAGCCCAATGGCACAGAGCAGCTTCCCTGGTGATCAGCTATAACGCGGTGCGCGAGGGAGGCAGAGAAGCAAGTCTGTGCAGCCGGTGCACTCACTCTGCTCCCTCGTGCACCGCTGCTGCAAAAAAGAAAAGGGAAAAAAAAAAACGATCCCATTGCCGAGGGCACCACGCGGGGCTCACGTTACCCGGGTGCCAGGTCCGGGGTTTGTCGAGCCCTGGTATATGGGCAGTCCTGGTTTCCCGCACACTTCTGTCATTTCACAATTCATCTAGCTGTAAGTATTTTATATTTTAAGCAGTGCAAAATGTAAAACAGACATACAGTCACATAAATACAGCCACATACACAGACAATTACATACACACACTTCTCAGACATACATACAGTCACATACACTCATCTGACACACATATATACAACCACATACACAGACAGTCAGATACACACAGGCACCCAGAATGTCACACACGCACACCTCACAGACTGTCACACTGACACACACCTCACAGAATGACTTGCATAGAAAAATATTAAAAATGTGATTTATGTAGAATGTCAGCATAAAATGACTTTGGGGACACCTGTGCACTATACAAGAAGTAATCTTCAACATGCACCAAAGTGAGTTTGGGGACTTGGCTGTTCCTTTAATGCATACCATCCTGTAGGTACATGCATGTGAATGGCTTCTGCTTTAAACTACAGTTTGATGCCTGTAAATGCAAAGCTGTCAAATGAGATTGATAATCGAAACACAGAGCAGATTAGCGACGCAAATGACCTCTATAGGATAGACTGCTGGTCATAACTAGTTGTTCCATTTTTTTTTTATTTTTTTTTTACTACTATGTAATTTATTAGATTTGGATTACTTTTTTTTCGCTGGTGTAAATGAGATGGCAATTTCAACAGACACTTCAAAGAAAATTGCATTTGTACTAGGGATCGACCGATTATCGGATTAACCGATATTATCGGCCGATATTCACAGTTTCCTAAACTATCGGTATCGGCATCTAACTTTACCGATAATGCTGATAATATTTGAATGAAGCAGTTTTCGCGATCAACGATCGCGAAAACCGCTTCAACAGTGCTGGTCTATTGCCTCGACATCGAGGCAATAGCCAGCACCGATATTTCTATTTTGGGACCCCCACGATCGCCCCACGGAGCGATCGTGGGGAGCCATATTGACGGAGCATGCTGCTCCGTCAATATGGCTAAGTCCTCTGCCGGTCTGAGCTTCGGAAGTGAAAGTAACTTCACTTCCGTCGCTCTGAATATGCTACTTGACTACCCCTAGTGGTAGTTTAGTAGCATTGCAATGGAAAATAATTAAAATACATATTTAATTAAATAAAAATAGGTTATTTAGCTATATTAGCCTATAGGGTTAAAATTAAATATTTTTTAGCATAAGGGATAGGGTTAAAATTAAATTAAAGTTAAAAAATATTAAGGGATATAATAAGGATTAGAGTTGGGGTTAAATTTAGTGTTAGGGTTAAATTTTGGGTTCGGGTTGGGGTCAAAAGATCAATATAGGAAAAAAACAAAAAACACTATTTTTGGTTTTTGCCCCATAACTCGCAAAAAAATACCGAAAAATATGGAAACATGCATATTTTTGAACTCGGGACAACATTTAGAAACTATTTAGCCGGGGTCTTTTTTAATGATTTTATTTGTGTAAATTATATTTTAGGTCAAAGTTAGAAAAAGTGGGTTTTTTTAAATTTTTCATCATATTTTATGTTTTTTTTTGTAGTAAATTATAAGATATGATGAACATAATGGTATCTAATGAAAGCCCTTCTTATGACGATAAAAACAACATATAATTTGTGTGGGTACTGTATGTGAGAAAGCAAAAAATTACAGCTAAACACAAAACACCCTAGAAATGTCAAAACAGCCATTGTCACCAAGGGAAAGTCAAGGTGAAAATGTCTTGTCACTAAGGGGTTAATTAAGCTGTTTTGATGCCTTGCTTATATTTACTGTAGTGTCCCTTTGATATAATTGCCTATGTCATTGCTGCTCATTTTACTAAGATTTAATCTAAGTATGGACTATGTGCAATTGAACATTGTTGTTCTTGTTACCTTTTGACTGATATTTATTTAAAAAAAAAAAAAAAAGTGGTCCAATTTGTTGTATTTGACCATATCACCATTGTTTTGCTGCATTATTTATTTTTATTTAGCAATGAAAAAGATTTACAAAAAAAAACTAAACGTTAACAATAAACATGTTCATTTAACAGCAGATTTGTGTAGAAATTGTTTTTTTTCCCAAAAAATTAAAATGCACGAAATATCGGTATAAGTTATCGGCTATCGGCCTGAAAGTTCACAGGTTATCGGTATCGGCTCTAAAAAATCAATATCGGTCGATCCCTAATTTGTACACAGCTTTATCTTCATTTGAAAACCTATTTATAGAAAATTAGGCTGTGCTTAAAATTAAATAGGATAATAAGCTTGTTTTGTTATTGTGCCCTTTTAATCATTTTAACAACATACCTGCATAGGCATTCTTTGGGAAATTGTAACCTTCTTTGGAACTTTTACAAACAATAGTGATAAGGAACAATATTTGCTAGCTAAATATTTGTCTCACACTGTCTACATATTTGACAATTTTAGGTAATAACAATGGCTGATGAGATATATTGGCCTAATGTTAGTGTGTGAATTGTTTTGATCACAGCTTGGAACCCCAAAAATTTTGTTCCAACACTGTCCACACATTAATGTACAATACACATTTTTCATAATTATTTATTTTTTTAAGCATTTATCCGGTTTGATAATAAATGAATCGAGAACGTGGGCTTTATTTACATGTCCTTTTATTTGGAAAGGACCTCAGTTAACCTCAGACATCCTTAGTGATTGTATTGTAATACAATGTATGATCAAGTATTTGTGAAAATCTTAAAGGGTACCGTCTAGGTACCCAAGCAAGTAGTGCAATATAAAGTTTAAAGCCTACCCCAGTGGTCATGTGTCAGTTTTATTTCCTGTTGAGAGAGGACGGACCTGTCAAAGTGAATGAATAACTGCAAGAGGATGTGCCTTATACTTCAGAATACAATGGTTTGAAAACTTTCGAGAGACTAGGCTGCTCCCTGTAGAGAGACTGTACCTCTGTATAGTGCAGGGGACTGGATTTTTAAAAAAAAACTACTTGTCTACCACCTCCCACACTTTACTCACCTGCTGTCTCCAAACCAGTGGCTGCAGTTTGTAGGCTTACAATGCACCCAACTAGTCCCCTATTAAGTAACACCAGATGTGACTCAGTTCTAACAATCTACTTTTTACCTCTCCCACTTTTCTTTCAATAATATTTTATTTGATATGACATCACGTTTAGACATATATAGCAATTCTGTAGTAGCATAACAGTTAGTTGTTATAATATTGATATATTGGAACAAAATTATGCAATTATTAAATAATGCAGTCGAATAATTTTCTGATAACTGTCTTTTGTTGGAAAACTGACATACGACTGGACCAATGACTACGCAGGAATTGTTACAATGTAAGCATTCAAAAAAGCATGTTCGTCAGGCACTAACTTTGCTTCCTAATATTCGCCGTCTTGGATTACTCAGTCCAATAACACTGTTACGCACCATATTAAATATGAAACATCATACAGCAATAACAGTAATAAAATTAAGAATACCAACATCATTAGGAGTGTAGTTATAGAGAAGAGAGAGAGGGTAAGACGACAGGTGCGCCAAAGGGGGGAGAAAGCTAGAAATTGGGGAGGGGGGGTGGGAGGGAGTTGGAGGATTATGAGAGTTGTCGAGGTGTTTTATTGGATTTAGAAGGGCTATCATGTTTAAGCCACATGGACCGGAGGGATTCATATTTGTGCAAAGAATTTGTGTTCAAGTAATGCAGGTTTTCCATTTGAAGGTTATGAGCGATCAGGTTGCAGAGTTCGGAGGTGGATGGTATTTTACTTGATTTCCAGTTCCGTACTAGGAGAGTTTTAGCCGAGATGAGTATCAGTCCCATCATGATTCTTTTCAGTTTTGGCACAGAATTTGGAAATATATGGAGTAATTCGAATTCTGTCATCCGTGGGAACTTGCTATCTGTAGTTTGGAGAATAATATCGAAGACTTTCACCCAAAAAGAGATAACCATAGGGCAGGACCACCGTATATGGGACATGTTGCCTTGAGATCCGCATTCTCTCCAACATAAGCTCGAGGTGGATGTATATATTCTGGCTAATTTTGTGTGCACTAAGTACCATTGGTACAAAATCTTTCTGGATAACTCTATATGATTTTTGTTATGCGATATTAGTTTCGGATTTTTGATAGCTTGTTTCCAGTCTTCTGCTGAGATAGTTATCTGAAGTTCATTGTCCCATGCTAATATGAAGGGAAGTTTTTCAGGCAATGAGTTTGTAATGAGGATGTGGTAGCAGAGCGACAACAATTTTGTCTTCTTAGGGTGTGGGATACACGCTTGCAGAATGTCCTGTGGGGGTTCTGTATGATTGGGAAACATCTTGACGAAGGGATGAATTACATGCCTTATTTGAAGCAGTTTGTAGTAATCCTGTTGGAGAATGGCAAATTCTTCTTGCAGTTTGGTAAAAGATTTTATAGCTTGACCCTCTGTCAGAAGACCTATGTGCGTAATTCCTGCAACTACCTACGTCTTTAAAGAGAGGTGTGGAATTAAGAGTTCTATTGTGCGTAACGGGGTTGCTTGTGTTATTTGTTTCAAGATTGGAAGTTGAGCTGCATACTCATTCCATGTCCTAAGTGAGAGAACGGTGCTGGGAAGAAGTGAGTTAAACTGAAGGTTCTTTGGGTTCCCTAGCCAAAGTAAATCACAAACTCTATGTTGGGTAAATTGGCAATCTTCCATATCTACCCAGGCGATTAACCTGGCATGGAGTGAAATAAAATCGTTTGGGACATGTTTGCTGCTTTGTAATAATGTGGTGAGAGACGGAATCCCCAGACCTCCTTTAGTATTTGGTAAAATCAACCATTTGTTTGCAATTCTAGTTCTCTTGTGACCATGTATAAATTCTTGAATTTTTGACTGCATGTCACTTAGGATGGCAGGGGGGATATGTATCACTAATGTTCTGAATATATATAGAAGCTTTGGTAACACGTTCATTTTTATTACCACAGTTCTTCCTATCCAAGATAGGAAAAGTTTGTCCCATATATTTGCATGTCTTGTCGACACTTGTTCCAGACTTTAATTAAATTGAGTTTGACTAGGTCGTTTGGGTTTTTAGTGAGGGAGATTCCCAAATATTGGATGTTGTCTTTCCTCCAATCATACGGGTAAATAGCTTTCAGGTTAAGAATGAAATGAGCGGGAATATTAATGGCTAATGCTTGAGTTTTGGTCGTGTTCACTTTATGATATGATATTTGGCCAAATTCTTGTAATAATTTGTGTAGGTGTGGGAGGGATGATTCTGGGTCTGTTATGGTAAGAAAAATATCATCCGCAAAGAGCCCTAACTTGATTTCTTTATTCTTGGTGTATGGGAAACCGTGAATGTCTGGATGGGACATTATAGCTTGAGCTAAGGGTTCTAGTGCGAGGACATAAAGTATTGGCGATAATGGGCAACCTGGTCTTGATCAATTGGAGATGTTAAACGGGGCGGAGAGAAAGCCTGCCTATGATACTTTGGCAGAGGGAACCGAATATAAAGCCATAATTGCTGCTATATATTCCGGGGCCTCTCCCACTTTTCATTCTGCCACACACTTACTCCCCTCTGTAAGCTTGCGAGCAGGGCCCTCTACCTCATGTTTTAGTCTGAAAATCTTTTTGTCTAGATTTGTTTTCAACTCCCTTCTTATACGCTGTACCAAGCGCTGCGTAAATTTGTTGGCGCTATATAAATAAATGTTAATGTAATGCAATTGTCTAGGGACTAAAGTGGTAGCCCAATCTACTTGTTCTGATGCAAAAAATTAATTTTATAAAAACCGTATTTATATAAGGTCTTTCTTATATACTTAAATCCAATCAACAAATTCAAGTAGGTAGTGAGCTTAAACCAAACAGATTTCCAAATGAGAATTGTAGCTTACTTTATCAAAACTAATGCATGCAGTATGGGTAAATGCAAGTGCACATTTACCCATACATGCATATAGTCATAAACCCAAACAAGCATGCAGTCACCTTTCAGGAAAACATGCATTATTAAATTATGAAGGGACATTCATCTCTTGGAATTACCCAGTAAGAAAACAGTTTCATTCAGTAGCACAAGCCACTAAAGCAGGGGTCCTCAAACTTTTTAAACAGGGGGCCAGTTCACTGTCCCTCAGACCGTTGGAGGGCCGGACTATAGTAAAAACAAAAACTATGAACAAATTCCTATGCACACTGCATATATCTTATTTTGAAGTGAAGAAATAAAACGGGAACAAATACAATATTTAAAATGAAGTAGAGTTAAATCAACAAACTTACCAGTATTTCAATGGGAATAGTGTGCCAGTCAGATGCCCAGGGATATTATGCCAGTCAGAGTCCAGGGATATTATGCCAGTCAGAGCCCAGTAATATTATGCCAGTCAGAGCCCAGTAATATTGTGCCAGTCAGATGCCCAGGAATATTATGCCGGTCAGAGCCCAGGAATATTATGCCAGTTAGATTCCCAGGAATATTATGCCAGTCCGATGCCCAGGAATAGAGTTCCAGCAAGAGCCCAGGAATATTATGTCAGTCAGATGCCCAGGAATATTATGCCAGTCAGAGCCCAAGAAAATTATGCCAGTCAGATGCCCAGGAATAGTGTGCCAGTCAGATGCCCAGGAATATTATGCCATTCAGATGCCCAGGAATAGTGTGCCATTCAGATGCCCAGAAATATTACCAATTTCCTTAGTCTCTCACTGCGCAGGTAGAGACTATAACTGTCAAAGCAGGCACTTGCTTTGACAGCTATATACACCCGGTTCCTGTGATTGGCTGTCACAGTGACCGGATGTTTTCGGGGAAACCTCAGCAGAAATAACTGAAGTGTCTCGGTTAGCCATGTCAGTCCTATTGCGGTATGCCAGCATGTATACTACGATCGACGTTTAGGAAGTTGATAACCCTGTTGCTTGCCCCTCGTAGGGCTAAAGTTAATAAAGAAACTACCAGCCCGGAACTGCTTGTCGCGGGCCGTTGGGTGATTGGAGTTGCGCATTCCTGATAGTGAATAATGTGTATCTGCTAAATAAGGTGTCATGCAAAATATAAAATATGCATTTTTAAGTCCTTTCAAAGTACTTTAATATGCATTAACTTGGAAGATGCCTTCTGGGCACCACACAGTCCCACAGCTCAACTCTTATATTAATATCTTAAGACCTGCCTCTTTTTGTGTTGTTTCATACAATATTCCCTTCTATTGTCTAGAGATGACTGAGGAGGAGCAGTTGGCCTTGGCAGTGAAGATCAGTGAGCAAGAATCTAACCATGTCAACTATAGTCAAGAAGAGGAAAATGAACTCCTGAGAAAGGCAATCGAAGAAAGTCTTCATGTAAATATTCTCCAGATTACCTCACATGCATCTTATAAATTACTTCACATTAAAATGAAAACACAGAGGAATTGAAAGGAAATTGAGCAAAGCTTTCTGCACAGTAAGGTGTTTAGAAGTTAAAAGGGGGGCAATCACAGTTTGTCATGTATAACAATCATTAGATCTTTTCTTTAAAAAATATAAATCCTGATATTTGGAGCTATTTGCGTGCGCTCTATCTTTTATACATCTGTTTGGTTTCCTTGCCATTCATATAATTGCTGTTGCAAGTGAAGTATTTTATAAGTGTGTATTTTTCCTTGACCTCTCCGATACCGTGTGTTTCTTCTCTAATCAGAGGGCTCAGATATAGGTGCACAGTGGCTGATTCTTGTTTCTCACATATTTTTTGTTTTTTCTTAGCGTATTGTTTCACCTGGTCAAGTAATAATCCATAGGACCATGTTTGATTTTTATGTGTCTAGGAAACACATTTCTTATTACTGTGTAACATAATAAATAAAAATAAATGGTGGGGAGGGCTTTAGTCAATAAGTGTCAAAATATCCATAGTTCATAGAGCTGATCAGTTTTAAAGGAATGGATAGTCATAGTTTTCGATGCTAATGGGACTTACACAAATCCACATCCTCCATATATCCTTTATTCTGCCTGTCACATCCCCAAATTCTTACTATGCTCTGGGAAGTAATCTTAGAATAATTTGCATGATTGTTCTACCCATTTTATGGAACTGGGTTATTCTAATTTTCTCATTTAAGAAATTATCTCTAAGTGCAGGGCTTGACAAATAATTGTGCACTAGGAGCCAAACAGGCAAATTTAGGATCCAGGCAAATGGTTCTTCCATTGAATTCCATGTAAGTTAGACAAAAAAAGTTAAGAGCCTGCAGTTGGTATCTTAGGAACCATGGTTCATTGGCTCCTGGGGTTTGTTAAGCCCTGTTTTGACCTTTACTTTGTCGCATGTGCTTAGTAAAATTCTTCTTTTCTTTTAGGCTTGTGGAGTAGCGGACATTCCAGGGAAGGTATCTGTACAGCAGATTAACAGAAAGACCTTTTCTAATAATGACGATCTCATTCCTGCGGAACATGGGGAAGATTTACCATTATCACAGCAATCCAGCATGTCGGGTGAAGGCAATACCAGGAGCCCTGTGGTGTGCTTGACACGCTTAAGCCAAGATATTGTCAAAAGTTCCAGTGTAATTTTGTCTCCAAACTGTAAGGATCTCGAATATGATGCACCCACCCCTTGTTTGAGCAACTCGACTGATGTTGCAGTTAAATCTCTAGTCAAAAAGCTTGCTTTAAGTCCCGTTTTTTCCTTGCACTCCCCATGCCCTTTGAAGATGGTGCCTCGCAAACTCTTTCCGATTAGTAGCCCTGTTGGATTACAGGATGATGATGTAGATGATCAGTGCTCACATTGTTCAGAGAGTTCACATTCGATATCGCCACTTTCCAGTCCTCTGCACACCGAATTGTTAAAAGAAGAAAGCCCATCTCAAAAGGACGACACTGATATGCAGACTGCATTTTGTAATGGAAACGCTACAATGCCAGATCAACAAAACGTTGCTTCTACATCCGTCACAGACAATACTGACCAGAATGGCGTACACATACAGCACAATGAGGGTGCTGTACACTACTACTGGGGGGTTCCTTTCTGCCCAAAGGGGCTGGATCCTAATGCATACACTCAGGTCATCCTCTGTCAACTGGAGGTATATCAGAAAAGTTTAAAGAAAGCTCAAAGAAATCTCTTACATAAGATGGACTATGGTGAACCAGTGCAATTGGCAGCTTCATCTTCAAACCAGTATGATCAAGAAAAAGGGGATTGCCAAGGTAGCATCAGTCAAGAGGACACAGAAGAAGTGAAAGATGAGGAGTGTTTGCCCAGGCAGAAGGAGGGGCAAGGGGCAGATATTTCTGAGATGTCTGCTACACGACGTGTGTCAGTTAGGAGGAGACGATTGCTTGATAATAAAACGAAGAGTACTCTGTGTAATGAAGAGAGCTCTACAGCAACACTGGAAGTGCCAAGTTCCAGTTACTCACAGGTAAGTGAGCACAGTCCAGGAAAATAATTTGCACCACTAACATTGGGATACTAAATATACTAAACGCGAGCTGCCGATGTGTTGAGGTAAGATGAACACATTTCTTCAATATTTAAATTCACCTGTACCTCACTATTAGTCTCCAAGTATCTTTGTATTCATAAAATTCTAAAAATTGGAATTCATTGTTTTCCTGAATTCTCACTAAAAACCTTAATGTGTCCGTAACATTAAAACGCCACTATAGTGTTCATTTTGTTGATATAACAAACTTTGAATGCCAAGGCTATGTTCTTTGATGACTTAATAGAATTGGCATGCAATTTGATGTTGCAAAGGAAACCTATGCAATGCATCAGATACTTTTTTTTTTTTACTAGGTCATCCACTCCATATTATATGTAAAATTGCCTGCCATTGAACTTGCTCTATTTTGTTTGTTATTATGTAACTGGAATTTCTTTGAATGCTCAGTGTGCCATTGTGGAACAGTAGCTAAATCATGCCTAGAGTTGATTTGTATTTTAATGGACTAGTTAATTTTTAATGTATTTATTTATTGTTTTTTATTGACATAAGGCTTTTGCCTGGTATTTAACCCCTTTGTGACGCATGGTGCCTGCGTCCCAGAAGACGCAAGCACCAAAATGCCACTTTTTGTTCCAGGCCACAGATCAGAAGGGGTTCGGTAGCCAGGGAAACGATAGCAGAGACCCATTCAGGGTCTTAATAGACCTTGTGGATCCCTTGCAAAAAATCGCGAGACTTCCCGACGTCACGTGTGAGGACACGGAGGTGTGCCCTAACCCGAAAGTTCGGCACGATTCAGTAAAATTTAGCCAGTGCTCAATGTGTCCTCATCTGACAGGTGGGATCCTTTTGCAAGTTCTTTCAGCAGGATCCAAGCACAGCTCATCGCAGGGAGCTGTACGTTCTATGCCGTCCTGGTGTCTTTTGGGACCATAAAAATTGTATGCCATAGAACATCCTAGTGTGACGAAGGGGTTAAAAAAGACACCGACAGGCATACAGTGTTTGTCTTCATTCTGCATTTGTATCTGCTGGAAGTATTCCCTTTGTAATTAGACAGAAATATAATATTTGACTGTCTGCGACACTCCTAATAACTTTTTTCAAACCACTGAAACGTTGTGGTATTGTCTGTGTGGTGGGTCATAGATGAGTTAGTTGCAAGTTGTTTTGAGAGCAAAGAGAGGAGCTTACAGATTTTGTGTATTTGCAGTGCAGATTTTTGTATGCACAGAAGATGGCATTGTTGTAACATTGCACATACTGTGGTAGACTTTGTTCTGCAGTTTGCCAAAGACACACAATCCGCACCTGTTAAACTCTGTGAGGGGTTGGAAAAGCATAATTTATAAGAACGACGATAAAAAAAAACCACTATTCGATTTTGTTCTGAATGTACAACACAATGTTATTTTTTCTTATTCTAAAGTGATGGGCACAACTGCATACACTGTGTTGGCTAAGCTCGTTCGAGTAGGGCGCTCCTAATTCTTTGTTCCAGTTTCTCTAAAAGTATTGTTCTTACCACTTGTATGTCTTATTTACTCATTATACAGTACCGTGAAAGTAGAACATTGAAATGTAACATTTGGTTAGAAGCAGCTTATTTGTTTCTTTAAAGAGGTAAACATTTATTTTCTCCATGATTTATCAAACTTTTGGGTACAATTTTTTTTGTTTTTGACCAACCTGACATTAACCCACTAATCCCAACTAATTTGCCACATAACTAATAAATAAAAAATAAAAAAATACAATATCCCCACAAAAAAAGGGGAAAAAATCATCTGAGCAGTACAATTTATCAGCAGCATGAAAAAGCAATGAGAGAAATAAAAATGTTTAACTGAAATAAAAAAGCTGCAAAGTAAAAAACCACTGATCAGTTTATCACTGTGATCGGCAATGGAAAGGAAGGTGTTCATTTTTGATAAAACTTTTTTTTTTAACACCAAAGACATCCTGTAAAACTGCTTTGTACTTTCTTTCACTCTCAGTACCTCAGGATCACAGTGAGAGGTACTGAGGGGAAAACAGTGACAAAGTATCAAAACATTGACTTGTTACATGGCATCGGTGATCACTGTGATTCGCTTATCACAGCGATCAGCTGACCCCATGTTCGCCCGTTTAAAAACATTGACGAACCACGGCTCTCATGACGAGTTAAGTTGTCATAAGGTTGAGAAGGGGTTAATAATACCTGTACAGTATAGCAGAAAATTATAAACAATTGGTAAACATAACATAAAATATCATGACCATATTGAAGAAGTGAAACTGGGTATTACTCCCTCCTTAAACATGTAGGGGGATTAGCAAAGACTAGTAACTCAAAGTTAAAAATAAACTCTCCCTTTATGATAATTCATACTTTGGTCAGTGTGGGCTTAGTTGAACGAGAGCTTACTGTATACTGCAGTTTATCCTAACTAGTAGGGTTGCCACCCTTTTCTTCAGAAAAATACCGGCCTTGGTACTATCTCCATAGACTTAACATTGGCCTGATGCCAATTTTTTACCGGCCTGCTGAGAAGAACAGAATATAAGTACATGTGATCTCCAAGAAGCAAGCCTTACAACTACTGATTGTAATTTTGATAGGACTAGGTCACAAGATGATGCTAAAGATATAATTAGTAAGTGCAAGTCTAACTTGAAAAGGTGATGTCGGTTGAGGAGAGGTACGAGTGGCTGTGGATACCAGTCAGGTTTTAATAAGTATACAGAAGAAAGAGCTGTTAAGGATTATGATAAAAGGAAACTAAAATGGAAAGATTATGGATCAGGAACCATATCTTCTGTTACATGTGTAAATTATGTCCAACAAGAGATATTCTGTAAAACAATGTAAAATATGGAGTTAAGTGCCAATACAGTATGCAATATTTTACATGCATCTAATTCTGATTAAGACGCAGAGGTGGAAATTCACTCTAAAAGTACAGCATGTTTCCCATATCTTAAAGGAACATTAAACCTTGTTTAACCCTTGCTTCCTTCAAGGAAGAAAGGGTTAAACAAAACATGTCCCGGGACTTTTAAGTAAACCCGACATGTATCTTAATAGATACACGTGGGTTTACTATCAGCTGTGTCTCACATGCGAGACACAGCAGTTCCCGGTTGTCGTCAGCACAGCCAGTCAAATATAAAACCTGTTTTTCACTATTTACTCATTAATTTTGACAGTTTGCTGTGTTATGCTGCAAGAACTAGTTCAGGTCCCCCTTGCTGATCCCAAGTGAGAGTCGGTCGCCAACCAGACCTCTGCCTGCTTCCTATGGTAGCTGTTGGTCAGAGGATAAACTGTACTATCAAAAGTACATGTCAGTTTATCCTCATACTAGGGACAACTAAAGTTTCACTTGTGCTTCTATATTAGAAAAATAATGTTTAGTGTCCCTTTAAAGCACCACTCCTATTTCAACATGTTCTAGGTTTTTGCCATCCATGTTGTAGTCCAATAATTTAAAATATTACGTATATATTACCATTTAGCACTTAGCAGTATAATCCAAAAATGAATACTATATTAGAAGCACAAGTGAAAAAAAACATTGTGTCTCTTAACCCCTTAGTGACATGACTTTTTTGGCTTGTCCGACGCTTGGTGACATGGGCTGTTTTAACATTTCTGAGGTGTTTGTGTTTTGCTGTAATTTATTTCTGTCTCATTTAGTGTACCCACACAAACTATATATCGTTTCTATCGTCATAAAAAGGGCTTTCTTTTGATACCATTATTTTGATAATAGCATATAATTAGATGTAAAAAAAATAATAAAATATGGCAAAAAAATGTAAAAAAATAGTTTTTTATGACTTTTATTTGAAAACTCGTTTACTCATGTACAAGAGACAACAAAAAACACTGCTAAATAGTTTCTAATATATGTCCTGAGTTCAGAAATAGCCCATGTTTTATGTTTTTGTGCTTTTTTATTCATGTTACAGGGCCAGAACTATAAGTAGTGCAAAGCTATTTTAAAATCCTTTTTTTCAAAATTAGCGATAGTGACATTGTAACACTGATTTCTGTACTAAATCCATGAATGACCCCCAACATGTTCATATTTTTGAAAACTAGACCACTCAGGGCATTTAACTTGGGGGATTTTGACACATTTCATGTAGCCATTTTACCACCAATCTTTGCCAAAGTTTGCAGCAAAAAATATATTTTTTTAATTTTTCACATAGATTGCAATTTAGGTAAACATTACCTTAAAATGTGAAGTGGTATTTCCAAATAACACCTCAATATGTGTTCAGCAACATCTCCTGAGTACAGGGATACCACCCATGCATAGGTTTGTTGGTTTGTTTTGGGGATAAAAGGCCACATTTAGGGGGTGCACATTTTGGTTTTCCAACTTGGAATTCTGACACGCATTTGGGACATTTTTGAAGCCAGAAAGTGTATTCTACCCCACAAAGCCAAATGTTTTTAAAAACTAGACACCCTAGGGTATTTCAAATGGTAGTATTTTAACACTTTCCATGCACTAATTATACTACCAGCCTATGTCAATGTTTTGGGTAGTAATTTTTTTTCACATACATTGGACTTTGGGCATGAATTCACAGATCCTGTTATATGTCGGTGCCAAACAACACCTCAATATGTGTTCAGCAACATCTCCTAAGTACAGGGATACCACCCATGTATAGGTTGGTTAGGTTATTTGGGGGTTAAAAAGCCACATTTGAGAGGTGCGCTTTTTATTTTTTCAACTTGGAATTCTGACATGCAGAAAACCTGCGCCCATGTTCCATTTTGTGAATGTGTATTTTACCCCACAAAACCATACATTTTAGCAAACTAGACACCCTAGGGTATTTCAAATGATAGTATTTTAACTCTTTCCATTCACTAATTCTACCACCAGCCTTTATAAAATTTTAGGTTAGTAATTTTTTAATGTTTTGTTTCCACATACATTGTACTTCGAGCATGAATTCACAGATCCTGTTGTGTCAGTGCAAAACAACACCCCAATATGTGTTCATCAACATCTCCTGAGTACAGGGATACCACCCATGTATAGGTTTGTTGGGTTGTTTGGGGGATAAAAGGCCACGTTTAGGGGGGGGGGGGGGGTGCATTTCCAACTTGGAATTTTGACATGTAGTCATAGCCTGCGCCCATGTTCCATTTGGGACACTTTTGAAGCCTGTCAAAGTATTTTACCCCAGCAAACCATATATTTTGGAAAACTAGACATCCTAGGGTATTTAAAATTGTGGTATTTTAACACTTTCCAAGTGCTAATTCTACCACCAACCTATGTCAAAGGGTTGGGATGTCATTTTTTCCCCACACACATTGTAGTTCAGGCAGGAATTTTCAGATTCTGGTATTTGCCTCTGCCAACCAACACCTCAATATGTGCTCAGCAACATCTCCTGAGTACAGGGATACCCCCCATGCATAAATTTGTTGGTTAGTTTTGGGGCTAAAAGGCCACATTTAGGGGGTGCGCAAATCCAACCTGGAATTTTGACGAGTAGTCAGCCTAGGCCCATGTTCCATTTGGAACATTTTTGAAGCCGTCCAATGAATTTTACCCCATCAAACCATATATTTTTGGAAAATAGACATCCTAAGGTATTTCAAATGGTGGTATTTTAATACTGTATATGTACTAATTCTACCACCAGCCTTTGTAAAATTTTGTGGTAGTACTTTTTTGGGAGTTTTTTTTTTCCACATGCATTGTACTTCAGGCATGAATTCACAGATTCTGGTATATGTCACTGGCAAACAACAACCCAATATGTGTTCCGCAACATCTCCCCAGTACAGGGATAGCACCCATGCATAGGTTTGTTGGTTTGTTTTTTGGCTTGAAGGCAACATTTGTGAGATGCGCATCTCAAAATGCCAACTTGGAATTTTGACATGTAGTCAACCTGCGTCCGTGTCCTATATGGGATATATCTTTGAAGCCAGCCAATGTAATTTACCCCCACCAAACCATATATTTTTTAACGGTAGACACCAATCACTCCTTGTGGCAGGGGCTCCGCAGCCACCGATACATCACTAGATGATGTATCAGAAAGCTGACCAGGGTCTAAATCGAACCCTGAGTCCGCGGCCTCAGAATCAGTGCGTAAGCAGTGATCTCGAGCAAAGAAGGGGTTAATAGCTCTTAGAAGAGCCTATCTAGTACTGTAATACATTACAGTACAAAGAAATTAAACCATAAAACAGTGCAGACAGCAAAACATACTGTTGCTGTGCAAGATTACTGCTTATACAGTGATGAATGGCAGGGAAGGGGTTAATACACAGTGAAAGACTTTCATAAAACCTGCCAATTTTATAAAATGTTATTTTATATCACTAATACTGATCTGTCTCTTTCCGTCACAAAAATGTAAGTGAGGAGAGGGAGGCAGATCAATATTTGTGAATATTGATCCGACCAATTTTGATCTGACCAGGGCGAATGGAGGGCTTAATTGAGAAATCACCAAACCGCCTTTGCCACTAATTCGCTGTTACTGATCGCTATGCGCTCAGACAGCTTAAAAAAAAAAAATCTCAAATACTTTTACTTTACATGTAATCCCTTAGCGGGTATGTGTAAAAAAAAATATGCAGACAGATAAAAATTGCTTTGGCGTCAATATCATTGCGTAAGCAGTGGTCGACGGCAAAGAAGGGGTTAATAACTCTTAGAAGAGCCTTTGTAGTACTGTAATAAATGACAGTACAAAAAAATTAACCCCTAAAAAATGCACAAACAGCATAAATAAATGTGCTGATGTGCACGATCACTGCTTCCGCAAGATCAGTGGCAGGGAAGGGGTTAAACGCAGGGAATTGCTTTTTTTATTGTTTTATTATTCGTGTGTTGTGTATTTATTATTTTTTTGTACTTTTACTTACTTTTCTTACTTTGACCTGTCTCTCTCCCTCACTAAAAAAAATGTGAGGAGAGGGAGGCAGATCATAACTTGTCAGATCAATATAGGGTTAATATTGATCTGACCAGTCAGTGGGGATGCTCATCAGAGCATCCCCACTGCTTGTCAGTGTGCCTGGCAGTCACTGATTGCCTCTGTGAAGAGGTAATCGTGTGGCAGCCAGAGAGCACAGGAAGCAGGAACTTCCTGCCTCCTGTGCTCTTGCCCTTAGAAGGGCAGCACCATCTTGGTCACACAGTGTCCAAGATCGTGCATTTTTTTTTTGTGTTCCTGATTGCCTCAACTTGCGAGGCAATCAGAAAGACTTTCTGAGCATAGGAAGCGAAAAATTTGCTTCCTATGCTCGTTTTTGAAATGCCCGCGTTTTAAAGGCGCTGTGCCTTTAAAACCGGCATTTCAATCTCTCTCCGGAGCGATCGTAATGCCGACGCGCTTTTTTTTCAGTATTGAACGATGCTTCCACACGGAAGCATCGTTTCAATACTACTTGAACACTGAAAGTGGAAAAACTCCGCTTTCAGTGCTCGTTTTGACACAGTTAGTCCTGTATCACTAACGCCTCGGCACACAGGACGGACCTAGTCCGTCCTGTGTCGCCAAGGGGTTAAAGAGGACGTGTGTCTATATTCTCTCAACACACTGTAAATAGCATGGTTCCAGTGGCCACAAAAATATTCAAGGATCATAGCTGGAGAATTGCAGAAGTTAGTTGCATCTTGGCATCCCAGTCTCCAAAAGAACAATCCGACATCACCACAAGTTGTTTGGAAGGGTTCAAGAAAAAAAATCGGTGCACATATTTAACATTTTTTTGGGATAAACGTATGTTGTGTTTGCAATTGTTTGATATCCATGAGAGCAGTATTTTGTATATATTTTTTTTTCTTCAAGATATTATCAAAAGATTAAATAATTGAGACTTTTTCTAAGTCTTTTTTACTCATACTTACCAAGGATGCCAAAATTAGTGAAGGGCACTGCATGTTTTGAATTCTTATTATCGTCACTTGAGAAAGTTAAAGGTCCACTCGAACATAAAATTAGCTTTTTGGCCAGTTGAAGGTAATAACCCAGTTCTCCATCCCTTCCTTTGTGCAAGCTCAGTGAACACCTCCTCCTGTCAATAATTGTAAGCCTGTTTGGCCAGTGTTCATACTCATTATTTATTCATGCAGCGTGCAGAAAGCAACCTTTTAGCAGCTCTAGTTCTAAAAGCAGTCCTGTTTATAGCATGTACTCGGGGAATAAGTGTAGTTTTCATCATATTTATATGTATAGGCTAATGTTATGGCATATATCTTTATTTATGGGATAACTTTATGGCATATGTATTGGGATTTCTTTATGGCCAGATACATATATCTTGTGTCTGTTTTTTGATCGCTTTGTGGTCTATTCGTAAGGGCTTCAGATTTGTTCTGAAACAAGGCTGTTTATATACACACGCGTGCGCACACACACAGACTTAGCAAGTCCCTTACACACAGTAAGCCAGTTGCTTACAAACACACACTAACAAAAGTACATCAAAAAATACATTCTCCACTCCCTGCTGCTAAACCTCATTTCAGGGATGGAGGGCATTTCTGTTCCAGTCTGGACCCCCTTCCCTGAAATGAGGTATGGCAGCAGGGAGGGGAGAAATATATTTATGTATGTACTTTTTTATTTTTGGGACGAACACAGCGGCCCACAAAGTGGGGCTAACTATACCCAGACATTAGGTCCGATTTCCTTGTTGCCATGGAGACCTGGCTTCCGGGGTTTGTCGAGCCCTGCTCTAGAAGAAGAATTTCAGAAGCTGTAATTGAATGAAGCCTTTGAAGAAAAGATAAAACCTGCATAGAAGCACTTGGTGTTGGAAATCGGAATCAGTTTGGGTAGGTGGAACCTACTGTACTGAAGTGGAAATAAATTGAAAAGCAGGCTCCCCCCCTGCACCTGTTTAGCAGAATCTGAACAAACAGTTGTACACTGAGCTGCGCATGCCCAGCAATTACAACCTTAAACATAATGATTGTAAGTGGCTAGTGACTGTCACCCCTTATTTTTGTGTGTATACTGCATAAAAGGGGCAGTTCCAAATACAGTGCGGAAAACTGGTACATCACATAAAGCAGGACTCGACAAATCATGGGAGCCAGGGCTCCTAAAACCCCAACTGCTGGCTCCTAACATTGTGGACTGTTTTACATAGAACTCTATTTTAATTCTAGTTCCCTAGCTCCTACAAATAACCAGACTGGCTCCTGTATTGGTCTGTCTAGATTGTACAATTTATAGGCATTTATCAATCTCTGATGTAATGAAATTGCAAGATTACATTTTACCTCCACTTTTCCTGCCTCCTAAAAAATATAAATATTTTCCGGCGTATAAGACGACTTTTTAACCCCTGAAAATCTTCTCAAAAGTTGGGGGGTCGTCTTATACGCCAGGTACTGGGATTTACATACCTACCGTATTTGCTCGATTATAAGACGAGGTTTTTTTCAGAATTTTTTTTCTGAAAACTACTCCTCGTCTTATAATTGTGTTCAGATTATAAGACATGGATCCAGGTCCCCAGTAGAGCTGCAGGGGACCTGGATCCCCCTCTCTGACAGCAGGGGAAGTCTGCGCGATGAGCGCAGACTCCCCTGCTTCCGCCCGGCATGACCGCCGGGGCTTCTGTGAAGAAGCCGGGTACTTCCACTTTCGTCACTGAAGTCCCGGCGAGCGTGCCTGGCGGCAGCAGGGGAGGTCTGCGCTCATCGCGCAGACATCCTCTGCTGCCCCACTAGCCACCAGGGTAAATCAGACAGCTGGGGGATGTCTGCACGATACGTGCAGACATCCTCCATGCTGCCCGACACGGCAGACTATTATGATGGACCAGCTGTCCGTCATAATAGAGTGCCGTGTCGGGCAGCATGGTGGATGTCTGCACGTATCGTGCAGACATCCCCCGGCTGCCCCCACTAGCCACCAGGGATCGAATTCAAGGTGAGGGGGAGGGAGGGGGCAGAGAGACAGGGGGAGGGAGGGGGCAGAGAGACAGGGGGAGGGAGGGGGGCAGAGAGACAGGGGGAGGGAGGGGGGCAGAGAGACAGGGGGAGGGAGGGGGGCAGAGACGAGGGAGGGGGGGAGACAGAGCAACAAGGGAAGGGAGGGGGGAAGAGAGCTACAATGGGGGGGGAGACAGAGGGAGGGGGGGGGGCAGAGAGAAACAAGGGGGGGAAGAGACAGAGGGAGGGGGGGCAGAGAGAAACAAGGGGGGAAGAGACAGAGGAGAGGGGGGAATCAAAGGGAGGGGGAGAGAGACAAAGCTAGGGGCAAGGAAAAGAGAGGCAGAATTGGCACATAAAAGGAAATAAAAACAAATGCATTTTTTTGATATTTTTTATTAAAAAAGCAATTTACATGTGAATATATACAAGTTTAACTTTTTTCCTATAGGGTAGTCTTATATTCAGGCTTTTAGTTTTTTTCCTAAAGGAATATCCAAAGTTTGGGGGGGTCGTCTTATAATCAGGGTCATTTTATAATCGAGCAAATACGGTATTTTCTGCTCTGTCTCTGCTCGCGCTGTTAAACCGGTCCGTGGCTGTGAGGGAAGCGTTGTGAGCTCCCCTCAGGCCGCGCAGCTTCAATAAAGTTTGTTTAAACTTTTTTTTTAAACAAACTTTATTGACCGTGCGGCCTGAGGGGAGCTCACAATGCTTCCCTCACAGCCACGGACCGGCTTAACAGCGGGAGACAGAGCAGAAAGTAGGTAAGTACTCGGGATTGGGGAAGGGGGGAGGAGGGTGGCAAACTCTATATTTTAACCTAAAAAGTTGAAATATAGATGCGATTTTTCCGGCTTATAAGACGACTTAGTTGGGGGGTCGTCTTATATGCCCAGTCGTCTTATACGCCGGAAAATACGGTACTTTTAAGTTACTGCATTTAGTCTAGCTGCAGTCTTGATCATCATTGCTAGCAGAGGCTTCGCTAGGGGGGGGGCTACTGGGGCTGAAGCCCCGGATCTCCCCTCCATAGCCCCGAATGGAGACCCTGACCACGCCCCCTCGCGCTCGGCTCCGCCCCCTCATGTTCGATCCCGCCTCCTGCATGCTGTATGCTGAACAGCAGCAGACTCCATCCCCTCACGATAGGCTCCGCCCCTCGTGTTTAGCTCCGCCCCCTCAAGTTTTGCAGCTGTGAGTGGCAGAGTTATTAGTGTGCAGGTGTATGTATGTGAGGTAAGTGGCAGAGTGTAAGTGGGTGTGAGTGGCAGAGTTATGAGTCTGCATGTGTATGTAAGTAGCAGACTGTGAGTGGCAGAGTTATTAGTGTGCATGTGTATGTATGTGAGTGGCAGAATGTAATTTGCAGAGTGTAAGTGGGTGTGAGTGGCAGAGTTATGAGTGTGCATGTGTATGTATATGAGTGGCAGAGTGTAAGTAAGTGTATGTGTGTGAGTGTGGCAGAGTGTGATTGGAAGAGAGTGTGTGTGAGTGTAAGCATGAGTGGAAGAGTTATGAGTGTGTATGTGTGTGAGTGTCAGAATGTAAGTGTGTGTAAGTGGCAGAGTGTGATTGTATGAGTGAGTGTGCATAGTGTGAGTGTTTGGAAGAGTGTGAGTTATGAGTGTGCGTGTATGTGTGTGGCAGAGTTTTGGAGTGTATAAGTGTGAGCAGCAGAGATATGAGTGTGTGTGTGTGAGTGTAAACGTGAGCAGCAGAGTTATGAGTGTGTGTGAGTGGCAGAGTGTAAGCGTTCGAGAGTGAAAGCATAAGTGGCATAGTTAGGAGTGTGTGTCAGTGGCAGTGAGATTACTAGGAGAAAATGTGATTAATTACTATTAATCATATTGAATGTGATAATCAAGTGTGAAACAGTGCTCATACCATTTTTATTTTCACACCTGATTATCACATTCAATATGAATAATAGTGATTCATCTTTATATATAGTCTTTATGTTGATGGCAATGAGTCCATACACATGGCATTAAACATCACATGGACCTCGTTATACTATTAAACCCATACATTATGAGTGTATGAGCTGCTCATTATATTATAGGCTTTACTCATGAAAGAGAGAATTGCAGGGAAGTGAGATGGGAATTTCAAAATTAAGGCTAAAGTAGCAGAGCTGGAAAAATTCTCGCATTCAGTTGAATTCCCATCTCAATTCCCTGCACTTCTCTCTTTTATTAGGTTGGTAGAAGGAGCATACCTTCATACCTCAGCCTATTCTCCCCAAGTTTTTTACCCCTTTTTATTAAAAAATTAAAAATATTTGTGATGTGAGTGTGAGAGTTGCAGGTTTACACACGAGTCTGCGTGGCAGAATGTCTGTGTGGGAAAGGCCATCTGTGTGTATAAGGGTGTCTGTGTGTAAGGTTGTCTGGATGTGTGTGTGAGTGTAAGGTTGTCTATGTAAGGGTATCTATGTGGGGGGGGGGTCAGGGTTGAGTCATTTTTATATGCTCAGTTATTTTTAAATCATGGGAATTTGCTCACATACAAGTGTGTGTGTGTGTGATGTAAGTTGGTGTGTGTAAGTGGGATTGTGTGTCTCTGTGTGTAAGGGTGTGTGTATGTATGTGTGACTGTGCATGTGTGACTGTGCGACTGTGCAAGTGTGAATGTGTGTGTATGTGTGGCTGCATGTGTATGTGTGTGTATTTGTGGCTGTGTATTTTTGTGTATAAGTGTAACTTTGAGTAATGTGAGTTTTTTGTGTGCTGCGAGTCTTATTGTCAGTCACACACACTCATATAGTCAGTAACAGACAGACACAAACACACTCATACAGTCACAGACAGACACACACACAGTCAGTCACAGACACACACATATACATTCTGTCACAGTCAGACATACAGTCACACACACATACAGTGGGTCACATAAACACACAGTCACACACACACATGCAGTCAGTCATACACACAAACACACACACTTACGCACAAGTCAGCAATTTTTTTGTTGTTTATGATAAAAAAAAAAATGCATCTATCGATATGTCCCCCTCTTGGCTGCTATACCTCATTCTAGCCTGGTCTGTGCCCTGCTGTTGTTTCTAGCCCTGCTGAGCACACTCAGCGCTCGGACACTATAGTACGGTGCATGTGGGGATGGAGCAGGAAGACTGTGCAGCCGGTGCACACACTGCTCCCCCGCGCTCCGCTGGATAAATAAAATGATCCCAGCGGCGAGGGCACTAGGCAGGGACAACAATAACTGGGCGCCAGGTATAATTTCCTGGTGCCTGGGATTTGTTGAGCCCCGATATATACCCATATATACCTATTGTTCATTGGCGTCAATTATATCAGTATGTTTGCTGCCTAACCATGTGATTTTATTTACTCTACTTTACTCTACTTCTATAAAATCTATCATGGGCTCCTGCCCCGGATGTTTTGGAGACCTAGCAACGCCCCTGATTGCTAGCCCTTATATTATATCACCACTTACTGCTGTCACTGATTTTGGGGGTCCCTGTCAAATTATTTTAAGTGTAGAACTACAGGAATTTATTTAACCCAAGTAAACGGGTCGTACTCACAGTACAGTAATGTTCGTGCATAAAAGGTACACTGTTCTGCTATTGGCAAATTCCAGCTGGTACTGTAATGCAATGAAATACATGATGCTCAGGCGTACAAGTTGCTTTGAAGCAATCACTATTTATTCATTTGAAGAGTGGGCCTCAAAACAGATGTTTTGAGGTGCCCGCAACCTCTTCTTTTATTTAATTGCAAAAGTGCTCATTTTTTAACGTGTAAGTACTTACTGAAATATAGGTGGTGGGCACCTCGAAACGCCTGTTCAGGGTCTGTTATACAAATGAATAAATGGTGATTGTTTCACAGCAACATGTGTGCTTGAGCATTGTTCATTTCACTTAAATCTATTTGAAGGACAATTTAACTTTTTTTTTAAAATCCTTTGCTCCTTGAAAGAAGCAACGGTTAGAAAACATGTCCTGCTTTTCCTAAATAAACCCGACATGTATCTTAATAGATCAGGGCTCAACAAACCCCTGGGTGCAGTCAGCCTCATGGTCCCCTTGCTGCTGACATCCGATTTTTTTTTTTTCGGAGCGCGAGGGGTAAAGTCTGTGCGGATGGCACAGACTGCATGCTCCGCCCCCTCGCGTGCCGGGTGTCGTCACGTGACATCCTGGCACTCAGCAGGCCGATCAATCAAGACATGCTGCAGAGTTAAGAAGAAACCAAGAAAAGACTGTGTGAGGTGGGTGTGTGTTTGTATATATGTAAGTATGTAAAGTAAGTGTGTGTGAGGGGTTTGTATATATAAAGTAGGTGTGTGTGAGGTGTTTGTATATATGTGTATATGTAAAGTAAGTGTGTGTGAGGTGTTTCTATATATGCGTATATGTAAAGTAAGTGTGTGAGGTGTTTGTATATTTGTATATATGTAATGTAGGTGTGTGTGTGTATATATATATATGTGTGTGTGTGTGTGTGTGTGTGTATATATATATGTGTGTGTATGTATGTGTATATGTAAAGTAGGTGTGTGTGTATGTATGTGTATATGTAAAGTAGGTGTGTGTGTATGTATGTGTATATGTAAAGTAGGTGTGTGTGTATGTATGTGTATATGTAAAGTAGGTGTGTGTGTTTATGAATTGCGTGTATGTTTGCGTGATTGTCTGGCTCCTGCATTTTTTTGCTGGCTCCTAAAATCAAATTAAATTTGTCAAGCCCTGTAATAGATACATGCAGGTTTACTCTTTTCTGTGTATCACAGCTGGATTGGTGGCTGGCTTGCCCTGATAGTCTGACTGGGGTCTGTTTTATGTAGTGGTCTTCTCTGCTGATCACATGCAAAAACAAGAGCTTCCCTCTGCAGAGAGACGGTCGCTGACCAGACCGGGCTGCCTGTTCCTATGGAAGTATAGCAGCTTCTGGTCAGAGGATGTACTGTCAAACTTACATGTCACTTTATCCTCAGACTAGGGGCAATTAATATTTCAGTTGTGCATATTACTACAAATTAAAAATAAAGTTTAGCTGTTGTTTAACATATCCCAAAAACATGAGCAACATACAGAAAATATGAAAGTGTGGGTGGGCATGCTCATTAAGGCATGCCTGTTTTTATGCTTATTCAAATACGCATACTCCATGTCATTACTCTCTTTTGAGCTGAAGATAAAAGCGGCCACAGGTGACTTTATGTGCATGCAGGATGAACGCATTTCATCCACATGTCTTTCCTGATAATGCACTTTATACAGACATCATAAGCTCAATAGGCATCCACTTGCATATCCCAGTTAAGAATTATAAATGTTAAATATTTTTATGCCAACGTTAAAATGCGTTTCATAGTTTTTAGTTTTTTTTCCCCAGGCTGGCGTGATCCTTGAACTAGGTGCAGTTTCTTTTGATAAACATAGTAAGTGTAGACCTACTCAAAGGTGGAATCTGAATTATTTTTGGAATTTGGCATTGTTTTAATTAAGATTTTGGTATGTCTTTGGTTTCTCATCACAGCTCACAGAGTGGTGTGAAATTTTATGTTTTTATTCAGTATTGTTTTATCTTATCCTGCCCTCATCCTTCAATCTGACCGCCTGCTCCTTGAAATTGTTAGTGTTCTCCCAGTCACTATGCGCTCATCTCTTCCCTAGTCACTGAACATGTTTGGCATTGTTTATTTCTACAACCAGGGCTGCTGTTCCTGCAGTGAGAGCATGGGAAATATTGATGTTCTGTCTTATTGTCTAAGGCAAAGAAAATATGCTCCTATTCTCTCAGTAATAGCCTTTGTGAAATACAGCTCTTGCACAGCCTGGCGTGTTGGTGTTACTCTGAAAGGAAGGAGCCGGTGCTTTGCACACAATTTATAGAGCTTTGAACTGGAGCAGGGAAATTCATGTGCCTGCTTAAAGCATCCTTTTACATTCTGGGTTTTGCTAGACGCCTGGTAAACTAACTGGCAGATTACTTGCATGACTGCCTAGAGTAGTAGTTTAAATGAACAAAACGCATCATTAATTAAGAGCAACAGATAAATACCAGATAAACTAGCTGCTTCAAGTACTTCATTTCTGGTCAGAATGACCCAAGTTTAAAGCACCACTAAATTTCTTTTTAAATAGAGGTTATATTTTTGCTGGGTTTATACAATAGTGAAGCAGCATGAACTTAAAAATATACTGCTACCTCTCCCCAGCACTCCACGCAGTTGATCATCTGGGGCCACAGCATATCGCACATTAGCTGCTCGTGTCAGTGCGCACTCTGACAGAGAATATGTCTCTGCTACTACAGTGATAGAATTGATAGAGAGAGTTTTTAAGCAACCCCTCTGTCGATTTGAACCACTGCTTGAAAAGTAACCGTTTTCAAACAGATTGGCCTGTATGCTTTGAGCTGAATGATACAGGTTTCTAATCTAGTGTCTGTTGAATAGCAAAAAGTTAATATCCGGAAGTATTACTTTACTGAGAGGGTAGTGGATGTATTGAATAGTCTTCCAGCACACATGGTAGCGGTTAATACAGTGAAGGAGTTTAAAGGGACACTACCACTTACACAAGGTGTAACTAGATTATATGTGCATTTAAAACACACATACCGTATTTTTCGCCTCATAAGACGCACTTTTTTCCTCCTCAAAAGTGAGGGGAAATGTCTGTGTGTCTTATGGAGCGAATGTATGTGCATACTTACCTCCATGCTGCTCTCCGTTGTGTTCTCTCCGTTGTTTCCTCCGTGCAGTCTAACCTCCTGCATGGAGGAAGGAAACTCCGGCGCTTTTTTTCCCCTTCTTAACTTTATTGACGTTGCACGACTTCAATAAAGTTAAGAAGGAAAAAAAAAGCGACCGGAGCTTCCTTCCTTTGTGCAGGAGGTTAGACTGCACGGAGGAAACAACGGAGAGAACACAACGGAGAGCAGCATGGAGGTAAGTGCTAGGGAAGGGGGGAGGAGGGTGGCACAAACGAGCAAATCCTGGCATAATAAGGGGCAAAATCCTGGCGTTGTGAGGGGGAAAATCCTGGCATAGTGAGGGGCAAAAGCCTGGCATAGTGAGGGGCAAAAGCCTGGCATAGTGAGGGGCAAAAGCCTGGCATAGTGAGGGGAAAAGCCTGGCATAGTGAGGGGCAAAATCCTGGCACAGTGAGGGGCAAAATCCTGGCACATTGAGGGGCAAAAGCCTGGCATAGTGAGTGGCTAAAGCCTAACATAGTGGGGGGCAAAATCCTGGCATAGTGAGGGGGAAAATCCTGGCATATTGAATTACTAAATCCTGGCATATTGAGGTTTTTTTTTCTTGTTTTCCTCCTCTAAAAACTGGGTGCGTCTTATGGTCAGGTGCTTCTTATGAGGCGAAAAATACGGTATATAAGATATGTGCCAATGGGGTTTTTTCTATATTTGAATTAATTGCATTTAAAATCTCATGCATTGATTTTGTGAATTTTACCCATGATGCAAAATTCTCCAAAATCTTCCAGCAAGTCTCACTTTACAACTGTGGGCAGAACCTGCATAATGATGTCATCATAGGATCCACCCTTGCTGCTCTCTTACTGGCTCCTGTGTATCACTAATGGACAGGACTAAGTGACACAAAAAGTACATTTCTGGAAAAGAGAGGCGATTGACCTGATCGAACAGGATCATAACTCCGCCCCCTAGTCATCTTAAAGTTACATTACTCTCCCATTCAGTGCAAGTTTATGGTCAGAATTCTGACTTATAGACTGCATTCTGTGTCCCCAGCCCCAAAGTGAGATACTAGTGCTGTAAAAAAATAAAATAGAGCCACCCAGTCACACTTGTTCAGTAAAATATTTTAGTAAATAAAATCCCATAACAAAAAACATCTGAAATAAAAAATAAAACCTTTTTAATTTTTTGGTGGTAGGTCCATTTAAGCATGCATGAGATAGGCATAATTCTATTCTAGATATAAGAGAAGACCAGGGACTAATGAAAGTATTCAGATTTTTAGTTTTTTATTAAATTACTTTAAATTAGGCAGAAACTGGGCTTACTAGTTTTACAAATGAAGTGTGTGCAGTATGTTAATCTTACAACAAATCTTTAGTGACTTGTGCATAGTAAAATCCTATTATTAGAAACTGCATTCTAGAAATTTGCAGAATCCACTCACTTATACATACCGTCAAAGTAAACTTTTAGGATGCTGCTAGTCACCTTCCCAGATAAATCACATAACATAAACCATTTTAATTTGAGGCACAGTATTGTCCACCACATTTATTTGATATTTATGCAATCTGTTCATCCACTGATTCCTCCTTTGCAGAAAAAGAGCCGTTTCTGAACATCCAGGCTAAAAATAACCCATATCACTGGCAGTTTTTTGTTATTTCCCACATGGATATAGAAAGTAATAAGGATATCTGTTCTAAAATGTGCTCTGGAAGAATTAATCTCTATAGTGCAATTCAGTTTAAAATTATTTTTCGGTAATACATGTTTTGCACTTTATCTAATTTGACATACATATATAGTAATGATCTGAAAATTGTAAGAAGCTTTCTTCAGTGTTTTATGTGAGGGGATTTATTATTGGATAAATAGAAGCAGAATAAAAAATAGTGCCACTAATGTGATCACATTTACAATGGAGATTGCAACTATTTTATACTTCACAACACTTTTTATGTCCTGTATTGCGACCATCCTATGAGTGGCAGAGATTTTCAGCACTGTTTTTATGTTCACCTATGTGTCATTTAAAAAAAAAAAATTAAACTACCGGTATGTGGGCAAACCACAGGACTGGTGCAGGTAGCGTCATTTTTCTTTGGGAGCTAGCCACACACACTGATTTGCCGTGATTACTCTGCGCTATCTTTTGTACTGCTCCACCAAAATGTCTGGTGTCCTTGACTGAACAAACAAAAAATTGTAGAATTAAATAGGAGGCAGAATTTTTTTACTAACTGAACTGAAACAATTTTTCATTGCATTTGCAAACCCTCTACCTCCACCCTAAAATGACATAAAATAGTTCAGGTTCCTAAACAGGTTTTGCTACAAATCTATTATTGTTTTATTAGCTTCCAGTGCATGGGTGTTAGTCAATCATCAAGTGGTGCAGTCTTGCCGGTGTGTCAACATTTTACCATGTAATGTAATTACCGTATTTGCTCGATTATAAGACGACCCTGATTATAAGACGACCCCCCAAACTTTGGATATTCCTTAAGGAAAAAAACTAAAAGCCTGAATATAAGACTACCCTATAGTTAAAAAGTTAAACTTGTATATATTCACGTGTAAATTGCTTTTTTAATAAAATATTATATTAAAAAAATGCATTTCTTGTGTTTATTTCCTTTTATGTGCCAATGCTGCCTCTCTCTTTCCCTTGCCCCCAGCTTTGTCTCACTCCCCACTCGCCTGTCTCTTCCCCCCCACATGTTGCTCTGTCCCCCCTTCCTCTGTCTCTCCCCCCCTTCCTGCTCTGTCCCCCCTGTCTCTCTGCCACCCTCCCTTCCCCTTACCTCGATCCCTGGTGTCTAGTGGGGGCAGCCGGGGGACGTCTGCACGATACTTGCAGACATCCTCCATGCTGCCCGACACGGCAGTCTATTATGACGGACAGCTGGTCCGTCATAATAGTCTGCCGTGTCGGGCAGCATGGAGGATGTCTGCACGTATCGTGCAGACATCCCCCAGCTGCCCGATTTACCCTGGTGGCTAGTGGGGCAGCAGAGGATGTCTGCGCGATGAGCGCAGACCTCCCCTGCTGCCGCCCGGCACGCTCGCCGGGACTTCTGTGACGAAAGCGGAAGTACCCGGCTTCTTCATAGAAGCCCCGGCGGTCGTGCCGGGCGGAAGCAGGGGAGTCTGCGCTCATCGCGCAGTCAGAGAGGGGGATCCAGGTCCCCTGCAGCTCTGCTGGGGACCTCGATCCATGTCCTTTTAATCTGACCTCAATTTGAGGTCAGATTATAAGAAGACCTCGATTATAAGACGAGGGGGGTTTTTCAGAGCATTTGCTCTGAAAAAAAACCTCGTCTTATAATCGAGCAAATACGAAAGTCTATTTACAATGTCCATCACTGAGCAATGTATTAACCCCTTGACGACAAAGGACGTGCCAGGCACGTCCTGGGAGAAACTCCCAAAACGACAAAGGACGTGCCTGGCACGTCCTGCAGTGAATGAAGCGGTTTTCGCGATCAACGATCGCGAAAACCGCTTTAACAGTGCTGGTCTATTGCCTCGACATCGAGGCAATAGCCAGCACCGAAACGATCGTGGGGAGCCATATTGACGGAGCATGCTGCTCCGTCAATATGGCTAAGCCCTCTGCCGGTCTGAGCTTCGGAAGTGAAAGTAACTTCACTTCCGTTGCTCTGAATATGCTACTTGACTGCCCCTAGTGGTAGTTTAGTAGCATTGCAATGGAAAATATTTAAAATAAATATTTCATTAATTAAAAACAGGTTATTTAGCTATATTAGCCTATAGGGTTAAAATTAAATATTTTTTAGCATAAGGGATAGGGTTAAAATTAAATTAAAGTTAAAAAATATTAATTGATATAATAAGGATTAGAGTTGGGGTTAAATTTAGTGTTATGGTTAAATTTTGGGTTCAGGTTGGCGTCAAAAGATCAATATAGGAAAAAAACAAAAAACACTATTTTTGGTTTTTGCCCCATAACTCGCAGAAAAATATGGAAACATGCATATTTTTGAACTCGGGAGAACATTTAGAAACTATTTAGACGGGGTCTTTTTTAATGATTTTATTTGTGTAAATTATATTTTAGGTCAAAGTTAGAAAAAGTGTTTTTTTTTAATTTTTCATCATATTTTATGATTTTTTTTGTAGTAAATTATAAGATATGATGAACATAATGGTATCTAATGAAAGCCCTTCTTATGACGATAAAAACAACATATAATTTGTGTGGGTACTGTATGCGAGAAAGAAAAAAATTACAGCTAAACACAAACACCCTAGAAATGTCAAAACAGCCATTGTCACCAAGGGAAAGTCAAGGTGAAAATGTCTTGTCACTAAGGGGTTAAACAAACAGTGTTTGAAAGCACAGTAATATGCATTAACATTTAGAAGATGCGTTTTGGGCACCAGACTGTCCCTTTTAACAGTAAATAAGACATTTTTGGATATGTGTGAATAATCTCTTAAAATTTAAGTTTTAAATTAAAAATATTTTTTTTTTCTATTAACAGATTGCAGTAGCTCAATGGCCAGTTCAAGTTGTGCTATATATATATATATATATATATATATATATAATATATATATTTTTTTTTATTAAAGTTATATATGAGTAGATGAGTTTTATACAGGGTTTTATGGTTCCAAACAGAATTTGACAAGGATTCGGATTAGCTTGCCCCTTTTGCCTTTTAGTCTTCATTTTATTTTTACTTTTGCCATGCAGCACTCAGGCCATAACTTCAAAATAGGTGCAGCATATGTGAAGTAAATTGAACACCACTGACGTGGCACCTTGTGGACAGCTCACATGCCTTTATGTCAGGCTTCCTACCTACTACAATATAGGAAAAGCATGCTTAAAAGACTCTGATGATGTGTTGACAATACACATAGGCTAGGAAGTGCTGATATTTTAGCCATTGGCGGTCGAGGACTACTTTTTTCTTGAAGCTCAGCAAACCTCTCAATGACAGAGCATTGTAGGAAATGTAGTCCACAACAGCTGGATGCGCTAAGAATTACTGCAGAATTTAAACTATCATGTTCAGACAGCAGTATAACATGATAAACAAAAGATTCCATCACTGTGGGCCAGGAACAATCAGGCCTGACCTGTTGTGTGGAGTCCCACATGAGCTTGCATAAAATCACATTACCCTACTCATTTGATACCACCAACAAACTTCAAAAGTTATTTCAGTCCATACTTAAAATATCTAGCACCCTACCAAACTGTACTAAATATTTTTGCAATGATGTATGTATTGAGAGTGCAGCCTTTGGGCAAGAACATTTATGTCCAACTGGCTGCCAACAGGCCAGATGTAGCAATCAAGGTGTATTGTATGCTTTATCATGATTTACAAGCCCAAAGGTTGTAAGGTCCATCATGAAATTAACAATGTCTGATCTCCAATCCTCAACTTCTGTATAGTGTATGCTTTCCTCCTCATTAACAAGTTGCAGAACACGTGTTTTTTTTTGTTTTGTTTTTTCTTTCAGGCAGTGTTTACGGAGGTGAAGCCAGATGAATGTGTAGGAGTCGATCTCCAAGCAGTCAATGACAGGTGAGAATGAGCTCTGCCCCTGTTTCCCAACCTGATACTTGTGAGGTTTGCTGTGCAATGTTTTTGTCATCCTCCACTGATAAACCTTGGAAGACCTGACCTGCAGGCTAGCTGCCGATTTGTCTGTCTGGGAAAGTTGTGCCTTTATCAGACATTTTTTTACTCCACACTGTATCTTGCAGGTACCTGGCATTTAGCCATGTTCTACTTCAATGGAGTGCTCTATGTCCCTGTGAACATGTTTCATGTTACAGGTGCAGATTTCTATTACATAAACATGCTTAAACAGAAAGCATTATTCCTGTCACTAGGGAGGCCTCTCACTTGTTCAGAGAGGACTTGGCACATTGAATGTAATTGTTTTTTTGTTTTTTTAAATTTGTAAAACCATAGCCACAAAGCCAGCATTATTTTGATATTTAACACTGCAGGCACACTCGCTGGATCACACTGTAGGATGAGCATTTTCAGTACCTCCTGTTTTGGGGCAGAATAAAACAGATTCATCTTTATCATCATCTTTGGCTACCCTATGTAAATTTGATGGATTTATAATTTCTCCTGTATCACAATAAGGAATGAAATGTACTTTTTATTGCACTAAATCTTCATGTAAGCCTGTCCCCAAATGTGATTATTTATGTTGTATTAAAATCGTTTTCAGGTCTAATGCGAGGACATTATAATGGTTAGATCTCTTATAGAGAGATACACGGATTGAATGTTTTAATTTGAGGAGTATGCTCCTTTTCTAATCACAGATTTAACAAATTAATGACCAGTAGTGCAGTAAAATTGTTCTAACCACTAAAAATAGGTTGCACATCAATTCTTTTCAAAAACCCAGAAGCGCAGATGTCCTCATATCAAGCATTGATTATGCCAAATACTTTATATTTTAGTGAATTTGGATGTCTGCTAATTCTCCTTTGTACATATAAGTGCTCAGTTTGTGCAGAGCTCAGCCATTTAAGTATATCTACTGAATATTCTGTAAATAGCCAAACGCTTTACTAAGAGTGTTTGTTCTCATTTTCCAGTACACTGGAGCAGGATTTCTAATTGTTATTTGTATGAGCAGTAGGAAGGAGATTTAATGCAAAGACCATTTTCCATATATACAGAGTATATCGACATGGGTAGCCACAAGGATTTTTGTAGTGCTGAACCACAATGCTGTTCTCCTTGATTTTTTTCATGGGGGTCGGCACTGAACTACGTGAAGAAGGGAAGAGTATGATACTTTTGGAAGTGGAATGCACAGGTTTGAGCAGATCTTGGCACACAAAAATGTTTTTGTATTTCCTTAAGTGAAGTAAATTGCTGTATGTTTGCATGTTATTTTTCATCACTGTGAATATGCTGCCTTTTGTAAATAAGTTATAATTGTGCTGAACTTCTTTAACTTTTGTTTTTAAATGCACTTTTTTATTTCCTGTTAGGAAAATGTTTAATCTACATGTAGTTAACAGTCCTCTGGTAATTATCCCTTATTAGTTCTGCATCCCAGACTGACGAAGAGAATGAAAAAATCCCTGATGCACAAAATGAACAAATGCAAGAAGAGGAGGAGATCACAGTCTGTCCAGGTACAGGAACATGTATACTTAAGATATTCTACCAGGTTACTTTAAAGAAACAGGCAACCACCTTTTAATCGGGAACTTGAGTCAGTTGTAAATTTCCTTCACTACTACATGTACATTTGTAAAGCTCTTCATAACGTTATCACCTTATAACGTTATCAGGTAGCCACCTACCATGTAAGTGATTTGAAAGCATGTAAGGACTAGTTTGATGGCCCATTAGAAAATGCATAGTATTTTACACTTTTCTCACTTTAGTAATTGTGTTGTCTGTTCCTTTAAAGTGACACGTGTCTAACCATGTAAGGGACATATTTAATAAATGGTGAGATGAACATTTCATCAACAATGTATAGGTCAGTCAGTAAAATGTTCATCTCACCTGTAAACTCCATACTGCATTTAAATATTGTGCACCTCCATACAGATCTCTTAAGTGAGTAATTTCTTTAGGATGTCTAGAATGTGTCCTAAAAGTGCATTACTGATTATCATGTGGAAACCACACATTGCCAAGGATGCCTAGTTCTTCTTATCTTTATACCTATCATAATACAGCCTTATGAAAATAGGATAATCTTGTGACTGATATTACTTCCTGAAGATTTTAGGAGCATCAGTGGGATGTAAGGAAAGAGTCCTGGAGATAGCCGGGGTTTGTAATGGTAGTTGTATAATCCTGCTCTCTTTTTAGAAGTCATGACCCAACTTATCCATGTTTATGTATGTGTTCTGCACCGGCTAATACAATGGTCACTGATTCTCAACTGCCTACATTTATCCATCTGAACTGAGATTTAACAGTGTGCAATACCTGCTGAATCTTTCCACTCTTCAGTAAATACTATATATTACACTGAGTAACACAGACCTTATATTAATGTGCTAAAACGACACATTATTACAAAATGAACCGCCAGCTGTAATTAGAAGTGTTTTTTTCCCAGAGTTGCTGTTTGCTCTATCACACACTTTATAACTAAGCAGAGAAAAAGTCTCATTATGCATTAGGGGCCACAAAGTAGTCAAATTAGTATAGTTTTATTGAAATGGAATTGGTTGTAGGTGAAAATTTCCTCTGATCAATAACCTAATGTAATGAATTAAAATAAAGTGTCTATGTATAAAGTGGATGTAGATGCAAAAGATGATCATTATTGACCTGATTTGCATATGCCTACCCAGAATCCCTTGCAATACCAATGTGAATGTGTCTTTTGGCATGTTTGATGTCTGTGTTTATTTATAGTACATAATTCCTCTGCTACCCACTGAATTTCAGGTAGAGGGGAGTTAAGTGAAATATTTATCTCACATCAATCACTACACCTTAGTTGTGGTAAATAACTGTTTTGGAGAATGAAGAGCTCAGATTTCAGTATTGATCTAATTCTCAATGCTTGATACTGTAGAGACCCAGCCCCGTGTGGCAGAAGAAGTGGCGCCAGAAGTTGAGATGGTGGACTTGCCTGAGCCGTGCTCCCTTACCCAGGTAATTGGAGACTATGAAAAGGGAATTCCTACTGGTGCTTCATACACCGTACTGTGCATATATATATAACTATTGCTACAATTCTTAACAGACTACGAAGTAGAGCAACCGATGGGTGACTTCCATCCGGACAGATGCAGCAGTGTCTCAAAGTTAATTATATAGTGAATGAACTGGAATACTATATGGACACTTGTGACGCACATGACAGCACTCTTCTGATTTAAAGGGTCTTCATATCTATCTAAATAGGTTCAAGTATGACAGGTGTTGTTGTATTGTTGAATGGTAAGAGAAGGAGAACCTAATCTGGCCATATTTGCATATGCATATGCTCTTACCTAAATGACTAGTTTATAGCTTATGCTACAGAACGTTTGACCTATAGAAACCTACGGAATTAACATTTCCCCCCAAGCAAACAGTAATACGCACATGTAAACCTTGCAGACATGAATGTATACATTTAAATGTTTATATCTGTCAATGCAAAAAGAGCCTACAATTTAAAACCTTTATAAAAATCTGATGTAGTCTGTTGAAGATGTAGTGAACTTACGAGACTGATTAATGCGTCAGTTTCTATGTCAAACGCCTATTAACTATCCCAAGATCTAGTTATTTACTTTGGGACTTCATGTAAAGGTTTAACGTGTTCATTTGTAAAAAGTATCCTTTAGTTTGAGTATACCATACACCACTGTGGGCTAAGGCTGTCTGGTGTGATTTGGATCTGGAAATAATGTAGCAGAGAAATTGTGTTCTGTATGTACAGCTGATAGCAGCAATGCACTCATCAAGGTTATTTATTACAAAATACCAAGTAAAATGGCCAGGCATCTTCAAAATTACAGCATTTGAAAAAAAAGAAGCAAAGAACTCATTTAACACCTGTTTTAGTCTAATAGCAATTTTAAATGCTTTATAAATCATCCGGTCAAGAAATGTTTATTTAAAGAAAAGCAAGAAATGCTTTTTATAGCTCTTATCATTTCAAGGTCAAGAATAATTAATGGTCATGCAATGTTTAATGTAGATTATGTCCTGAAGTCAGGAACATATGATTATTTTTAAATACCTGGTCATTTCTTGTGTTTCTATGGCAACACCATGTTGGATCATCTTGATTCATTATAAAACTTAAGTTAAATGTAGGATAGTGTGTTGGTTAATATGAAATGGGTGCATGCTTTGGGTCCAGTGGAGGGGCTAACCTTGTGCAATATTCCATTTTAAAGACATATCTGTGAAACCTAGAATTGTTTTGTTGCCTTGTGTGTCAAATTTGCCTTTGGAGCTCAGGAGGAATCACTGTGTGACCGAGAATCTGCCCAATCAAACCCTAATATTGGAGTTGAAACCCTTGAGACTTGTGGTTTAGCGCTGAGCGGTCCCAAGCATAATTTGAGCACAGGTCTGCCTTAAGTCTAGTTATCTTGGATTCTGCATGAACCTACAGTAAAGGACATGTTTTGGGCACTGTCCCAGCACATTTTAGATGAAATCCACGACTATCACTGGCACGCAACATTATTACACCTTCTTCTTATTTCTGCCAGCTTTAAGGCTGAAAGATAAATGTGCAAAGCTTATGACAGCAGGCAGTCACATCTCACGTTATCTCACTGTAACCAAGCTGCCTTTGTGATTCCTCCACAACCTTGCTGCATATTTGTTCTGCTGGTTCCTCGGTTTATCATTGCTGCTTGTTACGTGTTGTAGTGAAACATGTATATGAACATGCATGTGCGCCAATCTACCGGAGTATTTATGTCGTCAAGTACATTTCTATAAATAAAATGGCCTTTTGCTTAACAATAAAAGTGTTTTTTTTTTTTTTTTTTTAATTGAAACTGCAAAGGTTCTTACAGTGATGCATCCAATTAAAGGGTTAATAGCTAATTTAGCTACGCAGATTCTTTCATAAGTGTTCATGTGCTTACAGATGTGAACACTAATGCCACAAGCTTTATAATTGGGAGAACATTAAGTTACATTAGTTACTGCTAAAATGTATACGCAAGAGATGGCAACCTTTTATCAAGCATGCTTTTTTGGGGCCTAGCATATGCTGTCTTTGAGGCAGAATCTCCAGAGGATGTTTTGCAAAAGAAAGTACCGTATACGATGAGTTCACATAGTAAAAGAAGGCTGTATACCCTATTTGAGTTTTCAATCGCTTACTTAGTGTGCCTCTTTTATCAGTATTACAAGTTTGTGTCGTAGAACGATAACCATTACCACCATTTAATTCATTATACACGTTCAAGATCACACACAAATGCTACAAAATTATAACAAAGCAAAGCACATTCTTTTCTTTACAAATGTATTTATTTTTTTCTGCAGCCCACTGACTTTGTGCTGCCACCTGAGGAAACGTCCCGTCACCAGTATGTGGAGTGTCCACTATGTGTCCAGCAGTTCTCCACATCCCAGATTGAGTTTCATGCTGCATATTGTGATGGCATAGCTAGAAATGACAAACAGAACATAACCAGTGAGTGTCTTTCAGTGATTCTCTTGGTGCTATATTATAGAAACTTGGGAGATTTGGTAACATTTACGCTAGATACCTTACAAAACATTGTGTACCATACTTTTTGCGTTTGGCCCATTGCTTAACAAATGCTCTTCATTTTTATTAATTTCTTTATTTAGCCTTAAGAAGCCGACATAAACTGGCAAGGAAGAACCCTCCATGTTTAGATGATGTTCTTCCAGCCTCAGACTCTGGCAAGTAAGTAGGTATGATGACTACTTAATGTTTCTTCTATCCTCTTAAACATATGGCATTCTAAAGCAAGAAGATACTATTGTTTATGTAGGGCTCTTTCATTCATAGCAAAACCATTGTTTTTTGTTTATAAGTGGATTTTGTACAGTCACAATTCAGACTTTCTTAGCTGATGACTAAACTTTCTATGGTAACTATGACGGAATCTCCTGGTACCCCTGCTGGGTACCTCCGTCAATCTCTGCATCCTAGGGAACGTCAGCCCGCACAAGTGCTGAGAACAGTGATTTTAGCCCCAGGATCTCCTGTTCTCTCCAGCCAGCTTAATCACTAGCCAAGACTTAGTGCAGGAAGAAGAAGAATAAAACTGATTTGAACAGAAACAGAGTCTTATATACAGGCATAATCAAGTTACATAACTCAACCCACATATTAACATGCAACACAACAGGAACTAAACAGCAATTTCCAGACCTGCTACAGATATACAAAACAACATCACAATTAGTTTAACAGTAAATTCAAGTAACACAGAGTATTAGGGTAAACTATCAATAATTGTCCCTGACTCCTCTGTGACACATTGTAATCCTTCAGAATTATGCATTGGACATAAACGACTATACAAAACAGAATCTGACTAAAATAACCACATTAAACATAGTTTAAAAGTTTATAGCACATAAACCAGAGTGAGTCAGGATTACAGAGAGACATGAGTAAATGGGTACAGTGGACAACTAGGGGCAACAGCACCATATATATTGTAAAGTCAATGCAAAGTGAAAACTTACCCACTGTACTCACCTCCCCAATAACCTTTTCAATACCATGGCCCATAAGCTATAGGGAGAAGGCAGGCCATTAGTTCTCTCCAAGAACCCAGACTTTTCTCTATGATTAAAAAGTGCTGCTTGGTGTGTGTCATTTGAGATGCCAAATACAGCTTCACCTGCTGTGGAGATGAGGTCTCCTTCCCCCCCTCCCCGACCCCCAACATTGTCTGTGTGACACCCAATTGATACGTGTGCACTCTCCAGTGTCTCTGCTGCCGCCAAGCTCTGCTCCTAATACATTTGTAGTGGTGCACAGCTTGTGTACCTTTCAAGTGGCAGTTTTAATGAAGTGGCCTTCTGTCTCATTAAAAAGAATTTAGGTCTCTATGTAGACGAATGACTCTAAGTATCCTCCTTTTCCGGTCATTGTTCATGGCATTTCTTTCCAGGTAGAACTGTCCTGTGATTATTGAGAAGTGCAATCATCTAGGAGGAAACAGCTCAACCACAAAGCCACACAAGCTAACAGACTGGCACATAGCTTTTAAATGTGCATGGTTGTTGGATAGTATGGCTTAGAAATGCTACTGTAGTAACCATGATAATTTATGTGCTGATTTAACAATTTCAAAGTAGCTATTTTTTTTATTGCTAAATGAGCACTTTAAAAACCAAGTACTTGACTGCATTGTCAGAAGTCTCTGGCATCCTACAGATTAAGTAGTGCCAGTGTACTCCAGCTGAAGTAGGTATGCACTTAGAATGTGACAACAATCATTTAGATGTTTACAGTAACAGAAAAGTAAAAGAATTTCTGCCTTTCAATTTATGCAGTAATATAATATGCAGTCAGCAATAGGTTTAAGATATGTTATACAAACTCAATGGACGCCCAGCACTCGATACAAACGTGAGAACTTTATTGATTAGACGCAGGCAACATTTCAACTCACAAGTTTTCGTCAGGCCTAGCGTAAAGTGAGTTTCAATCAACTTTATATAGTGTTTTTGATATAGATTTGTTCACAGCCTCTTTAATGTCAAGCTGATTGATGTTATCACTTTATAAAGTTGGTTGAAAAACACATAAAGCATTAGAAAAAATGATATGAAGGAAAACTAACATCAATAAATATGCATCAAAAGTATAATATATCAAAAAAGATAAAAAAGGAGAGCAGGCAGTTGCTGAGGGGGAGGATGGCTGGACAACATGCAGCCATCAGAAAACAATTACACACAATTTGCTCATTAAGTAATGATTGGTCAAGTATATATATTTTAAGAGCTGTTCACTGATGTTATCATTCTCCAACTGTGTACACAGCACACTCTTTAAAGTGGAGTAAAATCTGGAGGTAGGGTTAAAGCAACGTTTATTATATACAGCAGTGTCAGATAATGTTTTTAAAATCTCCCAACAGTAGGAAAAAAAGTCCTGTATAACAGTGGCCCCCACCCTTATCAGCAGGTTGTATTACAATGCTAGTTTCAGATGATAAAGAATTAATTTTAGTTTTTCACCTGAGGTGATGTCGCAATGTTGGAACACTGAACCACAAAGGAGTTTATTCCCTTGTTCTTTGGTTCATCTGGAAAAGGCGTTCACTGGAGGATGTGTAGCAGGAGGATCAGATCATATCCATCATTAAAAATATAGCAATAGGGTAGCTGGACGCGAATTTCGAGAGCTCCTGCCAGGCGGCTCAAACACTCGACAAACGAAGAGTTTAAACCTGCAGCAAAATGGGGAAAAAGCAGAAGAGTATCCCCCTAACACCTTCCTGCACCGCAGGAAAGAAATCTGGAGGGTATCCGTCCCTTAAAGACTTCATATACCAATCGCAACCTCCCGTGGCGGGAAAATCCAAAATGGCGCCCGCCCCAACTCCTACTCACCTGGAAGATGCATCTTCGGATGACTCAGAAACACAGATGGAGGAAGACGCAGAAGAAACACAAGCGCCCCTCACACGAAGAGACTTACAATCTCTGTCCTCCCACCTCCTCACACAGATAAAAATAAACCAAACCGATCTAATGGTTCAGCTGAAACAGACCATAAAAGAAGAGCTAACGGAAGTCAAAACGGACCTTCAGGAGCAAGGTAACCGACTCCACAAAGCAGAGGAGGACATATTAAAGATAGGGGACACAATCTCGGCCTTGGAAGACCGCATACGGTCACAAGCCTCAACCACAGGCTCCCTCCTTACCCAGATTATGGACCTAGACAATAGGGGGCGAAGATGCAACCTAAGGGTCCGAGGTATCCCAGAGGGCACACCGGATGAAAACCCAACAGCACTGCTGCAAGAGGTGTTCCACACAATCCTAGGCCCTGAATACCATAAGGACATCGTGCTAGACAGGGCCCATAGAGCTCTGAGGCCCAAAGGCCCACCGACATCGAACCCCAGAGACCTGATCTGCTGTTTTCACTACTACACACAAAAAGAGGAAGTGCTCACTAAAGCCAGACGTTCCAAAGGCCTTGCATACCAGGGAAAACAATTTCTCATACTACCAGATGTGGGATGGCTAACACTACAGGCCCGAAAGGCCCTACAACCTCTGACCGAGATATTAAGAAAAGAAGGAATCCTATACAGCTGGGGATATCCACTAAGCCTGTCGGTGAGACGAAACGGGACCATATTCTCGATATCGAACCCCACAGACCTGGAAAAATTCTGCTCAGGACTGGGTATTGAACAAGTACAGCTCCCGGACTGGCCAACACCAAACCAGATGGGCTCCCTTATGTCTGCCCTACACAACCAGCCATGGCTATCAAGACCACAACGCAAACGACGAAACGCAGCAGGCCCTCGAGTACCAAGGCCCGACACCCAAGCAGAGACACCCCAGCGAGCGCAAGACTGGTACACCACATAACACCAAGAATGAAGATGACTATTTCATTTTTTCTTTATGTATACATCGAGAGCCATCGAAAAACTTACACTTCAATCAAAAGCCACATGACCCAAAACCATTAGGACTTAATATCAAAGGCTGAAGAAAAGACTTTCTATCTATCCTTTTTTTTTTTTTTTTTTTTTTTTTTCTTCTCCTTTTTTTTTTTTTTTTTTTTTTTTCTCCTCTTTTCTTCACTTTACTGCAATCTATTTTATATATTATGTTCTCACTCCCTATAATCATATCTCACCACAACCCACTAGCTATCGGCCAGCCCCCCCCCCCCCCCCCCCCACCTCGTTAATTTTCCTCTTTCTCTTCTTTACTTCACTATTCTATTTAAGTTACCTGTCTGATAATATATGACCGCCTTTTCAATACTATTTTAATACTACTTTCATATTGAACCCAAGCCAGCCCCTAATTTGCGCATACTAACCATTTATGCTCACATTTAATTGTTTCTAGAACCGCCGGCAGGAGCAGACACTGATCTCTTGTTGATGTTCAATCAGAGAGAGACCAGGTCTTCTTTCACCCCCCGGAGTCTGCTGTTTTGTACACAGGTGCTGGGGTACCTTATGGCCCTTTTAGGACCAGGGGTCCCCCACCCTTGCGTAATAGACTCCACACTGTTGTACAGTTGTATATGTATATGTTTTTATTGTTGCTGTTTTGTCACAGTTGATCTCAAACTGTTATATACCAATGATCCTATTCGTCAACCACCAACCATATGTTTACCAAACAATTATCCTAAAAACCACACAATTATGTGTAATTGTATTTTCATAACACCAAGCTTCCCACCTACCCAAACCAATGGCCAACCCTAAACAATCTACCCCTATTACTATTCTGTCACTCAATGCCAAGGGATTGAACTCGCCCAATAAACGATCAAGGATGTTTGGAGAGCTTCGAGGTCTCAAAGCTAACATAGCTCTAATTCAGGAAACTCATTTTCAGAGAAACAAAGTACCAAAAATTTTCGATAAGCATTATAAAACAATGTACTTCTCTCACTCCCCATTCTCCAGATCTAAAGGCGTTGCCATCTTTATTTCTAAAAACACCCCCCTTGTCATAACAGATACCTGGAATGACAACGAAGGGAGAGCAATATTCATCAAGGGGACCTTGGGAAATGACCGTATCACTATAGGTACACTATATGCCCCAAATTCCAAACAGAGTCCATTCCTATGTCACATTATTGACAAATTCTCGTCTTTTTCAGAGGGCATCTCGATTCTAGGAGGCGATTTTAACATGACCTTGGATCCTCTCCTGGACTCTTCCACCGGGGCGGCTCACACACGATACTCTCTCATCAAAAAGGTAAAAAACACACTACATAAACACCAACATATAGACACGTGGCGTATACAGCACCCAACAGTGAAAGACTATACCTTTTACTCCGCCCCCCACAATAAATATTCTAGAATAGACTACATTACTATGTCCCACAGGCACCTCCATCTCCTCACTCATTCTGACATCGGGCACATAACATGGAGTGACCACGCTCACACACTGATTAAACTTTCAATTCCCTCCTTACCGACACGAGCCCCCAACTGGAAGATCAATGAGTCTCTACTGAAAAACAAGGCACATGTTGCAACTTTAACCAAGGTGCTTCAGAATTATTTTCAAGAAAATGCCTCAACAGAGGTACCCCAACCCACTATTTGGGAGGCACACAAAGCGGTTATCCGCGGACACCTCATAAGCATAGCCTCTTATGAGAAAAAATCAAAATCACAGGCTCTGACAGATCTTCTAGCCCAAATAGCCAACATAGAAAATAGACACAAACTATCCCTATCCCCATCTTCATACCAGACTCTGCTCACCCTCAGATCCAAATTAGCATCTATCTGTACAACAATGACCCAAAGAGCGCATCATATATTAAAAAGCAGAATCCACGAATTTGGAAACAAACCGGGACGCCCATTAGCCAAAGCCCTCCGCACCAAACTGTCTACCACTTTTATACCAAATATTAAGACACCATCTAAAGAAATGGCGACAGAGACCTCTCTCATAGCATCCACCTTCCGAACATACTACAAACAACTATACAATCTGCACGAGCCCACACACCACGACGCACATCAACCCACGACTGGCCTCCTAACCTATCTTGAAAAAAACTTCCCTACCCACTTGACAACAGAAACGATTCAGGCATTGGAAGTTCCAATCACTGAACTTGAAGTGGGCACAGCGCTAAAATCCTCACCCACTGGCAAAAGCCCTGGACCTGACGGTCTAACTCTACCATATTACAAAACATTTGCACCCACACTGATCCCACAATTCGTGAATGTATTCAACTCCCTATCCACATCTGGGTTCCTCCCAACACAAGCCCAAGAAGCACACATTACTATAATCCCAAAACCCGGTAGAGATCACACGGAATGCGCAAACTACAGACCCATTTCCCTTCTTAACAACGACACAAAACTTTTTGCCAAAATATTAGCTAATAGATTAAGAGACGTGCTACCAGACTGTGTCCATCAAGATCAGGTGGGGTTTGTCCCTGGAAGAGAAGCCAGAGATAACACCACAAAACTAATCAACCTAATTCACTACGCCCACACATACCCCACACCAACCTTACTTTTATCAATCGACGCTGAAAAAGCATTCGACAGGGTGAATTGGACATTCCTACAAACTGTGCTCACCAAATTGGGACTGGGCCCATCCATGCTTCGATGGATTCAAACTCTATACCATCGCCCACAAGCTCGTATTAGAGTTAACGGTACCCTATCCGATCCATTCACCCTGTCGAATGGCACACGACAGGGATGCCCCCTCTCCCCCCTACTGTTTGTATTGTCCATGGAACCCTTCCTAAATGCCATTAGACAAAATCAACAAATACAGGGTCTACAAATAGGCCCAAGACAATATAAAGTAGCTGCATTCGCAGATGATATAATATTTTTTGTCACCAACCCCCTAGAGTCACTGCCACATATCATGCACGAAATGAACATGTACTCTTCTCACTCGAACTTCAAAGCTAATTTAAACAAATCAGAAATACTAAATCTTACTACCCCCCCAAACATGGTAACCACTATACAGACTACGTACCCATTTCCCTGGGCACGTGACACTATCAAATACCTGGGGCTCACCATATCCAAAAACGTCACAGACTTATATACACTTAACTACACTACGCTAACACGACGTATTAAAGCAGACATGGAATGTTGGTCTAAGAGAAATCTCTCGTGGTTTGGACGCGCAGGGGCCATCAAGATGAATATCCTCCCCAGATTATTGTATCTCCTACAAACACTCCCCATACTAATCCCAAAACAATTTTTCACTGAAATCAAAAGAGATATAACTAAATTTATATGGCAAAATAAAACTCCCCGAATAGGATTTCCCTATCTCACTAGACCCAAACACCTGGGAGGTATGGCTCTACCAGACATAGAAGTATACCATAAAGCTACCCATCTTGCCCGCATAGTAGAATGGACGGGCCCTGCTAAAAAACACTGGGTCTCTCTAGAACAAAGAAACATAATGGTCCCCATACCCTCAGCGAGCTGGATCTCGCACACTCAGAATATTACCATCTCCACTCAACACCCGACAACCCCACCCACACTTAGACAATGGGCAAATACCCGCAAACTAGATGGCCTCGTAAACTCCCCATCACCACTCACATCACTTATATACAACAATGATTTCCAACCTGGCTATTCTCCAGAAGCACTGAAACCTATGTTTCACGCTGACATACTCTACCCTAGATTAGGACATGTCATGAAAGACAATGCTATCAAACCAATCACAGCCTTCTATACCGATAATATTCCTACACCTGCCCAGTGCTTCACCTATGAACAACTCAAACACTACACCTCGAAAATCTTAAAAAACAAACAATATCCACCTACTCTGACAGCCTATGAAGCCCTCTGCGCAACACCACAGGTACCCAAAAGACTCATATCCACCATATACAATTTACTAAAACAACTTCAACCACCTACGAAACCATATTACATAAGGCAATGGGAAACAGACTGTGACTGCACACTCACAGATAAACAATGGACAAAAATGTCCATTCTTACACACAAATGCTCTATATCAGCCCATGCTCAAGAAAATTCATATAAACTTCTAACTAGATGGTATAGAGTGCCCGCCACTCTCAAGCGACTATTTCCCACTCATACTGATATATGTTGGAGATGCCGATCCTCCAGGGGGACATTCCTTCACATATGGTGGACATGCCCTCTTCTTACTCCACTATGGAAAGTTGTCATAGAAACTATTAAATCAATATCAGACCCGAATTTTGCAGGCACCCCGATGGCATCACTCCTACACCACACGCCAGAACCAATAGGCACATATAAGAGGTCACTTACACCGATACTACTCAATGCCATGAAAATACTTATCCCAAGACTGTGGAAACAGACGAGAGCACCCACATATGGGGAGTGGGCCGCCCTGGTGGAAGACTTCAGGAGCTCCGAGGAAATCATCCACACATCTAAAGGTGAGGGCTTGAAAGCCACACACAAATGGCTCCCCTGGGTGGACCATCTAGAATCATCCAAATGTGCAGAAATTTTGAAGCACATAATCATCTAAACGAAAGAACCATAACCTATATATGACAACATGCGGTCACTTCCCACAAGCCCTACTGGTAGTGTTTTTCCCTGGGAGACACTGGTGGGATAGCTCCCCAGTGAAACCGATCACTATAGTTCCTACAAAACATATGGTATATATGCAAATGCAAAATAAACGACAAACATATGCAGGAAAGATGTTATTTCCTCATAAATCTAGAATTTCTATTATGGAAAATGTTATTATAAGACGTTGGTACTATTGTGTATAAATGCTGTAATTTATATGTTTTAGTGTTTCTTTTTCTTGTTTTTGATTGTTGTCATCCAATCCTTTTCACATGTGTATTTAATATATATTTAAGTTATTTTGGTAACCATCCAGTTTTTAGGAGAATGAAAACCCCACCCTGGAATAACCCCCCCTTCTTCTCTTCTTCTTTTTTTTTTTTTTTTTTTTTTTTTCCTCTTCTTTTCCCTTCCAACCACGCCACCCTCCTGAAACTTGTCCCCCCCTTATCTATATGTTTATGGACATATACACCCCTCTCTCTTTTCACATCTCTCCCTCTCCCCCCCCCCCCCTCACCCCCCACGACTCATATCTTATTCAAATACAATAAACAAAAAAGCGGAAATGAGCGTCACACCCCATACCCCTATTACTATACTGTAATATGGAAACACATGCACTACGAAACTGAATTGGACAACAACCCCTCACAACCCCCCCCCTCCCCCTTCTCATATTAACAATGTGAAAATTATTTTGTATTATTATATTGTATTTTGTATTCTGTTTTGTAAGGTGATTGTACTGACACAGGATATTCGATTTCTACCACTTGAATTTCACGTGAATTTTATGTTTATTCTATGTACATACCTCAAGTAATGCCACGACTCATTTTATTTCTGTATTTTTTTTTTTTTTATTTTGACATACCATGCGATCTTGGATGAAAAAAATCAATAAATAAATATTATATAAAAAAAAAAAAATATAGCAATAGTACAAACAGACAAAATTTGCCATATATATATATATATATATATATATATATATATATATATATATATACCGTAATGGGGAAAAATAAAGTACTCCCTCCTTGAGTTCTATGGTTTTACAAATCGGGACATAATAACAATCATCTGTTCCTTAGCAGGCCTTAAAATTAGGTAAATACAACCTCAGAGGAAAACCTTTATACAGTGTCATGATTTATTTTACAAAAATAAAGCCAAAATGGAGAAGCCATGTGTGAAAAACGAAGTACACCCCCACTGCTTCCATAGGAATTAGGAGTTTTAGCAGTTTGCTGGTCTGTACTTTCTTTTTCCCATGACTGTATATATAGTATACAGTTTTTATATGCAATACATTTATCTAAGCTTACAAGGTTTATCTAATAAAGTCTCTCATGGTCCACTTTTGACAGGTGTGAGAAATGCTACCTGTGCAAGACTCTGGTGCCACTCAGTAATTACCAGACACATGTGGACAACTGCTTGGAAACTGCTGTGCTGGAAAACCATTGTAGCCGCAAGATTAGCAACACCAAGGTCAGAATTTGTTGTGTTCTGTCCCAATAAGCATATAACCGGAAACTGCTGAAAACCCTGTTGTAGATATTCCATTATTTTAGTAGTTGTGTTTTTTAATTTGTGATATACTACAAATGAGACTGTGTCCGGTCTTCCTGAGGAATCCTAATTTTGAACAAACAAACAAAACACAAACTTACCCCTTAGTGACTAATTACTGTACTGTGATTGCAATTTAGCTAACTCTAGGTCTTACAACTTTAACTTTTGCTTCTTTAAATAATTTCAGTGCCACTTGCCAGTGTAAACCTGCCATGTATCTTTATTGATATGAGTCAGAAGACCCTAGTTCAATTAATCACTAGAGGCGATCTAGTTGGTTCCCCTCAATTAAGTTTGTACAAAAACAAGGTTCCTCTTTTTAGTATATTTACTGTCAGATGTTTTACACAGTGATTCTCCAGCTAAATAAATAGTATATATCATGCTGAATAAGGCATTCTGTTTCAAGATAAGTAGAGCAATACATAGGATCATTGGCCCACATGGAGCTAAACAGGAAACTGCCATGTTTTGGTTATCTCTATTAGAATAAAAAACACAAACTAGGATATGAGTCTGGCATGCACTTAGTCTACCAGTACCACACACAATTGGCATTGTATACTTCATGCAACCCCACATTGAACATAGAAACATAGAATGTGTCGGCAGATAAGAACCATTCGGTCCATCTAGTCTGCCCAATTTTTTTTGAGTACTTTTATTAGTCCCCCCTTCCCGGTCTTATAGCTGAAGTATACAATGCCTTGTGTCTATCCCACGCATGCTTAAAATCCTTGACTGTGTTTACCTCTACCACTTCTGCTGGAAGGCTATTCCATACATCCACTACCCTCTCAGTAAAGTAATACTTCCTGATATTACTTTTAAATCGTTGCCCCTCTAATTTAAGACTATGTCCTCTAGTTGTGGTAGTTTTTCTTCTTTTAAATATACTCTCTTCCTTTACTGTGTTGATTCCCTTTATGTATTTAAATGTTTCTATCATATCCCCCCTGTTACGTCTTTCCTCCAAGCTATACATGTTAAGATGCTTTAACCTTTCCTGGTAAGTTTTATCCTTCAACCCATGAACCAGTTTAGTAGCCCTTCTCTGAACTCTCTCCAAAGTATCAATATCCTTCTGGAGATACGGTCTCCAGTACTGCGTACAATACTCCAAGTGAGGTCTCACCAGTGCTCTGTACAATGGCATGAGCACTTCCCTCTTCCTATTGCTAATACCTCTCCCTATGCAACCAAGCATTCTGCTAGCATTTCCTGATGCTCTATTGCATTGCCTACCTACCTTCAAGTCCTCTGAAATTATTACTCCTAAATCCCTTTACAAACAGGTTTGCTGTGCTTATAACACAATGCATCGTGTAATATGACTTTCTGAGTTCTAGTCAAAAAGGTACAGTACATTTTGTGAGTACAAGTGAATGTTGCTTCATGCCAGAATCTTTCATTTCTTTCACCTACAATGACCCACTATCATACCAGTGCTGCAGGTATTTGCCCGGGCACATTGTTTGCTTGCCTCTTTTCAGCCATTTACATTGCTCCCAATGTTTTCACTGTCTATTTGAATGTTATTTCAACGGCTGTTTGAGACTGTTATGTTGGTTTTTAGGACTACATCTTATAGCAGCCTTCTTGGATGGTGGGAATGTTAGCCTCTGAAACGCTGCACAGCGACAGTCTCCAACGCCTGCTGTACATCTTTTTAATTTTAAAGCAAATCGGTCACTGCTTAAGAGAAGGGATTGAAAGCCATTTGTGTGCATATTTATAAGCATGTACGTGCTTGCTCTTGATGTGTTTCCTTATACTGTATTAGCAGGAATCTACAAGACGCAATGGTAGACTTCTGAGCATGCTGGACAAGTCTGAAACAATGGCAGCAGGTATGGCATACAATGGGGCATGCACATTTACAGCTGATCCTTCCTGCTAAGAGACTATTTGCTATTTGGAAATGAAAAAAATCTACTAGTGGGAGAAATATTTATACAGAAATAAAGGTAGATCCCTGTTGAATATGGTCAGCATAGTGTGATCTCACACACATAGAAAATGGATGTTTGAAATAATTAAAAACATAGCACAATTTTTAATGTTGTATCCAACAACAGATTGGAGCCCAATATGTATTTCACTAAAGTAACATCTGAAGCAGAAGACAAAAAAAAAAGTTCACGGTATAAAACTGCTAAATGAAGTGACATAGCCAATATATACACAACTTAACCCCTTGGTGACAAGACATTTTTTTTTTGACATTTCTAGGGTGTTTGTGTTTAGCTGTAATTTTTTTCTTTCTCACATACAGTACCCACACAAATTTTATGTTGTTTTTATCGTCATAAGAAGGGCTTTCATTATATACCATTATGTTCATCATATCTTATAATTTACTACAAAAAAAATCATAAAATATGATGAAAAATTAAAAAAAAACCACTTTTTCTAACTTTGACCTAAAATATAATTTACTACAAAAAAAATCATTAAAAAAGACCCCGTCTAAATAGTTTCTAAATGTTCTCCCGAGTTCAAAAATATGCATGTTTCCATATTTTTCGGTATTTTTTTGCGAGTTATAGGGCAAAAACCAAAAATAGTGTTTTTTGTTTTTTTCCTATATTGATCTTTTTACCCCAACCCGAACCCAAAATATAACCCTAACACTAAATTTAACCCCAACTCTAATCCTTATTATATCCCTTAATATTTTTTAACTCTAATTTAATTTTAACCCTATCCCTTATGCAAAAAATATTTAATTTTAACCCTAAGACGACCCCCCAAACTTTGGATATTCCATTAGGAAAAAAACTAAAAGCCTGAATATAAGACTACCCTATAGGAAAAAAGTTCAACTTGTATATATATTCATATGTAAATTGCTTTTTTAATAAAAAATTATAATATCAAAAAATGTATTTCTAGTTTTTATTTCTTTTTATGTTCCAATGCTGCCTTTCTCTTTCCCTTGCCCCCATTTTTCTCTCTCTCCCCCCTCCCCTTGTCTGTCTCTTAACCCCCTCACTCCCCTTGTCTCTGTCTCTTAACCCCTTCCCTCCCCTTGTCTCTGTCTCTTAACCCCCTCACTCCCCTTGTCTCTGTCTCTTAACCCCTTCCCTCCCCTTGTCTCTGTCTCTTAACCCCCTCACTCCCCTTGTCTCTGTCTCTTAACCCCTTCCCTCCCCTTGTCTCTGTCTCTTAACCCCCTCCCTCCCCTTGACTCTGTCTCTGCCCCCTCCCTCCCCTCTGTCTCTCTGTCCCCCTCCCTCCCTCCCCTCTGTCTCTCTGCCCCCCCTCCCTCCCTGTCTCTCTGCCCCCCCTCCCTCCCTCCCCCTGTCTCTCTGTCTCGTTGATCGCGAAAACCGCTTCATTTACTGCAGGACATGCCAGGCACGTCCTTTGTCGTTAAGGGAGTTTCTCCCAGGACGTGCCTGGCACGTCCTTTGTCGGCAAGGGGTTAAAGGAACTCTGTCATGTATAACACAACAAAGTCCAATTTTGATATGTTCCTAATGTCATCCATCAATTGGCTAGCATTGCTGCTAGCAAATGAATAGTAGTAGTTATAATAAAATGTGTACTTCTTCACCATGGGCTGCAAGGAAGTTTATGGTGTGCTGTCATGCTGTGAAATCAGCCCCTGTATATTCAAGTAGGATTTTATCATGTTATACATGAGAAAGTCCTCTGAAACAACAATGTAATGTATGTATTTTATTGAGAATTGACTAACAGAATGCACAGAGTTAATGCAAATGGAAAAATATCAAAGTGGAGTACTTCAGGGGTCTGTCCTGAGTCCTCCTCTTTAGAACTGGTTTATTAATGATCTCCCAAATTACATTGACAACCATGTCTCAGTGTTTGCTGATGATACAAAATTGGGTATTGGAATACAGTTTTAACTTGATGTTTCTTCTCTGCAGGAATAGTCTCTGCAATAAAGATATAACTGCAGGGAATTCCAAACTTAAGACCAAAGTAGCTGAATTGGAAACATTCAACGTTCTCCCATTCAGCTGCATTGGACAATATTTGGCTACGTTGGTCTAAAGTTTGAAATTCCCAACCCAGTTCCCTGCAAATCTCTCTCTTTGAGACAAATTGGAAGACTGGCCCAGCAAGTGGCAAATGTGGTTTAATGTTATGCATTTTTGGAAAGATAAAAACAGTGCAAAATCAGCCAGTTCTACAGAGATCCAACAGATAAAATCAGTTTGTCAGAACATCTCTGATCCCTCCATTCCCTGGTTAGAGAGGCCATAAAATCATTTGGTACATGCCAGATCCATGGAGGTGTCACATGTTTCAACTTTGAAAGAAGTCCACTCAGCAATCCTGGGCATGTAAAAAGATTATTAAGGTTATATCTGGAGATAAACTCACTGTCTCTATTAAGGTCAGTGATAAAGGCCTTAATGGAGACCGTGAATTTATTCACTTGATTGTTTGATATGTACAGAACCCAAGTAAATATATTTACCTTATTGTTCTGTTTGCCTATCCCATCTATTTTATTAATTAAATCAGACATTATACTTAGCATAGCTAATCAAGAGTTTGGGTATTTTCCAATGTGTTTGTGTTGTTCTCTGCAATTGTTTTTCTTTGCCTATTTGAAAATCGTTATGCGTATGCACATCCAAACTCTTTAGGCAGAAATGCCTTGAAGAAAAAGTGCTAAATCATTGTTTATTCTACGCATATCACAGGATGTTCTCACATTCATGGTCTGTCCAAATGCCCAGCAGCTAGCCCTGCCAGTGAGAGATAGCTAAGAGTCATCTTGTAAGAAAGGTTAAGCAGCTTTGCTGCATAGGTGAATTGACAAAACAAGTCATTTCCAAAGCGAAATGTTCCAGCCTTTTGCTATCTGACAAATTGCTGAGCTAAAATTAGTATGGTTCAAGCACAATAAAATAAGATTAAAGCTGTTCTACAAACATAGTATCACTTACAGGTTTGTTTGAAAAGCTGAGTACCATGTCTAGTCAACTACATTGGATTATGGGAGTTGTAGTTCCAAAACAGCTTGAGAGTTACCTGTTTAGCCTAATCGTTTTGAGGGAATCAATACTATGTTTTTTGCCCTGCAATAAGTTACGTTTCTGATACTAGTTTTAAGATAAGTTATGTTCAGTGTATGAAAAGGCAATATAAATAATACAGAGAATGGGCAAACATTCACCGTGACAGCCATACCAAATAATGCAACGTAGTTTACAGTCAGAAAATGGTTAGTGCTCACTGGAAGAAATCAAAAACGTGTTTCACATGTGTTTGTGTGCAATTATGGTAAATTGTTTTAGACATTTTGGACACTGCATGTGTCCCATTCAGTTATTTATTTCATAAATATTGTCATTCAGTGCATGATAAACTAGTAGTCTATTAAAACTGCATTTTTATATAAATAATCTTAATAATTCTTTAGGCAAGTTAAAATGTTAATAAATAATGTAGAAGTGTATAAATACAGGCACACTCGTGTGTACATCTCTATCTATTTGCTTAACCACTTTATTATTTCTTCTGTTTGCAGAAGGCAGCAGTAGTGTCCCAGAGTCTGATTATACAAGGTGAGTTGTACATTTACAGTTTGAACAATCACCATAACATACACCAGCATATTCACATTCTAGTCTGGGCTACTTTAAATAATTGTAAAATGGCTACATATTGCAACTGGCTTTGTGAAAGTGCGTGTCATGTGATTTAATGTGTACTTATGTGCAGTGCATATTTTTATATTGTCAGTTTAACTACGTATCTAAATGTGTGTCCTAATGCTAGTCAGCATATCAGTTCTGACCCCCACTTTCCATTCCTTGTGTGACCACCACTCTCACTTTTCATGTCCATCGTGACCTATACATACATGTCATGTAGGTTTTGTTCTGATCATATTACTTTCCACACTAATTTACCATAGTCAAGAATACTCGGCATGCATGTGTAATTGTGTGCAGCATTCACTGTACTTATGACTTGGTGATTACAACAGCTGTTGTGTACACACACAGATATTGTTACTGCAATTGTAATGATGTAAAATAAATGAATTATTTTTATGTAATTAGGTTAATTGTAAGTCCATTCTGGCAAGACCTTCCTCCCCTTTTGTTAAAATGTGTATACTTTGTTACATCACCAATGTTTTTTTCAATAAACCATACAACACAGCAGAGTAAGATACTTTATAAATAATAATTGACAGGGTCCCATTCCCTTGTGTTTCATTTGTATTACATTTTATTTAAAAGTTACAAATTTGGTTTGAACTTTGTTGAATTATTTTAAATATGGAAAACAAAACAATAATGATGTCAGGGCACTCACTGATGGGTTGTAGTTTATATACTGTAGAAACAGACAAATCCCTTTACTTGTTTCCATGCAGGCTGTCACCGCCCAGACAAGAGCAAAGTGAAAGTGTGAGCATAGAGAATCTGCCCCTGAGTGACTCTCCAATCAGGTCATTTGTGTCCATCTCAGAAGCACAAGACTGCCTTGTGGATTTCAAGAAGCAGTTCAGCCGACAGCCAGGCAGTAAAGGCCCCAGGCACAGAGCAAGCGGACGCAGAAGAAGACGATGATGCAGAGCTTAAACAAAAATAAAAGCAGCAAACACAGTAATACAAAAAACCACTCCAAGATGAAGCAGAACATCCATCATGTCAGAGGATGAGTCAACCGTGGAACATGACTTACACATTTGATTCAATTATAGTTATATATTTTTTATAGTTATGGGAAAAAAATAGGAACTGTAAATAAAATAGCTGTTAATACAGAACATTGTTTTTTACTGTGGCTAGCATTTACCATTGATCGTATGTAATACGATTCATATTTTCATTGCGCTTTTGTATGCCAGTTATGTTTTCAGTTGAACAATTATTTATATATTGAACAAAGGCTACATTTTTCTTTTTACTTTGCATTTCCAAAGGATGTGGGCATTCCCTATTTTGCGTAACCACACTGTATCAACATACGCTGAGACTGTTTTTCGTTTTATACATGCATTGTATTGTTGTGTCTGCGTAGATAAGATAAGAGTATGTAAATGTAATAAGCTATCCTATTCCAGCTGTAAATTAACTATCTGCCCTGATTTTTACAAATTAAATATAAAAAGCGTTATTTCCCTGTCTGTGTGTGTTTCAAATTGTTTGCTAATTTTTATTTTTGATACATTTTTGCAGTTTTACCAAACACACAGCATGTGTTTCTGTGAGTATGTGGCAATGTTATGGCTTTATTTACCAATCCCTCACTCCACAAGAGAGGGCCAGTCACGGAATAGACCGGACTGCCTCCTTTCAGTACATGCCTATTTATCCTCACACTAGGGACAACTAACTTTTAGTAGGATATATTTTTCTACATATGGTAGCAAGTATGAATTACCAATGGATACACACCATGTCAATGATTATTTAAAATGTTCTGCTTTCCAGCCGTTTGATGTCACTTACAACTGTTGCAGTAACTTTCCAGTTTTCATCAGTTAAAATTCAACAAATTATATTTTAGACTTTATTTTGTACTTGAACATTGGAGAAATATAGGATTTGTTTTAGGGCATTGAAATCCAACTGGTGACCCACAAGCTTAATGTGACCCTTAAGGACCCAGCGGGCAGGCCTTAGGGCACAGGACGCAACACCCAGGGGGCGCCCCCCCCCCCCCAAAAAAGCCGGTAGATGAACTGGATTGGGGAGATCAAAAGATCCCCCCTCACCAGCCCTCTGCTTGGCAAGCTCTGCTGGATCCGGGGAGGGGGCGGAGCTAACCGTCTGAGAGGTGTAGCAGCGTGCACTTTCTTTCGAGCAGCACTTTCTCTTGCTGCACCTGAAGCAGACGCTGCTTTGCTTCACAGGGTGGGGGCGGAGCTCTCAGCCAGTTGGCCCCGCCCCCTCCCTGGATCCACATTTGCAGACGAAAGGGGGGGGGGGGGAGAGAGACAGAACAGGCGATGGGGGGGAGAGAGACAGAACAGGCGATGGGGGGGAGAGAGACAGAACAGGCGATGGGGGGGAGAGAGACAGAACAGGCGATGGGGGGGAGAGAGACAGAACAGGCGATGGGGGGGAGAGAGACAGAACAGGCGATGGGGGGGAGAGAGACAGAACAGGCGATGGGGGGGAGAGAGAATCAGAACAGGCGATGGGGGGGAGAGAGACAGAACAGGCGATGGGGGGGAGAGAGAATCAGAACAGGCGATGGGGGGGGGGAGAGAGACAGGGTCTCACACATCTGGATGCTGATGGTGTACAACATGGCTTCCGGATTAGATAATATGCCTCCTTATAGGGGTATTTATCCTTTTTTGTTCTTGCCTTGCTCCCCCTTCATCCTCCTCTCAGTTGCAAGTTTTCCCATGTAGTTCTCAATTTGTCTTTTAGACATCCCATGGAAATTCTGACATGGCTTTTCTCTGACTTCGCTTATGTTTCCAATCCTGACCTTGAATTTTTCCTGATTGCTTCACTTCCTGTTCTGATTCTGTCTGGTTTCCTTACTCTGTCCTGTCTAGCCCCTTGGCGTTTCAGTATATTGATTGCTTTACCCAGTCTCCAGTCCTAATGTCTGTTGAATTCATATTTGCTGTATCCATTTTCCAGTTCTACCTTTGTTGTTTCTTTTGCTGATTTCCTCTGCAGTTTATTGGTTTCTGGGGCTTAGTCAGCACCGTACAAGTCACCGATGGCATGGAGTCCCAGGCTCTAGCTGGGCGTGAACAACTCCGTCCGTATCTCTGGTGCCTGGTTCCTCTATTCTGTTGTCTCTACTCAACCTCCATACCCTGCATTGTGGTTCCACTCCGCCAGAGTTCCAGGATACAGTCCACCACATTAAAAATGGATGGATAACTCTGGTTCAGGGGCATAGATAATATTTTTTGTTGCATGTACACAGTTCTTAGTACGTAGCTTAATTTGGATATACACAAAACACAACTTTTATGTTGCATTTAATATAACGCGTTTGTAATATACAATTTTTTATTTTAACCCCTTAGTGACAGAGTTCTTTGCTGCATATGATATGCCTTGAAGCCAGAATTCCATTATTTGTGTCATATGTATGCTTAACTGTGATTTCTTTCTTCGTGTTTTGTACACCCACACAAATTATATATCATTTTATTAAAGGACAGATTGGGCTTTCTTTTTATACTATTATTTTCATCATATGATATAATTTACTATAAATATAAAATATGTTGAAAACATGCCAAGAAAACCCACTTTTTCTAACTTTGACCTGATTTATTTTTTACAATTACAAACTGTAAAATAGAACCCATCTATATAGTTTCTAATATTTGTATTTAGAAATACCAAACTTTCCATGATTTTCAGCCCCCCCCCCCCCCCCCCCCCCAGTGATAGGGCAATAACCGATACTAGTGTTTTTTTGTTTCCTAACCATTTTCTCCTAGAGTGACCTTTTGACCCCACCCCTTAATTTAACCCTAACCCCCCTGTAACCCTAATCATTGCAACACCTTTAACACATGGGGAGTGAAAGCTGATCACGGCCTATGTGAGTTTGAATGCATTTGTGGTGATTGTAAGCACGGGAGGGGGGGGCGAGGCACATTTGGATCCAAAGCAGCTTCTGAGAATTGCTGCCAGCATGTAGCCTTAGAGCAACACTACATTTAAACTGCTTTGCAGGACGTATATATATACACAAGTCCAAATAGGTTAAGGGGTTAAGCTGGTGGAGGGGAGTGGGTTAAGAGGAAGGACAGAAAATTGAGGTGGACCTTCAATCATTTGCTACTACCATATCACCGTACTTGTATTTTATTCCAAATGTTTTGGTGACATGGATTTTTTTTTATTCAAAAATACATAGAAATTGTTTGTAAAAAAAAGAATTACATAAACCTTACATAAATAAATGAATAAAACATTATTAGACAATACCAACAGTGTAACATACACAGATACTATCACACGCTCACTCTCCTCTCCCCCTCTTGAACATCGAGAAGAGGAGAAAATGAAACTCAAACTGATCAAAGGTATGGAATATATGTGGAGAAGTGGTATAACTCAAGGCCTTATTAGGGCATGTTTCCATAGGGAACCTATATAAAATAGTGGGGAAGTCCCATTTTAGTTAGGTATTAATGAGTGATACTTTTAAAAGATTTCCCCTATCCAACAGGAGATAAAGCATAACCTATATAAATTATATATTATGGCATTTATTTTAATTTTTTCTCTTTTTCCGTATAGAATATTTGTTTCACAGAAGTACTGGTCAACCACTTGTACCAATATATTGTTTTAATTACATTGTTGAATATTAAACAATTTCACTGTACCGTACTGATACAGTACAGTTGTATTTAAAGTGCTATGAGGGTTAACTGTTGTTTAAGGGAAGGACAGAAGAAACCGATGGGAGATTTTTATTTTTTATTTTTTTTTGCAGCTCATTGGTGAAGGTGATGGACTTGAGTGAGTAGAAATTTTTCACTTTTACTAGATTGTGGGTTTTTGTTGTTTTTTTTGTTAATTTCATGTGTGGTAGTTTTCTTTCTTTTTTTTCCTGATTCTTTACCCCTGCACTGGTTTTTGTTAATCAGGTGATATATATCATTTTTGTACAGTAATGGTATAACACAATCATAGAAAGAGCTCTGTGATTCATGTGACAAAGCCACCTGGCCATTGGGCAAAGGTAAATTGTAAAACATTTATTCTGTTTTGCATTTCAGCTAGCTCCATATACTAATCATTTTCATACTTCTCATCAACCATGTGAAACACTTTAGGTGACAAATTCCCTTAAACTTGACTCACGGTTTTAGATTGATGTCTTGTGAGTTTACCTCCCCTCTCTAAAATCAATGTGCTCCATGACTATTACTAAGCATTTATCTGCATTCTCTGTTTACAGGGACAGCTGTGAAATGACAACTACTGAAATGTGCAATGATGTTTGAAATATTCATATCAAATCCGTGAAAAGCAATGTCTGAGAAGTGTTTAGCTTATGTCTCTCTGCATCAGGGCTCATTTCATCAGCAACTCCCTTAGGTGCTCTTTGTGGTAGGTGGACATCAACATCAAAATTAATATCTTGAGCTAATGGGTTAAACGGTTGATTTATATATTAACACTTGTGCAAATGTTTCTGGATCAAGTAACTAATGACATAGATAATCATAACATGGTTTCGTTATTCTGTCACTGATCTAATATTTAGATGCCCACCCTTTGTTTGAAAATGAATTTTATGTTTATCCAATTACTTGAGCATTTTGTCACAGTTGATGTCTGGTTTAGTCACTAATGGTTTTAAGGTCAGTGCCTGAAGAAACAGAATGTTCTTTATTTGAAGTCTTTTGATTGAAGCAACATAATACTGATTGATTTCATACATCTTGCTTACTAATCGATGTGTCTGTCAGTTACATACATTCTGCTGGCTGGTAAAACAGTCAGATAAGTAAGTTAATAAATACGTTTATATTACTATTATTAACTGTTTAACCCAGAAGAATACATTACAATTTCACTCACTTTCAAATATGTCCTTGCATTTTTTATACACTTGGCAGTACCATTCCTGGTTGAAGGCCCCATTTAGCTTTAACCAAATCGGATCCTTCTGGATGTAGGAATTGGGGTGAAAGATGTATAATCAGATTGTATTATTTTTAATTTTTTTCAGTTATTCAGGGATCCAGGATCTGTGCTCCATGAACTGTGCTTTGACCTTGGACACACGCCATGCTTTATAGACAGCCTAACCATAATGTCCAGCTTTGTGAAGCCCACAACTGTTTTTGCTGAGATACTTATTTAGTTATGTGCTAACTTAGCCAATTCAGTCTTGTTACAATTATACCTTATCAACTCCTTGCCAACTTATTTTTGGTTTTTCGATGGCAATAAAACTGAGATGGGATGGGTCCTTGTTATGTGTTATAAAAAGTGATGGGAGACACTATACTTTTGGAATTCTTTCTTTATATTTAAAATGTGTTCCCTAATGCGGATTTTTAGGGCCCTCGAAGTCCTTCTTATTTAATGTAGCCCACAGGGGCACCACAGCATATAAATAACACCGCTGGATTCACAGGTGATCACATCTTTTATTTTGTATATTTTATTACTGTGAGGGTTTTTCAAAACAGTTAGTCTTTTTTGTGTTTCATTAGTTTCCTTGCAGGCTTGACACATTCTACATCTATGGAAGCCAGCGAAATCACCAAATACATTGTTGGACTGTGCTTGTGTTTTTTTTAGTGTTTATAAAACTGATAATGAGATGACTTTTAAGGTTAGGGACTCCTCTATAAATTATTTGAGGACGTGAGCTTAGGACAGAATGTAGACTGGGGTCTTGGAGCAATATAGACCAATGTTTATTAATAATATTACCGATTTACTTACTATTCCCTCTAAAATCATAGGTACTATTTTAGGGTCTTGTCTAGGAGCCTTTCGGTTAACTTTTAGGAGTTTGTTTCTATCAAAGGTTCCTACTTCATTGATCGTTTTATAAATAGGGATTACATCATAGTTTTTCATGACAAATTTATTTTTAATAGTTTCTGCCTGTCTCTAAAAGTCTTGCAGGTCACTGTAGTTCTTTCTAATTCTACACAGTTGACTTTTAGGGACATTTAAAAGCCAGGGAGGGAAATTGCAACAACCGATTCGATAAAACTATTAGTATCTACTTTCTTTAAAAAAGTGCGAGTTTTAAAAACATTATCATCATTAAAAAGTTCCAAATCTAAAAAAGTGATATTTGTGTTACTATAAACTACCAAATGTATGCCCCAATCATTAGAGTTAATAAACGTTAAAAATGTATCTAAAAGGAACTTTCTCCCTTCCAGACAAAAAAAAATCATCAATATATCTTTAACCCTAGAGCTGGTTATTTTTTGGTTCTGTTCCATGCGAGTTTATTCCCATCAAGGGTTATACAGTTGTATTACTTTTTGATATACAGTCATACATTGATTTATGTGTTTGATTTTTTTTTTTACATATCTTACTGGACTGCACACTTTTTTATATTTCACTTCAATATTTGTGTGTTCTTGGGGGATTTGCACAAGTGTTCTGACCCCTTTATATAGTTACATGGAGCAAAGGGGGTTCCATGAGGTTCTTTATTTGTATTCTTTTTCTTAAAGCATTTTTGTTTAAAATGCCTGGTAATCAAGTAGGCAATTTATCATTTTGTAACAAACCTTAATTATTGAGACACAATTCAAGCAAAGACTCCCTTAGATCTAAAACAAATTATTTTGGAGTAACTTAATAAAAAAAACAAAACCTAAATTATACAAAAATATATAAATAGGGAGGCACACCATCTGCTTTGGATAATAAACAACAAAATCTCCAAAGACATTTTCATGTAACCGAAAAATTATAAGTGTAAATGTAAGAAGGTGCAAAAAAATAGAATCCCACTTTATTCTCTATGTGCATAACACATCCAAAATAAAAGTTCACTGGAAAACCTTTACAACTATTTACACATTCTTCCCGAAAAATACCTAGAATTACCAATTAATAGCACCACCTGTCATTTCATATGATCTGAGAGATGACATTGTCATTCTTTTTTAGGTTACTTCATTAACTCACCCTGTCATGTTAAAGGCGCAGTGTCACATGTGGCACATGATCCCTTTGATTGGTGATCACAGCCATTATATACCCAGAATTAGGAAGAACTGGTTCCTGGAGGACTACCTCAGACCTGCTCTTTTTGATCAGCCCAAATGTTAAAAAAGTACTTTAATGTGGATTTATCACTTTGCAAAAAAAATTGTTAAAATAGCCCCACTTATATTAAAGGGACACTAAATGTTTTTTTTCACTTGTGTTTCTAATATAGAAGCACAAGTGAAAAGTTAGTTTTCCCTAGTATGAGGATGAACTGGCGTGTACTTTTGATAGTACACATCAGTTTATCCTCTGACCGACAGCTGCCATGCTTCCATAGGATGGTGGGCGACTGCCAGAGAGACCCTCATTTTTGCATGGGATCAGCAGGGGTCCCCCCTGCTGAACAAGGTCCCCCCTGCTGATCCCATGCAAAAACGAGGGTCTCTCGCTGTGCTAGCAGCAAGAGACCTTCGCATTCAGCTGTCAGAGCGGGGCGTACGTACTGAACGTCGTACTGACGTTTGTCAGCACTCAGCAACCAAGAACTGCTGTGTCTCACAGTTAGTAAACCCGCATGTATCTATTAAGATACACATCGGGATTACATAATTCTACCGGGACATATATTGTTTATGCCTATGATTAAGTGCCATTCAGGCACGAAACGCGTAAGGCGTCCTGTCTGCCTCTCCATGTCCCACGTCTCCATGTTTTCCTGCATTTTTACCTAATAAACCACATTTTTTTCCATCGTTACTTCATGGATGTTCCTTTTGTCTCAAACCGGTGAGTGCTCGAATCAATCTTTTTTACCTTGCTACTTTACCTGCTGAGTCCACGGCATATTCAGAGCACCACCTGACATAGGAATCACACCAACACTCCTACGGGTGGAGCCGGCTATCCCCTTATGGGGGACACCTTTCTTCTATCTAACCCTTGCTTCCTTCAAAGTTAAACAACGTTTTAAATCATTAACCTTGCTGTTATATTTTTCTATAGCATTAGACAGCACTAAGGAACATTTTGAGCGACGGAAGAGAAGCCCATTTTTCATGATAGACTCCATTTACTATTTTGTTTATTGTGCAGTGCTGTTAAGTTCCTTATCAAGCATTGAGCAGGAACAATGAGTGCCTGGTCATTTATTCTAATGTACAAAGTGATACATAGAGAACCGACAGTGACATTTAAACTCCCCTTTGTCTATCAGCACTACGTTACTTGAGTCATTTATAAGTGCTGCTCCTAAGTTTCCATTTTATTTCATGCCCTTAATACTTTTTTAATATCCCCATGTATCATAAATTGCACACTTTATACAAAAAAAGTATGTACATTGTTGGCCACAGCATCCATGAATCTCGCTATAATTAAACATTAAGGCATTTATTTTTATATCTGGTTCACGCTTTATGTGAATTCAATATTTAGTATCTAGAATCTGTTGTCCTTGTGTCACTGGTAAAATGTATTGTTAAAACTCATTTATATTGTGTTGTCTCCACTCCAGTGATCATTACTTGTATAGATTTTTTATATTGTAATTATCTGGAGACATATTTATGTGAATAAAATTGCTACCATTACATCTACATTCATTTAGGAAATAAAACTTTCCTAAATTATCTAATTTGTATTGTACAATTTAAAAAATAAAAAAGTATTTTGAGATCTCAATATTTGATTCTTGAACTCTTGAGGGATTAGTTCCAAGTGCTGGTAAAACTAGGTTTATTAATGTTTATGTGGTGACTCAAATAAAAAAATAAAAATCTTTGTTCCTAACGCTCCTTTCAGATGGACTATAATAGGCAAATACAGTACTGGAGTTGAAACAGGCATTTGTTTTGAGTATGGATGGGGGATGACATGGCCATCGCTTTCATAGTGGTCTTCCCTCCTCTCTGTCATACTCATATTTACAGAAATATCAGAGTTATAAAATTTAATAAGCTATTATAACTCCTCACACTCCCTGTCAGGCCTCAGGGTTCTCACTTACCTTACCGTCTCCATCACCGCATGCAAGTTCCACTCCCAGACGCCACCATCGCGCTGTAGCACGACCGCGAGGTAGGCCGCATCCCCAGTCTCGAGTAGCAAGGAATCTGATTGTGGGTAACTTTGAAGTCCCAGATGCAACTCAGGGGGCGTGGTCGCTTAGCGCATGGGGCTGTGTGATTGGTGGTATCTCGGTGGGGGGAGAAAGGAGTGTTATCCTTACCACTCCTTCTCCCTATACTTTGTATGTGATGGAGGTGGATCCCAGGTGCACTGGGGAGGGGTTCCTTGATGGATGACACTATAAAACCCCTACAAGTCCTAAAGTACATGCTTACTTGTTGAGCTGTGATGCCTATTATCAGTCCCATTCCTTCCCTGTTCCTGTGATTACTGTCTTACCTGATTTCCCATGTACCGACCTTGGACTGAACTTGACCTCCAGTATCTCTATTTCCCAACTTGGATTTCCCTAACCGCCTTTGAACCTTTGCAGCCTGCCTTGACCCTCCGGACCGTTTTTGACTACTCTTTTGCCTTTTTCCCTCCTGTTGTGAAGCCAATAAATATTTGTGACCAACTGCCAGTGTCCTCCGCTCCGGCCCTACACTACCCTTATGCCCTATTGTTTTCCATTCTAACTTCCACAACTTTTTGTGTCCACTTAATTCTACTGTTGAGGGGGAGACAAAGCTTTATTTGGGGGCCAATTTGATGGTGGATCCTGGCCAAGTGCCCGCACTGCCCATAGGACAGCTCTGCATCTGTTCTGCTGAATTGGTTACACTAAAGTAAACTGCATCACAGATATTCAGGGTTTATGCTATTTTTTGGTTGTGTGGCTTTACTCTCCATGTTAAGAGCCAACATCCTTTAAGAATGCCCAGTTTAAAGAAGATGATTATTGTTGTAGTTGTTGAGTGATCCTATTATGTTTATAGCTTGGAGTACATACAGCATCCTTAATTAGGGGTACCAATAAATGTGTAATTTGAGTTGGAGTGCGGCATGGAGTCTCAGTACTGTGCAGTATGTACACGGCATATGGGATCAGATGTAAATCAATTATCTAATCAACATGATTGCGTAGGATCCACTGGTCACACATAAAGGCAGCATGCAAAAATGATATGTGGTCGGTAAAATCCATGGCCAAGGTGGTAACCATACCCTTACCTTGCAAATAAAAGGCTGTATACCTTTCATCCAAGTCGTAGCTTATAACATTGTTATAATAATTTATTTTATAAAGGAAGGAATTCACATTTTGTATTTATATTTTGCCATCTCGATTTACTGCAGCATAAGGGATGTCATTTCTCTTTTGTATTGTATCTGTGTCATCACTGATGTATGCATCTCTACATTCAATTATCAAATACAGTGCCACAATTTTTGCAAATGTCTTACTATAAGTGACAACACTGAAATATGTTGACTTTGTATCCCTTGGTGTATGTTGTTAGCCCCTTGAGGTTGCTTGGCTCAGTGTTGGCACCTGAAGTTACTAGTGTTAGTTCTACTAATGCTGTGCATCATGCGTGTGTATTATTTGTCACTGAAACATGAGTGCATCATTAAATCTCTCACAGATGTCCCCTTTAGTGTCCTACGGGAGACATCCTGTGATGCAGCCATCAATCATAAACTATAGCTTGGCTTTGTAAGCAGATGGTAACACTACAAACCATATAATGACTTTACAAGTTTATGGGCAGATTTGCACAGACTTGTTTTTATTTTACCTCCTGATGAAGCCGGATAGACACTGGCGAAACATGTAGAGGATAAAGCAATGGTAGATGCGACTACAGCGCTTTGCCAGCCAATTAATTTGTAACAGAGCCTATTTTACACATCATATTTAGTTGTGCCACTGTGTCCTGTAAGGGTATCTTTACATGTGTATATAAAAAGAAAAACGTGACTGGTGTGCTACAACCAACACTTATCCACACTATCTATTTACCCTTTTCAGTAAGTGTCAATCTTACAGTATTGTGCAAAGGGAAACATAGAAACATAGAAACATAGAAACATATAGAAACATAGAATGTGTCGGCAGATAAGAACCATTCGGTCCATCTAGTCTGCCCAATTTTTTTTTTGAGTACTTTTATTAGTCCCCCGTTCCCGGTCTTATAGCTAGGATAGCCTTGTGTCTATCCCACGCATGCTTAAAATCCTTGACTGTGTTTACCTCTTCCACTTCTGCTGGCAGGCTATTGCATACATCCACTACCCTCTCAGTAAAGTAATACTTCCTGATATTACTTTTAAATCGTTGCCCCTCTAATTTAAGACTATGTCCTCTAGTTGTGGTAGTTTTTCTTCTTTTAAATATACTCTCTTCCTTTACTGTGTTGATTCCCTTTATGTATTTAAATGTTTCTATCATATCCCCCCTGTTACGTCTTTCCTCCAAGCTATACATGTTAAGATGCTTTAACCTTTCCTGGTAAGTTTTATCCTTCAACCCATGAACCAGTTTAGTAGCCCTTCTCTGAACTCTCTCCAAAGTATCAATATCCTTCTGGAGATAAGGTCTCCAGTACTGCGTACAATACTCCAAGTGAGGTCTCACCAGTGCTCTGTACAATGGCATGAGCACTTCCCTCTTCCTACTGCTAATACCTCTCCCTATGCAACCAAGCATTCTGCTAGCATTTCCTGCTGCTCTATTGCATTGCCTACCTACCTTCAAGTCCTCTGAAATTATTACTCCTAAATCCCTTTCCTCAGATGTTGAGGTTAGGACTGTACCAAATAGTCTATATTCTGCTTTTGGGTTTTTACGCCCAAGGTGCATAATCTTGCACTTGTCCACATTAAATGCCAGTTGCCACTGCTCTGACCATTTTTCTAGTTTAGCTAAATCATTTGCCATTTGGCTTATCCCTCCATGAATATCAACCCTGCTGCAAATCTTTGTATCATCAGCAAAAAGACATACTTTACCAACAAGACCTTCTGCAATATCGCTAATAAAAATATTAAAGAGAATGGGTCCAAGAACAGATCCCTGAGGTACCCCACTAGTAACAAGACCTTGCATCGAATATACCCCATTGACTACAACCCTCTGTTGCCTGTCACTCAGCCATTGTCTAATCCATTCAACAATATTGAAATCCAAACTCAAAGATTTCAGTTTATTGATAAGCCTTCTATGTGCGACAGTGTCAAAAGCCTTACTGAAATCTAGGTAAGCAATGTCTACTGCACCACCCTGATCTATTATTTTAGTTACCCAATCAAAAAAATCAATAAGATTAGTTTGGCATGATCTCCCTGAAGTAAACCCATGCTGTCTCTGATCTTGAAATCCAAGCGACTTTAGATGTTCAACAATCCTATTCTTTAACAAGGTTTCCATTATTTTCCCCACTACTGAAGTAAGACTTACTGGTCTATAGTTGCCCGCCTCCTCCTTACTACCTTTCTTGTGAATGGGCACAACATTAGCTAATTTCCAATCTTCTGGAACTACTCCCGTTAACAATGATTGGTTAAATAAATCTGTTAACGGTTTTGCTAGTACACCACTAAGTTCTTTTAATAACTTTGGATGTATCCCATCAGGTCCCATCGACTTATTTGTCTTTACTTTAGACAGCTGAAGTAAAACCTCTTCCTCTGTAAACTTACATGCATCAAAAGACTCATTAGTCTTTTTCCCTAAATGAGGTCCCTTACCCTCATTTTCATTTGTAAAAACTGAACAAAAATATTCATTAAAGCAGTCTGCTAAGCCTTTATCCTCTTCTACATAGCATCCTTCTTTTGTTTTTAATCTAACTAATCCTTGTTTTACTTTCCTTTTCTCATTTATGTATCTAAAAAATGTTTTATCCCCCTTTTTCACTGACTGGGCTATAGTCTCTTCTGTGTGTGCTTTGGAAGCTCTTATAGCTTGCTTTGCCTCTTTCTGCCTACTCTTATAGATCTTTCTATCTTCCTCACTCTGAGTATTTTTATAATTACTAAATGCTAGCTTTTTATTTTTTACTATTTTAGCCACCTCTGCAGAGTACCACAGTGGTTTCTTCAATTTTTTGCTCTTACTGACAAGCCTTATGCAATTTTCTGTAGCCTTCAGTAGTGCAACTTTTAGATAATCCCATTTCTCCTGGACTCCATTTAAATTGCTCCAGTCTGATAATGACTCCTTCACATCTAATCTAATTTTAGAAAAGTCTGTTTTTCTAAAATCTAAAACTTTTGTTTTTGTGTGGTGTGACTGCGTCACTGTTCTTATATTAAACCACACTGTCTGGTGATCACTAGATCCTAAACTTTCACCTACAGTAATATCTGATAACAAATCTCCATTTGTGAACACTAAGTCTAGTATGGCCTGCTTTCGAGTTGGCTCCTCCACTACTTGTTTTAGAGATAATCCCAGTAGGGAGTTTAGGATATGCGTACTCCTGGCACAAGTAGCTGTTTTGTATTTCCAGTTCACATCAGGAAGATTAAAGTCACCCATGATGATCACTTCTCCCTTCATTGTCATTTTAGCTATTTCCTCAACTAGTAGATTATCTAACTCCTCTATTTGTCCAGGGGGCCTATAAATCACACCTACCCGAGTTACCATATGATTACCAAATTCTAATGTAACCCAAACTGACTCTATGTTCGCCTCACTAACTTGTATTACGTTACATTTTAAGCTATCCCTCACATACAGGGCCACCCCTCCCCCTTTTTTACCTTCTCTGTCTTTTCTATATAAAGAGTACCCTGGTATTGAAATGTCCCAGTCATGTTTTTCATTATACCATGTCTCAGTAACAGCCACTAAATCTACATTCTCAGTTGCCAATATTGTCACAAGTTCATGGATCTTATTCCCTAAACTGCGAGCATTTGTAGACATGACCCTAAGCTTATCATTTTTTAGCACGCTGACTACAGGTAACTTCTGTACCTTTTTTGGGGGGCAATTGGATTGATGTTTTATCGCCATTTTGCCCCCCTCTTTTAGTTTAAAAACCTCCTAGCAAAACCTCTGAACTGCTCACTGAGAACATTCGTTCCCTTTTGAGAAAGATGCAAACCATCTTTTTTGTACAGTTCCTTTCTATCCCATAGTGAACTTCCATGAGAAACAAAGCCAAATCCTTGCTCCCGACACCATTCTCCAAGCCACAAGTTGAAGTTCCTAATACGCATCCGTCTATCATTCTGAATGTTGTGCACAGGCATAACTTCAGAAAAGGACAGTGTGGACACAACCTGCCGTATATCATTGGCAAGAACACGAAAAGCTTCCTTCACCTCTGAAACTTCATTGCAAGCCAAATCATTTGTCCCTAGATGAACCAGTACATCCAATTCTCCTTCCTGATTTGCTTGCTTAACAATATTAGAAATACGCCTCCTGTCTCTGCGAGCAGTAGCTCCAGGAAGACATCTCACTAAGCCAATAGTGTCCAACTCCGCACCTCTTATGATAGAATCGCCCAACAACAACTGCTTTCTATCAGGCCTCACCTTCTCCTTGCACACCTTAGCCACATAGGAGAGTGGTTCCTCAAACTCTGCGTCTGAGCCTGCCTCCACAACACCACTGCACTCTGCAAGTGCTGAAAATGAATTCTGGACAGCCACAGACTGTGGGACATGCCTTTTATCCACAACTCTAAGCCTACCAGATCTAACAGTAATCCACCTGCCATTCCTAGGAAGCCTCTGCGGCAATGGCCTCTGTGGCAGTGGCTTCGCAATAGTCTTAGCCCGAGTTTGTTTTACAGATAAATTACAAATCTCGGACTTTAAAAATGCAATCTCCTGCTGCAATCTTGAGAACTGTCTACAGATTAGACAGCCTCCAAACCTCCAAAAAATGGAATGTGAAACAAATGCAGAACAATTATCACAGTAAACCAAATCTGCCATTTTAAGAATTTAAATCAAAAAGATCTTTTAGTTTTTTCTCACCTCTTGTATACCTCAGACTACCTCCAGAGTATCTCCAGAATATCTCTTAAATATACTCTTTGAAAAGCAGCTCTTACAAGAGCAGCCAAGCTATTAAATTAGCCAAGCTAATTTCTACTATGCCTTATATACACCCACAGCACACACCTACAAGCACCAATGAAGGTTTTAACACCTGAGTGAGCCTATGCTAATTAGAACCAAACAATGACAAACACCTAAGTATTCAATTCAAATTCCTTAGCAATTTGAAGCAGGAAATCAGTACAAACCACCACACAATAACTTGACTAAATGAATCTTACTTGTATCAGTAGAAAAGAAGATCTCAGCAAGTTCAAAAATCAAGTCTGTCTCCAGAATATCTCTTAAATATACTCTTTGAAAAGCAGCTCTTAGAAGAGCAGCCAAGCTATTAAATTAGCCAAGCTAATTTCTACTATGCCTTATATACACCCACAGCACACACCTACAAGCACCAAGGAAGGTTTTAACACCTGAGTGAGCCTATGCTAATTAGAACCAAACAATGACAAACACCTAAGTATTCAATTCAAATTCCTTAGCAATTTGAAGCAGGAAATCAGTACAAACCACCACACAATAACTTGACTAAATGAATCTTACTTGTATCAGTAGAAAAGAAGATCTCAGCAAGTTCAAAAATCAAGTCTGTCTCCAGAATATCTCTTAAATATACTCTTTGAAAAGCAGCTCTTAGAAGAGCAGCCACGCTATTAAACAAAAACAATATAAAATACAAAATGGTGAAGTATGTATGACACTTGAAAAAGCCTCATATAGAGGTGAAACGCGTTGTGCTGTAAGGAGGAAAGGGATTTAACCACTGGACACTTTTTCAAGAAGTGCACTGATTATATTACCTGTGAAGATTCTTCTGTTTTTAAGTGTAAGACTTTTATGTATTTTTAAATTTTGTATTAAACAGTTCATACTTATATCCCTGCTTTCTTTCCTCATGTGTAAACCTTGGGAGCTGTGAGCTGCAGGAGGTGATCTGCCATCCTTCACCCGTTTTCGGGCTCCCTGTTGCTCTTGTCCCTGAGCAGATTACTGCTCAGGCAAATGTGAGTGGTCATTTGGCACTTTCCAGTATATTTTTTTTATCACCAGTTTATTTGACATACTTTACCATATTGTATTTTATGTTGTTTTTGTTTTCCTTTGCACAATACTGTAAGATTGACACTTACTGAAAAGGGTAAATATATAGTGTGGATAAGTGTTGGTTGTAGCACACCAGTCATGTTTTTCTTTTTATATACACTTGTTTGGCTGGGAGTGAAACACCGGCTCTGTCTAGGTGCTGCACACTCCACCACATACAGGCGCAGTATATTATATATATTTTTTTGTATCTTTACATGTGTCAACTGATAACCACTGTTACTGTGCCTACTGCCGTTGGTGCGTGTATTATGTATTATTGTGCCATGGAATAAACCTGGGTTAAATCTGACGAGCCTTCTGTATGATGATGTTTAAGAGTGCAATGCCACTACCCTTTTGGATCCTATATATTTATTGTATGTTTTACACTGAGTATTTTTTTTCTCTCCATGTACATGCAACCCCTCTGTATGAAATACTGATGAGATTGTATAGAGTAGATAAAGGGTTTGGCCTAGCAGTGAATTCAGTGGCGTCCCGAGGGGGGGGCGGAGGGCGCGGACCGCACCGGGTGACACCTCCAGCGGGGGTGACACCCGTGCTGCCGGCACCCCCCGCACCGCGCTGCTTCCCTTTTTTTTATTTTTTCCCTGGCAGCCGCATCCCCTGGATGCGGCCGCCGTAAAAAAAATCACAGCGATCGGATGTAACGATACGTCACATCCGGCGACTGTTTTTCCCTCCTCCGTGCAGGAGGGAAGAGAAGACTGCACGGAGGAGGCGTCCGTCCGGGAGCACAGAGCAGCCAGCTACTCGGTGAGTGATGGGGAAGGGGGGGAGGAGGGTGGTTTAAAACGAGCACTGGCATGGCACACTATTACTGGGTACTGACTGGCACATTATTACTGGGCACTAACTGGCACACTATTACTGGGCACTGACTGGCACACTATTACTGGGCACTGAATGGCACACCAGAGGCGGCTCTCTAATTAGGCGAGTTAGGCAGCCGCCTAAAAAAACGCGACCGGAACTTCCTTCCTCCGTGCAGGAGAGAAGATGCACGGAGGAAACAACGGAGAGCGGCATGGGGGTAAGTACTAGGGAAGGGGGGAGGAGGGTGGCACAAACGAGCAAAGCCTGGCATAATGAGTGGCTAAATATTGGCACAGTGTGGGGCAAAATCCTGGCATAATGAGGTGAGAGGCTAAATCCTGGCATTGTGAGGGGCAATATCCTGGCATACAGTGGCAAAATCCTGGCATATTGAGAGGCAAAATTCTGGCATAATGAGGGGCAAAATCCTGGCACAGAGTGGCAAAATCCTGGCATAGTGAGAGGCAAAATTCTGGCATTGTGAGGGGCAAAATTCTGGCATAATGAGGGGCAAAATCCTGGCACAGAGTGGCAAAATCCTGGAATTGTGAGGGGCAAAATTCTGGCATAATGAGGGGCAAAATCCTGGCATAGTGAGAGGCTAAATCCTGGCATTGTGAGGGGCAAAATAGTGGCATTATGAGGGGCAATATCCTGGCATACAGTGGCAAAATCCTGGCATATTGAGAGGCTAAATTCTAGGATTTGTGAGGGGCAAAATTGTGGCATAATGAGGGGCAAAATCCTGGCATATTGAGGGGCAAAATCCTGGCATATTGAGGGGCAAAATCCTGGCATATTGAGGGGCAAAATCCTGGCAGATTGAGTGGCACAATCCTGGCATAGAGTGGCAAAATCCTGGCATATTGAGGGGCAAAATCCTGGCATATTGAATGGCTAAATCACAGTGCATCCGATGCTGTAAAGAAAGAACAAATTGCCAATCTTCTAGCACAACGTGGTCTGTGAGACCACTTTCAAAATTGAGCACCTTTCCTTCTGGCTAAGTGTTTCTGTTAGTGTGTGATTGTGTGCTTTCTGAGTGTGTCTGTGAGTCAGTGTGTGCTCACTGAGTGTGTCTATGAATGACTGTGTGATATGTGTTAGTGTTCACATTTAGGACACAGCAATAACAATGTGAGTCAGTGGGCCGCACACAATTTTATCTATACCAAATGTTTATAGATGTTTGTAGAATAATTATGAGACAAATAAAATTCTAGGAGCTGTTCATTTCTAGAAGCTGGGATTTGAGTCTGATCTTGAAATATGCTATTTCTACAGTTCATTTTTATTATCACTTGCATATATTTTATTTAATAATGTGTGTCCGTGAGGGCCTCATGTTCGACTTTCGCCTAAGGCCTCACAAAGTCTAGAGCCGCCTCTGTGGCACACTATTACTGGGTTCTGACTGGCACAATATTACTGGGTTCTGACTGGCACAATATTACTGGGCTCTGACTGGCACACTATTACTAGGTTCTGACTGGCACACTATTACTGGTCTCTGACTGGCACACTATTACTGGGCCCTGACTGGCACACTATTACTGGGTTCTGACTGGCACACTATTACTGGTCTCTGACTGGCACACTATTACAGGGCTCTGACTGGCACAATATTACTGGTATCTGACTGGCACAATATTACTGGTATCTGACTGGCACAATATTACTGGTATCTGACTGGCACAATATTACTGGGCTCTGACTGGCACAATATTTCTGGTATCTGACTGGCACAATATTACTGGGCTCTGAGTGGCACAATATTACTGGGCTCTGAGTGGCACAATATTACTGGGCTCTGAGTGGCACAATATTACTGGTATCTGAATGGCACAATATTACTGGTATCTGACTGGCACAATATTACTGGTATCTATAATTGTACAAATATGTGTGTTGCATAATTAATGGCGGTCCCATGTGTGCATAATTATGGGGCGCTTGTCTGTGGCATATTTATCAAGCCCCATGTGTGGCATAATTAAGGGACTCTTTTGTGTGGCATAATTAAGGGACTCTTTTGTGTGGCATAATTATGGGGCACCTGTGTGTGTGTGTGGCATAATTATGGGGCACCTGTGTGTGTGGCATAATTAATTGGGCAGAGGTGAGGCATAAATAGTGGGGCTCTGGTGTGGCATAATTTATGGGGCTCCTCTGTGTGTCATAATTTATGGGGCTCCTGTGTGTGGCATAGTTAATAGGCCATCTAAGGAATCTGTTTGGCATGGTATTGGAGGAAATCCAGGGGGGTGACACCATGAGTTTCCGCACCGGATGACACCAACCCTAGTGACGCCCCTGAGTGAATTTTGGGTGGAAATTTGTATCTCCAAAGTCAGCTGTAGTGCAGGTTTTTCCAAGTAGTGCTAGAAGAACTGAACCCGAAAAAAGTCATTTTTTTATAAATGAAAGGCAATTTTTCTGTGTTCTATATCATTTTTGAATAGTACATTCAGAAGATATTCCATAGTCCTCATCCAAAACACAAAGTCTTGGAAGAAATCCTGTGAAATGCTTCATCACTGATATGATCCGGCAACAATTGATTGCTCCTAATGTTTGTCTGTTTCTCTGTGTCTGTCATGTAAGCTGAGGGGGAGGAAGGTGTTTGTAAATGAAGTAAAAGGAGTGTGTATGCGAATGTTAATGTGAATAGCTAAGAAGGATGACGGTGAAGCAGGAGTGAATGCTAATGTGAATTTGAGAATGACATTGAGGTAGATGGGAACAGGCAGACCGTGAAAATGTGGAGAAGCAAGAACCTTACACAAGATGTTGTCACTGTAGTAGAAGAAATAGCACACAACATGCTCATTAGACAAGGACAAAAGGTAAGTATTATGTGAACCCTTTAATATGGCAACGTTATAAATTTAATCCCTCTTTAAACACGTGGTTATTTGCCATGTGCAATCAGATGGACTGGTTTATTAAGGTTTCACTAGTTAATTGAAGAAATGACTCACACTACATTGTTATGTAGGAGATTTAAATTCACGGAAGAGACTTATTATACTGCTATGTATTATTAATATGTCAGTCTCACCATGCGCATTTGTATTTCAGCTGCAACTGTGCTTTTATAATTGACACTGCTGACTTGCTTGAGTTTCTATTAAGTCATTACTTTTCTGCCTTTGCTTAGTAAATGTGGGTGTTTAACCATCTTTCTGTTATTTTCTGTGAGGGTTAACTGTTTATATATTGAATACTATATGCTGGAGCAAATATAGGTACAGAAGCAGCTATCTGAAAAAGTTTTTCTCACCGAAGAATTGAAGACTGGAACAGTACTCTTTACCGTCCAGAAGATGTCACTACTCAAAAAGGTAAATGTTTCTGTGTGAGAAGCTGTCTGTGGAGTGAACAAAATACTTTGTTATTTTAATAATTTAGGATTTATATAGCCCATTTGTCTCGTGAGACACAGAGTACTGTACAAATTACATATATAGACAATTTAACAGTATTTATTTTTAAAAGTCTGTAACAATGGTTCAAATCTAAATGGGCAAAGAGTTCTTGAATGTGACTGTGTACTGTGTGACTGCTGAATGCATTTTAACTGTTTTTGTGTGTGTTTATTCTGGGCACTGACCAGAGAAACCTGCTATCTGATCAGAGTTCAGAGTGTAAGAAGCTCTTTCAGACAGGGTGTACCTTTAATGTTTTTGTCTTTTAAAGGGAGAGTCGAGTAAATACAATGTTTTCCTAAATAAATAGCAACCCTAAGTTTCATGTAAAGTTGAACCCTTTATGAGATATTAGCTTTTATTTAAGCACTTATTTCTTACACAGCTCCCATATTAAAAAATATTGTTTGCTTAGAGAACTTACTGATCCTTTTTACAAAGTTTCTATATTAACAAATTCAGCTCACAAGTTTATTTACATCTAAAAGGCCTATACAATATATCCTGTAAACAAGGCAAAGATCCTTTAGCATTCATCAACACTCGTAGGTCTGAATTTGGACACATTCAGAGTTCACTGAGAGAAATACAGGGACACAACGCTAGAAGACACATGCCAACTTGAAACTCGGATAAATAAAAAGGAAATCTGACATTACTAAAACATCTCCTGAGGAAGTTGAAAGCTTGTCCTACAAAAAGTGTGGCAACAGCACAGGACTGATGTGTCTGATACTTAAATTAGGCATCTAGCTCCATGCCGGTGACATTATTTGGGCTTCACACAAACTCCCCAGCACTATTTGCATTGTTTGTGTTCAGTGCATTTTGTATGTAAGTGCTTTTAACCCATGTATTATAAAACAGTTTGAACGATTTTACACTATAAATTTGTTTCTTCCCTATGATTGTGATACCTAATATTACTTAGACAATTTTAATCAATTGAAGATACAGCAATTTCTGATGAGTCCCTATGCCCGTTTGTGCAATCATTTATTAATCACTTGGTCAGTTAAAAAAAAACCTCTCCCCATATGTTGTGATGGATTTTATACATAGGGGTGATTCTCTGTTTTGGGTGGCCCTAAGTTTACATGGCGGCACCTCCAGTGCCTGTGAATAGTGTAAGTTTGTGCAATACTGTGATGAGTATTGGATATCACATGGATATCAACTGGTGAATGTCATATGAAAGAATACCAAAGGCTGGAATGTTACTTGAGGATCCAGTTGGCAGGGCAGAGCTCACCCTTATAGAAGCCCCACTATCCAAATTGTCCTGCTATTAATAAAACCTTGGGCCAGCTGGTGCCCCCTTAACCAGTGGGCCCTGTGCAAGTGCCCACATTGCCCATTGGTTAAAGCAGCCCTCGTTTTGGAGCCTTTTTTATGATGGGGCCAGGTCTTTGTTATTGTCTTCTAAAAAGAGATGCTCTAGAGCAGTGTTTCTCAACTGGTGGGTCCTGATCTAAAAGTGGGTGATGAGCAAGTGTGGCGTGGATCCCGGACCTGTGCTATGACTTCTCCAAAAAGTCCAACTTTTGGTTGGGGGGAGGAATAATGATGTAGCGACGCACTCTGCATTCACTGTGTGAATCTGGGAAGCCCGCCAACTAACTGATGACAGTGTTTTCATTAATGCTGCTGATATCTCTTCCAGTAACCCTTCTAAGATTTGGAAGCAACCAAGGTGGCACCAGTGGCGTCACTAGGGGGGGCTACTGGGGCTGAAGCCCCGGATCTCCCCTCCATAGCCCCGAATGGAGACTCTGACCACGTCCCTGGCGCTCGGTTCCGCCTCCTTGCTCTAGGCTCCCCCCCCTGCACGCTGCACTCTGGGTGCTGAACAGAAGCAGACTCCGCCCCTCACGCTTGGCTCTGCCCCTCACGCTTAACTCCGCCCCTCAAGCTTTGAACGTGAGTGTCTGACAGAGTGTAAGTGAGAGTGGCAGAGTTATGAATGTGCATGTGTATGTATGTGAGTGGCAGAATTTAAGTGGGTGTGAGAGGCAGAGTTATGAGTGTGCATGTGTATGTATGTGAGTGGCAGAGTTATGAGTGTGTATGTATGTGAGTGGCAGAGTTATGAGTGTGCATGTGTATGTATGTGAGTGGCAGAGTTATGAGTGTGTATGTATGTGAATGGAAGAGTATAAGTGGGTGTGAGTGGCAGCGTGTAAGTGTGTGAGTGAGTGTTGCAGAGTGTGAGTGTTTTGAAGAGCGTAAGTGTGTATGTGTGTGAGTGGCAGAGTGTGAGTGTGTATGTGAGTGGCAGAGTGTGAGTGTTAGAGTGTAAGTAAGTGTGTGAGTGTTTGGAAGAGCGTAAGAGTGAGTGAGTGTAAGCATGAGTGGCAGAGTGTGAGTGTTAGAGTGTAAGTAAGTGTGTGAGTGTTTGGAAGAGCGTAAGTGTGAGTGAGTGAGTGTAAGCATGAGTGGCAGAGTTATGAGTGTGTATGTGTGTGAGTGGCAGAATGTAAGTGTGTGAGTGGCAGAGTGTTAAACCCATAAATTATGATTGAATGTGCTGCTCATTATATTATGGCCTTCACTCATGAAAGAGAGAAGTGCAGGGAAGTGAGATGAGAATTTCAAAATTAAGTAGCAAAGTTGGAAAAATTCTCCCATTCAGTTGAATTCCCATCTCAATTCCCTGCACTTCTCTCTTTTATGAGGTTGGTAGAAGGAGCATACCTCAGCCTATTCTCCCCAGGTTTTTGACCCCTTTTTTATTAAAAAAAATGTAAAAATAAATATTTATGATGTACGTGTGAGAGTTGCAGGTTTACACACGTGTCTGTGTGTAAGAGAGTGTGTGAGTGTAAGGTTGTCTATGTGGGAGTGTAAGGGTGGGTGTCTGTGTGTGTGTGTGACATCCCCTTTATTATAGCATATTATGAGACTGTTGGTCAACTTTTTTCTCAAAGTCTGGTAAATGGTGTATGCAGCGTACACAACATTTTGTATGCTCAGTTATTTTGAAATCGTGGGAATTTGCTCACATACAAGTGTGTGTGTGTAAGTGGGATTGTGTGTCTGTGTGTAAGGGTGTGTGTATGTGTGTGTGACTGTGCAAGTGTGAATGTGTGTGTATATGTGGCTGCATGTGTGTGTATTTGTGGCTGTGTATTTATGTGTATAAGTGTAACTTCGAGTAGTGTTTTTGTGTGTGCTTTGAGTTGTATATTGTGGTACAGTAATGTGCAGCATGACTGTGTGATACACTCACACACTACACATTACTGTGAGTTTTATTGCTGTTGAGACTGATACACTCACACGCTGCACATTACTGTGAGTTTTATTGCTGGGGAGGTAGTCACAGACAGACACACACACACAAACAGTCGGTGACAGGCACACACATACAGTTGGTCACAGGCAGACATACAGTCAGTCACACACACAGTCAGTCACAGACACACACACACACAGTCAGTCACATACAGACACACACATACAATCAGTCACATACAGGTACACACATACAATCAGTCACAGACAGATACACACATACATTCGGTCACAGTCAGACATGCAGTCAGTCACACACTCATACAGTGGGCCACAGGCAGACATACAGTCAGTCAGTCACACACACACACAGTCAGTCACATAAACACACAGTCAGTCACATATGCAGTCAGTCATACACACACACACACTGTCAGTCACATACACTTACACACGTCAGCAATTTTGTTGTTGTTTATGATATAAAAAGTGAATGTATCAATATGTCCCCCTCCTGGCTGCTATACTTCATTCTAGCCTGGTCTGTGCCCTGCTGTTGTTTCTAGACCTGCTGAGCACACTCAGCAATCGGACACTATAGTGCGATGCATGTGGGGATGGAGCAGGGGACTGTGCAGCCAGTGAACACACTGCTCCCTCGCGCTCCGCTGGATAAATAAATAAATAAAATGATCCCAGCGGTGAGGGCACCAGGCAGCGACAACAATAACCAACCGCCAGGTAGAATTTCCTGGTGTCCAGGATTTGTTGAGCCCTGAAATATACCCACATATACCTATTGCTCATTGGCACCAAATATATCAGTCTGTATTAGAAATGTGCAAAACTAAAATTTTCGTTTCATTTTCGTCCATTCGGACGAAAATGTTATTTATTTCGTCTAAAACGAATTTCGTTCATTACTGCAATCGTTTCAGACGAAATTCGTTCATTATTTTCGTTTCGTTTAATTTTATTCGTTCGTTTTATAGAATACGTGTAATACTATTGGCTTTCTATAAACCGAACGAGAGCCCCATTCATAAGAAATTCTTATGAATGGGGCTCTCGTTCGGTTCATAGAAAGGCAATAGTACTACATGTTTTCTATAAGCCGAAAGTCTATAAACCGAACTTTCGGTTTATAGACTTTCGGCTTATGGAATACATGTAATCCTATTGCTATTCTATAAACCGAACGTTCGGTTTATAGAATAGCAAATTGCTATTCTATAAACCGAACGTTCGGTTTATAGAATAGCAATAGGATTACATGTATTCCATAAGCCGAAAGCTATTAGCAATAGGATTACATGTATTCCATAAGCCGACAGCCTATAAACCGAACGTTCGGTTTATAGGCTGTCGGCATTTCACTACACGGAGACAGAGTCTCCATTCATTATGACTCTTAAGACTCTGTCTCCGTGTAGTGAAATGCCGACAGCCTATAAACCGAACGTTCGGTTTATAGGCTGTCGGCATTTAACTATACGGAGACAGAGTCTCCATTCATTATGTCTCCGTGTAGTGAAATGCTATTGTATTCTATAAACCGACTCTATTTCGGCTTATAGAATGCAATAGTACTACGAATGGACGAATGAACGAATGATTTTCGTTTATTAACCATTCGTTCATTCGGCTTTCGTTAGCTTAGCATTTTCGTTATTCGTTTTTCGGACGAATAGACGAAAATGCTATTTTCGGACGAAAATGCATTAGTCCGAAAACGAATGCACATGTGTAGTCTGTATGCCGCCTAAGCATGTGAGCTTATTTACTCCACTTCTAGCAAATCTGTCATGGGCTCCAGCCCCGGATCTTTTGGAAACCTAGCAACGCCCCTGGGTTGGCACCATTTACTTTAGGGATACAATTTCAAAATTAGCTCCTCTGGTCCAGCTGACAAAATATTGGAACAGCATGGACATAGAACACAACCTCAGAGTTGCTTTGTCTACCATCAACACAGACTGTGAGGCATTTCTCATGAGCAAAAAGTACCTCTGGCTTTGCCATTGGTTCTACTTTGTCTCATATGTTTCAATGGGTTCCTTTTTTATTGGGTTTTTAGCGTAATAGCACTTTCATTTTCATTTTGTGGGGAAGAATTGTTTTTTTAGGTTTCAGTACAAATTGTTTTGTGACATAAATTAAAATTATTTTTGGGTCGTTACTACATGACCAAGGACAAATTTGGGTCCTGGGGTTAGACTGGTTGAGAAGCACTGCTCTAGAAGATAGGGGACAACCCCCTAGTGGGATGGGCCTTCTCCTATGGTATTCCTATGGGGGCTTTTAAGTCGCTGTGAGCTTGCAATGGCAAGAGTTCTTTCCACTTCTGGTTTTCACTGTAGCCATTGAAACTTTACCCCTACAACCTGTGATGCTGCATTCCTAATCAAAATACAAGAGCAGAAAATAGTGCCATTCCATTTAAATAAGTATTGCAGAAGTGAGACATGTGTGGTAAAGTGTGCATGCAGGTAGCTAAAGCCAAGTATTCTAACTTGATGATAATTATGCTGGGGGTTTAGCTTCTACGATTCTAAATGCAGAACAATTTTTTGTAGGATTTAAAAGTTTGAAATTGAATGCGTCATATTGCTTTCTTGTCTGAAATGAAAGTGAACAGATCTTCCAAAAGCAATTTGGTGTTTTTTTTTTTAATTACATACTTTTAGTAGATAATTCGTAAATGTTTGAAGCTCTTTACACTTTCATTAGGCTTGCAGTGCATTCTTATGATGTAATACTTTCTGTCTTGACTGCTTAAAGTAATTGTGCATAATGAGAGAAATAATAGCACTGTTTCGTAATGTGAATCTGTTTTCCAAGTACGGTTTAGACAGTGATTGTCTGCGTTATTTTGATGAATGGTGAGTGTATGCAGACTCCAAAATGTTACTTCCCAAACCTCTCCTCCATGACCCTTAAAATGATGTTTTACAACAACATATTATCATATTCTTGTCTCTGACAAGTGGAGTTCATTATCCTTTGTGACAACAGATGGAAATCCAGAATATTTCATTTTGCTTTCTAATACAGGTTGATTATCCCTTATACGAAGATCCATTATCCGAAATGACCTAAAATTGGAAAATCTTTTTTTGGATAAGTGTTAGTTCAGATAAGGGATACTCACCTTCCTGGAGTCCCGTTGTGAAGCTCCTTTGTTCCTCCCTCCTGGGCACCATACTGTGGAAGCGAGTGCTCATGGGAAATGTAGTTCCCACAGTGATACGAGGGGCAAGAGGGGCTACTGTGCTCATAGAGGTTCCTTACGGCAGTAGCGTGGAACCAGTGCACCGCACACCTAGCTCCAGTAAAAAGCTGCTTTATCCACTGGTTAAAGGGGCCCAAAGAAGCTACCACACGGGCCCCCGCTGGCCACGGTGGTGCCGTTGCCCGCCTGACCTTTTCACACAGAGACAGTCACGCTAGGGCAGCAGCCGGCAATCCCCATCCAACAGTCAGGCTAACTGCTCTGTGAAAGACTGTGGAAGAGACGACTGAGAGAGCAGCACCCAGATAAGTACTGGGGGAGGGGGAGATTATTTTATTGGGAAAAACTGGCATAATAATGGGCATACTGGCTGTGGCATATTACTGGGAAAATTGACTGGGGCATATTAATGTGTAAATTGGTTGTGGCATATTAATGGCCATACTAATATTGGCATATTAATGGGCAAATTGACTGGCATATTAATGGGCAAATTGGCTGTGGCATATTAGTTGGCATACTAATAGTGGTATATTAATGAGCAACCTGGCTGTGGCATATTAATGGGCAAAATAACACTGGCATATTAATGGGCAAAAATTGCTGTGGCATATTAATAGGCAAATTGGCATATTAATATGCATACTAACATTGGCATATTAATGGCCAAATTGGCTGTGGCATATTAATGGCCAAACTAACTGGAGCATATTAATAGGCAAATTGGCGGTGGCATATTATTGAACAAATTAACAGTGGCATATAAATGGGCAACCTGCTGTGGCAAATGTTAATGACAAAGTGACTGTGGCATGTTAATTGGTACCTGACTGTGGCACATTTTAATTGGCAAAGTGATGCTGTAGCATGTTCTGTGGGGCAAATAACATGTATTATGGGGCAAATTGACACTGTGGCATGTTCTGTGTGGCAAACTGACACTGTGTCATGCCAAATCATGTGGTGCATTATGAGTGCAAGCCAAGTGCTGTGGATGCAATATAGGTGCATGGCAAGTACTGTGGGTACTGTATTTTGCTGTGTTAAGTTTTTTAAGGTGCAATGTGGGTGCAGAAGAAGGGAATAAAAACCTAAATTTTCTATAAAATTTTTATTACATATAAAAATAGTTGAAAATAATATAAAAATAGTTGCATATAATATTAAAAAGTTTACATTTACAAACAGTTTTATATTGCAGCTTTAGAAAAATTGTGCCGAGGATGGTCCTCTGCTATAGACTTTACCCAGGGCCCACTAGGGTCCTGAAAAGTGGCCTTGGGAAGCAGCACACATGTCTCACATTACCAGCATACTCCCCTGCGTGGAGCAGGTAATTTAAGGAGCTCCACTCCTACAAATGTTCTACATTACATTTTATACACTGAGAGCAAGTTACCCCATCACCCACATTGCACACCCAGGACATACCCCATCACTCACATTGCACATCAGAACTTACCCCAGTCAGCAACCACAGCTCCCTGGTGCCTACTGGCAGGTACCATGGAGTCTGTGCTCCCATACAGTCTTCATGCTGCTGAAGTCTGAGTGCTGGCTGGTCACGTGATGTTTTTATAATCACCACCAGATCAGAGGGAGTCGGATCCTTTCTGCCATATTGTTCCTAAATGTAAGGCCCCAATGTAAGTATATGTTCTTATGTGTAAATTTTTTTTATTTGCTTATCTTTCTTCTAGTCATCTTAACCCTTGGCTGTGGAGTATGTGTACTAGTGCAACCATTTGTTCCATTCCCCTGGGTTGGCTTCAAGGGCTTTTACCAGTGAGCAGTTTGTCCGCTTTAGCAAAGTGAGTTCACTATTTGAGGTGGTCATCAGGAAGCGTTTATCATACAACAGAATTACGCTATGTACATTTCTGTCCTCCCCTCTTTTTAACTCTTCAATGAACATATGCAAGCAAGGCCGGCCTTAAGTGTCCCAGCGCCCTGTGCGGGCTTCCCCCCTGGCGCCCCCCCATGTATGTGTCCCTTCCCTCTTCCTTGCCACGTCTATCTCGCTCTAACTCCCCCATACCTGTTTTCTCTCTCTCCCTCTCCCCCCCTCCCCTGTTCTGTCTTTCCCCCCCCAGACCCCCGTGTTCTGTCTCTCTCCCCCCTCCCCCTGTTCTGTCTCTCCTCCCCCTGTTCTGTCCCCCCCCCCCCGTTGTCTCTCCCCCCCAGACACCCGTGTTCTGTCTCTCCCCCCCCATACACCCGTGTTCTCTGTCTCTCTCCCCCTGTTCTGTCTCTCTCTCCCCCTCCTCCTGTTCTGTCTCTCTCTCCCCCTGTTCTGTCTGTCTCTCTCCCCCTCCTCCTGTTCTGTCTCTCTCTCCCCCTGTTCTGTCTGTCTCTCTCTCCCCCTGTTCTGTCTGTCTCTCTCTCCCCCTGTTCTGTCTCTCACTTCCCCCATTCTGTCTCTCTCTCCCCCCTGTTCTGTCTCTCTCTCCCCCTCCCCTTGTTCTGTCTGACTCTCTCTCCTTGTTCTGTCTATCTCTCTCTCTCCCCCTCCCCCTGTTCTGTCTGTCTCTCTCTCCCCCTGTTCTGTCTCTCTCCCCCTCCCCCTGTTCTGTCTGTCTCTCTCTCCCCCTGTTCTGTCTGTCTCTCTCCCCCTCCCCCTGTTCTGTCTGTCTGTCTCTCCCCCTCCCCCTGTTCTGTCTGTCTCTCTCTCTCCCCTTGTTCAGTCTGCCTCTTCCCCCCCCCCCCTTGCCTGCAAATGTTGATCAGGGAAGGGGGCGGAGCTAACCGGCTGAGCGGTGTAGCTCCGCCCCCACCCTGTGAAGCAGCGTCTGCTTCACGGGGAGCTGTGGGCAGCAAAAGAGAGTGCTGCTCGGCTCCCCATGCTTAATGCAGGCTCCATGCTTAATGCAGGCATGGGGAGCCGAGCAGCACTTTCTTTTGCTGCCTGCAGCTCCCCATGAAGCAGGAGCTTCTCTGCTTCACAGGGTGGGGGCGGAGCTACACCGCTCAGCCGGTTAGCTCCTCCCCGACACAGCAGATCATGCCGAGCAGAGGGCTGGTGAGGGGGGATCTTTTGAAATCCCCCAGCCAGTGTCTCTACCGGCTTTTTTTTTTTTTTTTTTAACTTTTTTTTTTTTAAAGCTGGCGGGCGGCGCCCCCTGGGGTGTTGCGCCCTGTGCGCTCGCACAGGTCGCCCACCCCTAAGGCCGGCCCTGTATGCAAGCAACAGTGTCAGTGAAGATACTACATTTGAATTTAAGTATACATTTGCCTTACTGACACACATTTTGTTGGTTTAAAAGTGTATCCACAGCACTTTGTTTAATTGCCTTGTTTGTACACATCAGTGGCTGGCGTGTTTGTCCTGCAACAGGGATATATATATATATATATATATATATATATATATATATATATATATATACTCACACAGTTTGTTTTATTATAAGAATTGTTCATTATTCAGTGCTGAAAAGTACACTTTTCTTTGTACTGCACAGTTGGTTCCAGTGTAATCCTGCATGCCAAGACTGGCTGTGGTTTTATCTGTTCCGGTGTTTGTTTTTTGGCAGGAAGAATATGGATATGCCGCAGGCCTACTCTACTGACAGGGCCCTATTGCAAAGCAATGCCGCTAGTTCTTCCCCTCATCAACATTCATGCTGCAATGTTTATGTGACATAGCCCTTTAACAACAGCCACAAAATAGGACAATGTTTTCTGGAAATGAAGTATAATATATGCATGCAACTCATGTCTCCTTGACACTGCCTGTGCCTTCAAAGTCTTTTCTGTACAAATCTGTTTTGGGAGTTGATCTACTGTTTTTTCCATCAGTTCAGGTTTTTAACACAAAGTGAACATTTGTGTGTAGTTTTCCGCCTCACGCCGATATGATAATATAAAATCTATAGCTTGCCTTTGGAATACTTGATTCATCTTCAGAAAATTAAATTACTTTACCAGAATGTCATAAAGCACTTACAATTTAAACAGCTGTGGAGAAAGTGGGGCTTATTTACTTAACAGTGAACAAGTACATTTCTAATTAATAGAAGATTTGGAAAGATAAGATAGTTGAGGATTTTTCCAAACTCTGCTTTTATGGCCTGATATTTGCCATTCACATCTATCTATTCACAGTTCAATGTTTAGTGAATAGACGCCTTTGATTATTTACCTTATTTGGTGCACCAGCATTGTTGGACTACGCTTACCACTATCTAAGTCCATTATATGACCGAAGGTGTTGCTATTATTTGCATCAATGGTTCTTTCAAAATCACACTAATTGGTAAAACTGTTTTCATGTAAAAGCTCCTCATTCATGTAGTGATGTTATTAGTATCAATAATATAGCTTTCCTCTTAGGTTTTTTTTTTGGGATGTTTGAGATATAAATCCTTTAATTAAATACAATTAAATTTCCTTATTGAGTACTCTTTGCTCCTCTAGGAAGCAGACATATAGTCTAGAATCCTGGGTCAAATATGTCAAGTCCTCCATCCTCAAGCTGAAGGAAGATCTGCCCTTAGATTCCAAACAATGTCAGCCCCCAATGGAGCTATGCAGTCAGCAATAACAATCTTCTTGTTGGTTTTTCCACCTGTTACAACCCTAACTTTCCATCTTTTTCTCCACCTCTATTCCTTCAAGTCCATGGCCAAACACCACATGTTTTCAATTCACTTGGTCAGCCTTGATGGTCGAAATGAAAAATTGAGATTCATTGCTGTTGGGTCCTGCCTTTGGAATGACACCCGGGACACTGTGCTTAAGGATGACATTTCCATCTTCAAACTTAGTGCCAAAAATGGATTTACCTCCTGTGCCATTGTGGTTGGTGAAATCACCAACCTGGTACATGAGGTTGGGTATTATACAATGGAAAGTGCAGCCCTTGTATCCATAGCCAACCTCCCCAGTACGTAACCCTTCCATTTGAAGTAAATACATATATGATTATACAGTATTTGCCACAACAGGGATAGACAAAGTATCCTTGTCAAGGTCTGTATAATGTCATTAAAGTGGCTATGACAAGGTCTAGGAAATGTTCATTATGAATAATGTTAGTTTCTACCCTTGCCTATCTGTCCATGTGGTCCTACGTGTAACTTGGTTAACTCGGTGCAATGTGGTTTTTGTTAAACATATGTAATGTGCTACTTAGCATATACATCCCATGTGTTAGAGGAAACTCCCCCAAATTATTTTTCTGTAGTGACCCTTATGACAATGCCTTCATTCAACAGATTAATTTTTCTCAATTTATTGTAATTGTTTATTCCGTGACAGAGGTTTCCTATTGTGTACCAATAGTGTTAAACAAATGATAGCAGCACATTTGTATGTACAGATTATGAAGCTAGACTAATGTTCAGATGTTCATCTTGGAAGATGGATATGTAGTTCAATGTGCAAAATTCTTCCTACAACAAATATATCATTCCTTGATTGTCAAATTTAAAACAACGCAGCAGTCCAAAAATGTATCCGCTGTGTCACAAGTAAAATGGATTGGAAAGTACAGCTACTCACATTACATTTACTGAGAATCTCACCGCAGAGGGGGAAGAAGGCTCCAAAACAATTCATTCTATACAACTTATTTATCATCTTGATAAAAATGCAAAGTTACAGCTAGATAAAGTCTTATCACTGGAGGAGACTTGGTCAATTTTTTTTGGTGTTTGTTTTATATTGAAGTCTATTATTTTCTCAGACAGGTCTACATGATCCACATGCTCACATGTTATCCCAACGCGTAGAAACATTAATTAGTATTGCCTTAACCATTATGATCAAAGGAGCATCTAGATAGAAAATTATAGAGCTTATGAGAAACAATAGTTTTATGAAATGGCTCAATCAAAGACCTGAGATTATGTTGTCTGGGCTCTACTTATTATCTCTCCCTGAATTGTGAACAAATAAGATCTGTTATACTGCACCCTCACAGTGTGCATGTCTCACTATGGAGAGCACAGAGTGTAATAGGCACATCTTGAACAGTAGGCAAGAAGTTGGGGTGTGTATAATGTATATTTTTCGAGGGAAGTTCAATAGTCAGCGATAGGTTGAGCGGGAAAGAAAGAGACAGTGTCACAAAATACTGTGCACTGCTAAAAATCTGCATGGAGAAATTGGATACACATCTATAGAAAAACACACTATTTACTAGAGAGCAGGGACGTTGCTAGGTCTCCAAATGATCTGGGGCTAGAGCCCCCATGGGCTCTGTCACACACACTGCGACACTCACACACATTCTGTTTCTCTCTCTCACACACACACATACACACACACACACACACACACACACACTGCATCTCTCACACACACTGTGTCTCGCACGCACACACACGCACGCACAAACTGCATCACACACACACACTGTGTCTCTCACACATACACACACACACAGTGTCTCACACACGCACAAACTGCATCTCACACACACACACTGTGTCTCTCACACATGCACACATGCAGCATCTCACACACACACTGTGTCTCTCTCACACACACACTGCATCTTTCACAAACACACACTCCATCTCTCTCACACACAGGCTCCATCTCTCTCTCACACACAGACTCCATCCCTCTCTCTCCCACACACACTCCGTCTCTCTCTCACACACACACTCCGTCTCACACACACATACTTCATCTCTTTCTCTCACACACACACACTCCGTCTCTCTCTCACACACACTCCGTCTCTCTCTCTCTCTCTCTCACACACACACGCTCTGTCTCTCTATCTCTTTCTCACACTCTGTGTCTCTCTCCCTGACACACACCTAGACCCATTGAGAGACACACACCTAGACACACACTCACACATAAACATTGAGATACCCACATACCGTCACACTTATACACATTTCTTCTATTTATTTATTTTAACCAAAAAACAATACAAAAACATTTTACTGTTGGTCCCCCTCCCTCTTTAGTTACTTTTACGTGCAGGGAGGAGGACTTCTCTGACGGTGTCTGCAGCTACAGAACACCGCCATCCAGTTTTCTTCTGGCAGATGAGACATCCGGCGCGCCGACAGTCTCACAGCACAAGGGGGCAGAGCCTGCACCCATTGTGCTGTGCTCAGTATGGCCAGGAGGTGCGGTTATCCAGGCACTAACAGGCCGCACCTTGAGGAGCAGGTGCTAGCGAGAGAGCTCCCTATAGCAGTGCCTCTCCTCCCGATCGGCCTTCACCCCCGCATGAGCTTAAACCTCCAATTCTGGGACCATCTCCCAGAAGGAGGAAAGCTCAGCGGGGAAGATGTTTTTTTTTACATTGATAGGAGTCTCCATTCTGGGCTATGCACTGGTGATTCGGGGCTATAGCCCCAGTAGACCACTTCTAGCGACTCCACTTCTAGAGAGACAGATAACCTGATGAGTCTCCTTCTTAAATCCTAATTAATGTGTAGTTAATTTAGCATGTCCATGGGTTCCTGTCCCCCTGTTATTAATGGGGTGAAAGGCTGGGCAATCTCAGGCCTCCCTTGTAGGTCAGCCATTTCCTGGTTTTTGATCAGATGCCTCCTCTGTTGAGTGTGGTAGAGCCATCGGGCTTTTTATTAATGCAATGCAGTTTTTTTTTAATGAATACTCTTATAATATTCGTATTATTTTTAGACAGCCTCTTCCTGAAGAGGAGATTCAAGAGCGTTGCAGATCGTCATGGGACATTATTATACATTTTTTATGCAGCGCACTTTTTGTATTCCAGGATGGTGGGCAGGGATTTTTATTTTCATATTTTCAGACACAGCAGAGAGTAAATCCACATTCTTTAAGATACCGTATTTGCTCGATTATAAGACGACCCCCCAAACTTTGTATATTCCTTTAGGAAAAAAACTAAAAGCCTGAATATAAGACTACCCTATAGGAAAAAAAGTTTAACTTGTATATATGTAAATTGCTTTTTAATATTTAATTTAAAAAATTATATTATACAAATGCATTTGTTTTTTTTATTTCCTTTTATGTGCCAATGCGGCCCCTCTCTCCCCCTCCCCTTGTCTGTCTATCTCCCCCCTCCCCTTGTCTGTCTATCTCCCTCCCCTTGTCTGTCTAATTCCCCCCTCCCTCCCCTTGTCTGTCTAATTCCCCCCTCCCTCCCCTTGTCTGTCTATTTTCCCCCTCCCTCCCCTTGTCTGTCTATTTTCCCCCTCCCCTTGTCTGTCTAATTCCCCCCTCCCTCCCCTTGTCTGTCTAATTCCCCCCCTCCCTCGTCTGTCTAATTCCCCCTCCCCTTGTCTGTCTAATTCCCCCTCACCTTGATTTTTTCCCTGGTGGCTAGTGGGGGCAGCTGGGGGATGTCTGCACGATACGTGCATACATCCTCCATGCTGCCCGACACCTCCGTCTATTATGACGGACAGCTGGTCCGTCATATTAGACAGAGGTGTCGGGCAGCATGGAGGATGTCTGCACGTATCGTGCAGACATCCCCCAGCTGCCCGATTCACCCTGGTGGCTAGTGGGGCAGCAGAGGAAGCGATGAGCGCAGACCTCCCCTGCTGTCGCGAGGCACGCTCGCCGGGACTTCTCTGACGAAAGCTGAAGTACCCGGCTTCTTCACAGAAGCCCCGGCGGTCGTGCCGGGCGGAAGCAGGGGAGTCTGCGCTCATCGCGCAGACATCCCCTGCTGTTAGAGAGGGGGATCCAGGTCCCCTGCAGCTCTGCTTGGGACCTGGATCCATGTCTTATAATCTGACCTTGAATATAAGACGAGGGGTATTTTTCAGAGCATCTGAAAAAAACCTCGTCTTATATTCGAGCAAATACGGTAATAGTCGGAGAAACAGGGCCTGTTTTTTAACCCTTGCTTCCTTGAATATGTATATACTGACTGATACACTCACCTATATACAGAGGCAGAGGCAGAGGCACAGACATGTAGATTAAACATACAGTGAAAGTAGTAGTTTCACCAACATTCCTACAAGGGTTGGCGCATGACTATGACTAAACTCTACTATAAATACTAAACACCACAAACATCCTCCCATAGAAAGTAATGCAAATGTCCAGTATTGCCTTCATTTTGTTTTTCCTAGACATAAAGTCCAAATACTGGACTTTCAGGTGAAAACTAGACACCTGTCAACCGTAGTCCCTGCTCTTATGGCAACAATAAAGATATGAGAAAAAAGCTAACTTTACTAATAAATGTTATATCATAATGGCAGTGACTGAAGCTGATCAGACCCACAGAGAAATAATTCACTCAATTCGCACCATAAAATCCGGCCTGTGAAGGGGTCAAGTCAACAATAACAATAATAATGGGAATTATACCACTTTGTACATTATTTCACCACAAGTAGTTAACATCTGCTCCTTACAATACTTCTTACAGAGACTGGAATCAATTTATGAACATAACCGAAAATAAATCCAAATACACATTAAAAACAATGCAAGCGCTCTTTTCTGAGCCATCCAAGTTTCCTAAAGAAACACTCAAGGGACTTGACATTCTGCTACTGTATCCTTTAATCTGCTGATACAGTTTTTTTTCTCCAGATCCACAGCAGATTCTTCAAGTTGTGTTATTTACTTTCCTGCAGACATGTCTTCAAATGAAAGTCTCTGTACCCTAGAGGGTTTCATAATGATGTACGTAAAAAGCTTAATTCTCTTACAATAGAGTACATATATTCTTCTGCCACACAACCCTCTACCAGGGGTGAATCCCGAGTCTGTTTTCAGGGGGGGAGGGGCACATTCCGTCATCTGTCTTTTCCTCTCCCCCATGTCCTTCTGTCTCTCTCCTCTTCTTTCCCATGTCCTTCTGTCTCTCTTGTCCTCCTTCTCATGTCTGTCTTTGTATCCTCTTCTTTCCCATGTCTGTCTCTCTCCCATAGATTCCCATTTCTTTCTGTCTCTCCTCTCCCTTCCCATGTCTGTCTGTCTCTCCTCTGCCTTCCCATGTCTGTCTCTCTCCTCTTCCTTCCCATGTCTGTCTTACTCCTCTCCCTTCCCATGTCACTCTCTATTCTCTTTCCCATGTCTGTCTCTCCTCTCCCTTCCCATGCATGTCTCTCTCCTCTACCTCCTATGACTGTGTCTTTGTCCCTCTACCCATGTATGTCTCTCCTCTTCCCCATGGTTGTCACTCTCCTCTTCCCATAGCTGTCTCTTTTACTCAGGGCCGTCTTTAACGCGGGGCAAACGGGGCAGCTGCCCTGGGCCCAGTTACTCCTGGGGGGCCCCAAGGCAGCTGTCCCGTGGGCCCCCAGCCCCTGCTTGCCGCGTTCACAGCGCATTGCGCTTGTGAACGCTTTTTTCCGGCAAGACGCATCCGTTGGATGCGACGGCCGAAAAACAAAACAAAAAAACAGACGCCGGATGTGACGTCGCGTCACATCCGGTGACTGTTTCCCTCCTCCGTGCAAGAGGGAAGACTGCACGGAGGAGACATCCGGCGGGGGACACGGAGCAGGGTTATGTAAGTACGGGGGTGGGGGTGGGGGGCTGACTGGCACTATATTACTGGGCATCTGGCTGGCACTATATTACTGGGCATCTGGCTGGCACCATATTACTGGGCATCTGGCTGGCATAATATTACTGGGCATCTGAATGGCAGAATATTACTGGGCTCTGGCTGGCACAATATTCCTGGGCATCTGGCTGGCACAATATTACTGGGCTCTGACTGGCACAATAATACTGGGCATCTGACTGGCACAATAATACTGGGCATCTGGCTGGCATAATATTACAGGCATCTGGCTGGCACTATATTACTGGGCTCTGACTGGCATAATATTACAGGCATCTGGCTGGCACTATATTACTGGGCTCTGACTGGCATAATATTACAGGCATCTGGCTGGCACTATATTACTGGGCTCTGACTGGCATAATATTACAGGCATCTGGCTGGCACTATATTACTGGGCATCTGGCTGGCACAATATTACTGGGCATCTGGCTAGCACAATATTACTGGGCATCTGGCTGGCACAATATTACTGGGCATCTGGCTGGCACAATATTGCTGGGCTCTGACTGGCACAATAATACTGGGCATCTGACTGGCACAATATTACTGGGCATCTGGCTGGCACAATATTACTGGGCATCTGGCTGGCACAATATTACTGGGCTCTGACTGGCACAATATTGCAGGCATCTGACTGGCACAATATTCCTGGCCTCTGACTGGCACACTATTACAGGCATCTGACTGGCATAATATTACAGGCATCTGACTGGCATAATATTACAGGCATCTGACTGGCATAATATTACAGGCATCTGACTGGCACAATATTCCTGGCCTCTGACTGGCACACTATTACAGGCATCTGACTGGCATAATATTACAGGCATCTGACAGGCACAATATTCCTGGCATCTGACAGGCACAATATTCCTGGTATCTGACAGGCACAATAATCCTGGTATCTGACAAGCACAATATTCCTGGTATCTGACTGACACAATATTACAGGTATCTGACTGGCACAAAATTCCTGGTATCTGACTGGCACAATATTACAGGCATCTGACTGGCACAATATTACAGGCATCTGACTGGCACAATATTACTAGGGTCTGAATTTCACAATATTCCTGGTATCTGACTGGCACAATATTCCTGGGCTCTGACTGGCACAATATTCCTGGGCTCTGACTGGCACAATATTTTTGGGCTCTGAATGGCACAATATTACTGGGCTCTGACTGGCACAATATTACTGGGCTCTGACTGGCACAATAATACTGCGCTCTGAATGGCACAATATTACTGGAATCTGAAAGGCACAATATTACTGACATCTGAATGGCACAACAATTATGGCATATGTGTGTGTGTATGTGGGGGGGGGTAACATTGCGATGGATGGCGGGATTGCATGCAGGGGAGGGGGCAGGGTCCAGGGGCCCAAGCAAATGCTTGCCCAGGGTCCAATCACTATTAAAGACGGCCCTGCTTTTACTATTCTCCACCATCTATATTCTTGCCTCTCCCCATCTTTGTTTTCTCTTCTCCTTTCAGTGTTCTTTCCTCTCCACCCCCTTCTCTCTTCTCTTTCCCCGTTCTCTCATCTCTTCCTCTCCCTGTTCTCTCCCCTATATTCTCTCCTCTCACTCCCTTATATTCTCTCATCTGTTCCCCCTTCTCTCCCCTGTGTTCTCTCCTCTGTCCCCCCTCCTCTCCCCTGTGTTCTCTTCTCTGTACCCCTGTGTTATCTCGTCTGTACCCACTGTGTTGTCTCCTCTGTCCCCCCCTTCTCTCCCCTGTGTTCTCTACTCTGTCCCCCTCCTCTCCTCTGTGTTCTCTCCTCTGTCCCCCCTCCCTGTGTTCGCTCCTCTGTCCCCCCTTCTCTCCCGTGTTCTCTCCTCTGTCCCCCATTCTCTCCTTCCCACTCCTGTGTTCTCTCCTCAGTGTGTTAAACACACTGAGAGCTCAATCCATGCTGCTCGCGCTCCCCGTGCATAGTGATGATGCAGAGCATCGTATTTCCGATGCTCTGAACAATCACTACGTGCGGGGAGCGCGGGCAGCATGGATTTAACACACACGGAGCCAACGCTGCTTGCGACTCCCCGCAGAGTGAGCCGACCTGTGCTCAACTCAGGTTGGGGGTGGACCTTCACCAATGTGGTCCCCCCTCCACCCCGGCACTGCTGGGGGGGGGGAGGGGGGGGAATTGCCCTGGTGCCTCCCCCCCTGGATCCGCCACTGCCCTCTACTTGGGATTTATTTTACTGTCAGGGGACATGTTTTTATGGGCAGGAGATGACCACGTTAAAATAAATAATAATTAAAATATTGCAAAAGCTATTGCTTTTATCATAATATTCCCCTTTGTTACAGACATTTGTATCAAAAAGAATGGTGCCTGCTTTTGTCTTGTGATGAAGATATCATGTCTTTGGGCTTGATGATAAGAGAGCAGGATTAAATAGATTCACTGTGATAGCCTGCAGGGCTAAAATTATTTTTGGTGAAATTGGTAATTAACCAACAAAAGGGCAGTGGTGTGCACAGTACTTTTGATTATGGTTTGCATAAGAGATTTTCCATATTCCTCCAAATCACGTGAAACAGTCCCATTCTTCCCCAAATCATTTGCCACAGTGTCATTCTTTCCCAACATCACTTACGACATTGTTCTCGCAAATCACTTTACACAGACTCATTGTTCTCCCAAATCACTTGCCCACAGTCTCATTATTCTCCCCTAACCTGCCTCAACTCTATGTTTGGTTAGGGTGTGCCTAGGCATGTAGACCTGGGAACCTGGTTAGGGTGTGCCTGGGCATGCCTATGCTAAAGGGTGAGTAACATGGTATCTCCATGCCAAAGCAGACAGCCCTGTTGAGGAGGGAAATTGGGAGAGGACATATTTTTGCCTCTGGTACTATTCAAAAAATATGGCATTAATCTTTATATATTTTTTTTTTTTTTTTTTTGCTTATGGTGGAAATTTTTATTTTATGTTCTTGGTTAACAGAATATACTTCATGGATAAAGCCAAAAATTGATGGTCAATTATGGGCTAGCATTGCTACTTTGATGCTTCCAGCTACATTATTTTCTTGCATGGTTATATTCAACTGAAAGAAGCCATTTGGAAATCAATGTGTGATTCTATTCCAGCCAAGAACCTTTCCAAGGACATTTCTACCAAAAATAAAGTACTTGTGTACCGTGCCGTCTTTCCGCATGGGCAGACTGGCGATTGCCCAGGGGCCCCCGAGTTTTGGGGGGCCCCAGTGTCCTCACTGCAAAAAACAGTACTTTGATGCTTCCAGCTACATTATTTTCTTGCACGGTTATATGCAACTGAAAGAAGCCATTTGGAAATCAATGTGTGATTCTATTCCAGCCAAGAACCTTTCCAAGGACATTTCTACCAAAAATAAAGTACTTGTGTACCGTGCCGTCTTTCCGCATGGGCAGACTGATCATTAAAAAATGGAAACTTTTTAGGTATTCTTGAGCTTTTAAGTGAGTTTGATCCTTTTTTGGAAGAGCATCTCAAACTCTATGGGAGATAATCCGGGAAAGGGAAACCCATCGTATCTCTCCGCAAACAAATGTGAAGAATTTATAGATTTAATGGGACAACATGTTCTTTGTACCATTCTGAAAGAACGAAAATAGTCAAAATACTATTCAGTAGACATGTGCATTCGTTTTCGGACGAATGCATTTTCGGGCGGAAATTGCATTTTCGTCCATTCGTCCGAAAAACGAATAACGAAAATATTAACAAACAAAATCCGAATGAACAAATGGTTAATAAACGAAAATCATTCGTTCATTCGTCCATTCGTGCTATTGGCATTCTAAACCGAAATAGAGTCGGTTTATACAATACCAATAGCATTGTACATTCCATAAACCGACATGAATGACTTTCGGTTTATGGAATGCATGTAATGCTATTGGCTTATAAACCGAAATTGAGTTCCCATTCATACGAATAGGTCAATTGACCTATTCGTATGAATGGGGACTCTTTCGGTTTATAGAAAGCCAATAGCATTGCATGTATTCTATAAGCCGAAAGTCTTTAAAACGAACGACGTTCGTTTTATAGAATACATGTAATGCTATTGCTGTTCTATAAGCCGAAAGTCTATAAACCGAACGTCGTTCGGTTTATAGACTTTCGGCTTATAGAACAGCAATAGCATTACATGCATTCTATAAACCGAACGTTGTTCGTTTTAAAGACTTTCGGCTTATAGAATACTATTGGCATTCTATAAACCTAACTAGAGTCCCTCCTCATTCATAAGAATTTCTTATGAATGGGGACTCGACTCTAGTTCGGTTTATAGAAAGCCAATAGTATTCTATAAACCGAAAGTCTATAAACCGAACGACGTTCGGATTATAGAATACATGTAATGCTATTGCTGTTCTATAAGCCGAAAGTCTATAAACCGAACGACGTTCGGTTTATAGACTTTCGGTTTATGGAATGTATAATGTATTTAATGCTATTTGCAATGGCATTACTATAAACCGAAATAGAGTCGGTTTATAGAATGCCATTGCCAATTCCATAAACCGAAATTCGTTCATTATGTCGGTTTATGTATTTTGCTATTGGTATTCCATAAACCGACTATTTCGGTTTATAGAATTGCCAAAAGCATGAAATGATTTTAATTTAGTATTAAAAAATAAATTGAAAAAAGTGGAGAGTTTTAACACCTTTGTGACGCATGGTGCTTGCGTCCCAAATGACGTAAGCACCAAAACCTCACGATTTGTTCCTGGCCACTGATCACAAGGTGATCGTTAGCCAGGAACACCATGGCAGAGACCCAATCAGGGTCTTAATAGACCCTGTGGGTCCCTGCCCAAAAATTGCAAGCCCTTCGGACGTCACGCACGATTTAGAGAAATGTAGCTGGTGCTCGCTTTTGAGCACCAGCTAAATTTCCCCTGTTAGACTGAGGCCATTTAAAATGGCCTCATCTGACAGGTGGGATCCCGCTGCAAGTGCCTGCAGCATGATTCGAGTCGCGATATGAGCTGTTTAACACAGGACGTACTATGCCATCCTAACGACTTTAAGGGACTTAAAATCAGTACGGCATAGAACGTCCCAACGTCACGAATGGGTTAACGTTTGCTCTGGTCATAATCATAGCACAGGCTTGTAGGAGTTAACTGTAATTACATTAATAAATGAAAAGAATATAAGTAATATAGTAAAAATGTACAAAATAAAATTTATTTTGAAAAAACTAAATGAGGTCCATAAACTTGGAAGGAAACGGATCACAGTAAAAAGAAACTGTGATCAGCAAGGGAAGTGTTAATACCCCTTTTATAATCGAGGTTGTCTTATAATCTGACCTCAAATTGAGGTCAGACTATAAGACTGGGATCCAGGTCCCCAGCAGAGCTGCAGGGGATGTCTGCGCGATGAGCGCAAATCTCCCCTGCTGCCGCCCGGCATGACCGCCGGGACTTCTATGATGAAGCTGGGTACTTCCGGCTTCCTCATAAAAGTCCTGGCGGTCGTTCCGGGCGGCAGCAGGGGAGGTCTCGCTCATCGCGCAGACATCCTCCGCTGCCTCGCTAGCCACCAGGGAGAATCGGGCAGCTGGGGGATGTCTGCACGAATCGTGCAGACAACCTCCATGCTGCCCGACACTTCCGTCTATTATGTATAGTGCATACATCCCCCGGCTGCCCCCACTAGCCACCAGGGAGCAAGAAACAGGTGAGGGGGGGACAGAATAACAAGGGGGGGGGGGGCAGAGTAACGAGGGGGGCGGAGAGAAACAAGGGGAGGGAGGGGGGAAGAGACAGAAACAAGGGGAGGGGGGCAGAGAGAAACAGGGGGAGGGAAGGGGGGAAGAGACAGACACAAGGGGAGCGAGGGGGGAGCCAAAGGGAGGGTGAGAGAGAGACAACACTAAGGGGGGGAGAGCGACAAATCTGGGGGCAAGGGAAAGAGAGAGGCAGCATTGTCACATAAAAGGAAATAAAAACAAGAATTTTTTTATATCATAATTTTTTATTAAAAAAACAATTTACATGTTAATATATACTAGACATGTGCATTCGTTTTCGGACGAATGCATTTTCGTCCATTCGCCCGAAAAACGAAGAACGAAAATGCTAAGCTAACGAAAGCCGAATGAACGAATGGTTAATAAACGAAAATCATTCGTTCATTCGTCCATTCGTAGTACTATTGCATTCTATAAGCCGAAATAGAGTCGGTTTATAGAATAAAATAGCATTTAACTATACGGAGACAGAGTCTCCATTCATAAAATTATGAATGGAGACAAACGTATAGTTAAAAGCCGACAGCCTATAAACCGAACGTTCGGTTTATAGGCTGTGGGCATTTAACTATACGGAGACAGAGTCTCCATTCATAAAATTATGAATGGAGACTTTGTCTCCGTATAGTTAAAAGCCGACAGCCTATAAACCGAATGTTCGGTTTATAGGCTGTCGGCTTTTAACTATACGGAGACAAAGTCTCCATTCATATGAATGGAGACTCTGTCTCCGTATAGTTAAATGCCCACAGCCTATAAACCGAACGTTCGGTTTATAGGCTGTCGGCTTATGAAATACATGTATTCCTATTGCTATTCTATAAACCGAACGTTCGGTTTATAGAATAGCCATAGGATTACATGTATTACATAAGCCGAAAGTCTATAAACCGATCGTTCGGTTTCTAGGCTTTCGGCATTTTACTACACGGAGACAAAGTCTCCATTCATAATTTTATGAATGGAGACTCTGTCTCTGTATAGTTAAATGCCGACAGCCTATAAACCGAACGACGTCCGAATGGACGAAAACGAAACGAAAATTTCAGTTTTACACATATCTACTATTCAGTGTGGATTCTACGCCAGACATCTCACACATTGATCAACTAACCTTTACTGTCCGGTACATTGCAGGATATCAGTCTGTGGAGCGTTTCCTCAAGTTCATCCCCATTTTTTGTCATGGAGCAAAGGATCTAGCAGACACTGTTGTCGATTTCCTGAATGCGAACAAAATTCCACTATTAAATTGTCGTGGTCAATCGTACGATAATGCCTCAAATATGTCTGGGCGCTATACTGGATTTCAAGCTCGGATCCGTCGACTAAATGAATTGGCCATCTATGTCCCATGTGCTGGACACAGTCTGAACTTGGTTGGTGTAAAAGCGGCAGAGTGTTGTCCACAGGTTGTCTCCTTCTTTAACTTTGTTCAGCATTTGTATTGTTTTTTCTTCTTTTACACATCGATGGAATGTTCTGATACCATCTTTAGCAGAACATGTTGTGGTCAAGCGTCTTTCTGATACAAGATGGTCATCACATTTTGATGCTATGCATGCTCTGCATGAAGGTTTTGAAAAAATTAAAGATGCACTTTGTTCTTCATCAGCTGACCCTAATCAGGAAGCGAACACAAGACGAGAGACAGAAGGATTAGCTGATAAAATGGATAACTTAGAAACTATCTTTCTTACAATTCTTTGGAACGACATTCTCAAAAGATGTCAGAAAACTAGTATGTTCCTTCAGTCTAAGGATATGGACATGGTGGTTGCTGTGAATCTTCTTGAATCTCTGAAATCTTACCTTCATGATATTAGAGAAAGATTTGGTGAATATGAACATATGGCCAGGAATAGGTGTCCCCATCTGGATTATAGTGATGTAAAGAAACGGGAACGAATCCGAAGTATACGTCTTACTAGATATGATGGCCGTAGAAGAGGTACTTTTAAGCAAAAGTGAGAAATTCAAGGTGGAAACATTCATTCCTGCTCTGGACTCTTTGATCTCTGAGTTGACAAAACGTGCAGAAGCCTATTCAAGTATTGGAAATCTTTTCATCTTCTTCGTGCAATTGGAATCAATAGGTTCTGAAGAACTAAAAAAAAAGTGTGAGCAGCTGGCTAACTTTTATGATAAAGACCTAGCTTATAGTGACCTTCTAAATGAATGCAAACATCTCAAGCACTACTTGGTTCATGAAGAAAAATGTGACACTCTCCCTGCGTTATACAGAAAACGTATTTTGGAAAACTTGAAACTTGTATTTCCCAATGCTAAAAAATTGCTGTCAGAATGTTCATGCGCATGATGGTGACCAACTGTACACGGTCTTTTTCAAAATTGAAACTTATAAAGAATCAGTTATGTAGGCAGGAACGTTTGAACTGGCTTTCACTCATGTGCATTGAAAATGACATCCTGAAGACCACTGACTTCAAGCTAATTTGAAGGATAAAACTTACCAGGAAAGGTTAAAGCATCTTAACATGTATAGCTTGGAGGAAAGACTTAACATGGGGGATATGATAGAAACATTTAAATACATAAAGGGAATCAACACAGTAAAGGAAGAGAGTATATTTAAAAGAAGAAAAACGACCACAACTAGAGGACATAGTCTTAAATTAGAGGGGCAACGATTTAAAAGTAATATCAGGAAGTATTACTTTACTGAGAGGGTAGTGGATGTATGGAATAGCCTGCCAGCAGAAGTGGTAGAGGTAAACACAGTCAAGGATTTTAAGCATGCGTGGGATAGACACAAGGCTATCCTAGCTATAAGACCGGGAACGGGGGACTAATAAAAGTACTCAAAAAAAAAAAAATTTGGCAGACTAGATGGACCGAATGGTTCTTATCTGCCGACACATTCTATGTTTCTATGTTTCTATGTAATTATAAAACAATTCTCCAAAAAGAAAATTCGTAAACAGTTGCGTTGATATTCATAGTCTACGGTTTACCCATTGAAAGCCAATGGTCAGGACAAAACAAAATACTGTTTGACAGATTATATCAATTATAGGCCTTATAAGTATAAATGGCCAGGCCTGCACTTAGAAATCGTGGTACAATATTCTCCTGACAGACTCTAGAGAATAGTTCCACAGCCTCCCATACTCTCCCTCAGACAGCCCCCCAATCGAATTTAGAATGCAAGCTTTCCAGACCTCTTTGGTCTCTTCCTCAATACATTTCTTTGTATTTCCTAAATTTATATTTAACATTGGGATTTCACATTGGCAAGGCGAGTTGCCATTTTCTGTGGTTTATTTCAGGGCAGCACTCCTTGCCATCAGCGGTTTGAAAAGGGGGGGCTATCTGAAGGAGAGTACGGGAGGCTGTGGAAGTATTCTCCAGAGTCTGTCATCTGTGTGTAGTATTTGAGGTTCTTTGGAGATCTTGCATAGGACGTACAAGATCTTTAAATATTCTCCTTACTGGGCCTCTTGGGTCTCTTCCTCAGGCATATTTAAATCTTTTATTTATATGCAGTGGCTGCTGTTTGTGCATGCACTGCCAACTTGTCCTTTGCTTAGGACAACAGTTGTCCTTTAATTGCCATTTACATGTTGATATGTTTGTGCTTTCCGGAACTTCTGATGTTCAAATCTTTGGTGCTCAATCCTTATGTCCCCTCATGTTTTTCATCTTAAGAATTACACGATTCTTGCAGAAAAATGAGACTTTCCCAACATTGCACAGAAATTATTTCTGGCAATTAGAATTCTGCGTTTCCCTATGTTGAAATTGTCAGAAGGATCTTGCAGAAGAATATTCAAGGATTGGAAACTGCTCTTCATTTCATGGGTTTTGAGAAGCTAAATAAAGTATGAGCTTCTTGATGATGATGACCTAAATTAATGCAATCATCTCAATCATCTTCTTGCTGAAAAAATGTGTGACTTTCAAAGCAATGTAAAGCATTCGTATTTTGGAAAAAATGAAATCTGCTTCTCAATACTGAAATTAACAGAATGTCCATGCTGAAGCCTATTCAAGATTTAGAAATCTGATCTCCTTCTTTCAGTTGGACGAATTGGTTCTGATGAGCTAAACAAATTTTGAGCATCTGGCAAACATGTATGGAAAAAGTTCAAAAGGTTAGAATCATGATTCTGACATGATGCCTATCCTTCTACCTTCTACATGAATGCAAGCATCTAAAGCACCGTATTGTTCTTGCTGCAAACTGTGACTCTCCCTGCATTGTACAGATAATGTTTTTGGGAAACTTGAAATCTGTTTCCCAATGTTGAGATTCCTGTAAGGAGGTTCATGCATTAACCTATCTGAGATTTGAAAATGCGATCTTCTTTCAGTTTGTTCTGAAGAGCTAAACCAAGTGTGAGCATCTGTCTAGCTTATATTACAAAGACCCTGTGGCGTCAAAAGTGGGTTGCAGGGGTTGCGGACCGCACCGGGTGAGACCACTTCACCTTTTTTAGAGCAAAATCCTGGCGTATTAAATGGCATATTGGGGGGGCAAAATCCTGGCATATTAAATGGCATATTGGGGGCAAAATCCTGGCATATTGAGAGCAAAATCCTGGCATATTAAATGGCATATTGGGGGGCAAAATCCTTGCATATTAAATGGCATATTGGGGGCAAAATCCTGGCATATTAAATGGCATTTTGGGGGTCAAAATCCTGGCATATTGAGGGGCAAAATCCTGGCATATTGGGGGTCAAAATCCTGGCATATTGAGAGCAAAATCCTGGCATATTAAATGGCATATTGGGGGGGGCAAAATCCTGGCATATTAAATGGCATATTGGGGGCAAAATCCTGGCATATTGAGAGCAAAATCCTGGCATATTAAATTGCATATTGGGGGGCAAAATCCTGGCATATTGAGGGGCAAAATCCTGGCATATTGAGGGGCAAAATCCTGGCATATCGAGAGCAAAATACTGGCATATTAAATGGCATATTGGGGGGGCAATCTCCTGTCATATTGAGGGGCAAAATACTGGCATATTGGGGGTCAAAATCCTGGCATATTGGGGGTCAAAATCCTGGCATATTGAGAGCAAAATCCTGGCATATTAAATGGCATATTGGGGGGGGGGGGGCAAAATCCTGGCATATTAAATGGCATATTGGGGGGCAAAATCCTGGCATATTGAGAGCAAAATCCTGGCATATTAAATTGCATATTGGGGGGCAAAATCCTGGCATATTGAGGGGCAAAATCCTGGCATATCGAGAGCAAAATACTGGCATATTAAATGGCATATTGGGGGGCAAACTCCTGGCATATTGAGGGGCAAAATACTGGCATTTTAAATGGCATATTGGGGGGCAAAATCCTGGCATATTAAATGGCATATTGGGAGGACAAAATCCTGGCATTTTTAGATCAAAATCCTGGCATATTAAATGGCATATTGGGGGGGGGGGTGGGGGCAAAATCCTGGCATATTAAATGGCATATTGGGGGCAAAATCCTGGCATATTGAGAGCAAAATCCTGGCATATTAAATGGCATATTGGGGAGCAAAATCCTTGCATATTAAATGGAATATTGGGGGCAAAATCCTGGCATATTAAATGGCATATTGAGGGGCAAAATTCTGGCATATTGGGGGTAAAAATATGGCATATTGGGGAGCAAAATCCTTGCATATTAAATGGCATATTGGGGAGCAAAATCCTTGCATATTAAATGGCATATTGGGGGCAAAATCCTGGCATATTAAATGGCATATTGAGGGGCAAAATCCTGGCATATTAAATGGCATATTGGGGGTCAAAATCCTGGAATATTGGGGGTCAAAATCCTGGCATATTAAATGGCATATTGGGGGGGCAAAATCCTGGCATCATAAATGGCATATTGGGGGGAAAAATCCTGGCATATTGAGGGGCAAAATCCTGGCATATTAAATGGCATATTGGGGGCAAAATCCTGGCATATTAAATGGCATATTGGGGGGCAAACTCCTGGCATATTGAGGGGCAAACTCCTGGCATGTTAAATGGCATATTGGGGGGCAAAATACTGGCATATTAAATGGCATATGGGGGGGGGGGGCAAACTCCTGGCATATTGAGGGGCAAAATACTGGCATATTAAATGGCATATTGGGGGCAAAATCCTGGCATATTGAGAGCAAAATCCTGGCATATTAAATGGCATATTGGGGGGCAAAATCATGGCATGTAAAATGGCATATTGGGGGGCAAAATCCTGGCATATTAAATGGCTAAATCATGGCCTATTGGGTGGCAAAATAATCCTGACATATTGAATGGCTTATTGGGGGGCAAAATCCTGGCATATTGAGGGGCAAAATCCTGGCATATTGAGAGCAAAATACTGGCATATTAAATGGCATATTGGGGGGCAAACTCCTGGCATATTGAGGGGCAAAATCCTGGCATATTAAATGGCATATTGGGGGCAAAATACTGGCATATTTAATGGCATATTGGGGGACAAAATCATGGCATTTTTAGATCAAAATCCTGGCATATAAAATGGCATATTGGGGGGGCAAAATCCTGGCATATTAAATGGCATATTGGGGGCAAAATCCTGGCATATTGAGAGCAAAATCCTGGCATATTAAATGGCATATTGTGGAGCAAAATCCTTGCATATTAAATGGCATATTGGGGGCAAAATCCTGGCATATTAAATGGCATATTGAGGGGCAAAATCCTGGCATATTGGGGGTAAAAATCCTGGCATATTGAGAGCAAAATCCTGGCATATTAAATGGCATATTGGGGAGCAAAATCCTTGCATATTAAATGGCATATTGGGGGCAAAATCCTGGCATATTAAATGGCATATTGAGGGGCAAAATCCTGGCATATTGGGGGTAAAAATCCTGGCATATTGAGGGTCAAAATCCTGGCATATTGGGGGTCAAAATCCTGGCATATTAAATGGCATATTGGGGGGGCAAAATCCTGGCATAATAAATGGCATATTGGGGAGCAAAATCCTTGCATATTAAATGGCATATTGAGGGGCAACATCCTTGATTATTAAATGGCATATTGGTGGCATAATCCTGGCATATTAAATGGCATATTGAGGGGCAAAATCCTGGCATATTGGGGGTAAAAATCCTGGCATATTGAGGGTCAAAATCCTGGCATATTGGGGGTCAAAATCCTGGCATATTGGGGGTCAAAATCCTGGCATATTAAATGGCATATTGGGGGGGCAAAATCCTGGCATAATAAATGGCATATTGGGGGGCAAAATCCTGGCATATTGAGGGGCAAAATCCTGGCATATTAAAAGGCATATTGGGGGCAAAATCCTGGCATATTAAATGGCATATTGGGGGGCAAACTCCTGGCATATTGAGGGGCAAAATCCTGGCATATTAAATGGCATATTGGGGGGCAAAATACTGGCATATTAAATGGCATATTGGGGGGGCAAAATCCTGGCATAATAAATGGCATATTGGGGGGCAAAATCCTGGCATATTGAGGGGCAAAATCCTGGCATATTAAATGGCATGTTGGGGGCAAAATCCTGGCATATTAAATGGCATATTGGGGGGCAAACTCCTGGCATATTGAGGGGTAAAATCCTGGCATATTAAATGGCATATTGGGGGGCAAAATCCTGGCATATTAAATGGCATATTGGGGGCAAACTCCTGGCATATTGAGGGGCAAAATCCTGGCATATTAAATGGCATATTGGGGACAAAATCCTGGCATATTGAGAGCAAAATCCTGGCATATTAAATGGCATATTGGGGGGCAAAATCCTTGCATATTAAATGGCATATTGGGGGTCAAAATCCTGGCATATTAAATGGCATATTGGGGGTAAAAATCCTGGCATATTGGGGGTAAAAATCCTGGCATATTGAGAGCAAAATCCTGGCATATTAAATGGCATATTGGGGAGCAAAATCCTTGCATATTAAATGGAATATTGGGGGCAAAATCCTGGCATATTAAATGGCAAAATCCTGGCATATTGGGGGTAAAAATCCTGGCATATTGAGGGGCAAAATCCAGGCATATTGGGGGTCAAAATCCTGGCATATTGGGGGTCAAAATCCTGGCATATTGTTAGCAAAACCCTTGCATATTAAATGGCATATTGGGGGGGCAAAATCCTGGCATAATAAATGGCATATTGGGGGGCAAAATCCTGGCATATTGAGGGGCAAAATCCTGGCATATTAAATGGCATATTGGGGGCAAAATCCTGGCATATTAAATGGCATATTGGGGGGCAAACTCCTGGCATATTGAGGGGCAAAATCCTGGCATATTAAATGGCATATTGGGGGGCAAAATACGGGCATATTAAATGGCATATTGGGGGCAAACTCCTGGCATATTGAGGGGCAAAATCCTGGCATATTAAATGGCATATTGAGGGGCAAAATCCTGGCATATTAAATGGCATATGTGGGGGGGGGGGGGCAAAATCCTGGCATATTAAATGGCATATTGGGGGCAAAATCCTGGCATATTGAGAGCAAAATCCTGACATATTAAATGGCATATTTGGGGGCAAAATCATGGCATGTTAAATGGCATATTGGGGGGCAAAATCATGGCATATTAAATGGCTAAATCATGGCCTATTGGGTGGCAAAATAATCCTGGCATATTGAATGGCTAAATCCTGGCATATCGTGGGGTTAAATACTGGCATATTTTAGTTGGCAAAGTGATGCTGTGGCATGGTCTGTGGAGCATGTACTAACATGTACTATGTACTCTGTAGCATGTAATAACATGTACTATGTGGAAAGTGACACTGGCTAGTTCTGTGGGGCAAAGTAACACTGTGGCATGCCAAAGTGTGTAGGTGCAATATGAGTGCAAGCCAAGTGCTGTGGGTTCAATATAGGTGCATGTCAAGTTCTATGGGTACTGTATGGTGCTGTGTTAAGTCCTTTAGGTGCAATGTGGGTGCAGAGGAAGGGAATAAAAAATAGGAATGCAATTTTCCAATAACATTTTTATTAAATAGAATATTAAATAATTCAAATAAGTATAAATGCAACTAGTTGCCGAGTTGGACAGTATTGGCTTAGTGAGATGTCTTCCTGGGCGTATTTCTAATATTGTTAAGCAAGCAAATCAGGAAGGAGAATTGGATGTACTGGTTCATCTAGAGACAAATGATTTGGCTTGCAATGAGGTTTCAGAGGTGAAGGAAGCTTTTCGTGTTCTTGCCAATGATATACGGCAGGTTGTGTCCACACTGTCCTTTTCTGAAGTTATGCCTGTGCATAACATTCAGAATGATAGACGGATGCGTATTAGGGACTTCAACTAGTGGCTTGGGGAATGGTGTCGGGAGCAAGGATTTGGCTTTGTTTCTCATGGAAGTTCACTATGGGATAGAAAGGAACTGTACAAAAAAGATGGTTTGCATCTTTCTCAAAAGGGAACGAATGTTCTCAGTGAGCAGTTCAGAGGTTTTGCTAGGAGATTTTTAAACTAAAAGAGGGGGGCAAAATCGCGATAAAACATCAATCCAATTGCCCCCCAAAACAGGGACAGAAGGTACCTGTAGTCAGTGTGCTGAAAAATGATAAGCTTAGGGTCATGTCAACAAATGCTCGCAGTTTAGGGAATAAGATCCATGAACTTGTGGCAATATTGGCAACTGAGAATGTAGATTTAGTGGCTGTTACTGAGACATGGTATAATGAAAAACATGACTGGGACATATCAATACCAGGGTACTCTTTATATAGAAAAGACAGAGAAGTTAAAAAAGGGGGAGGGGTGGCTCTGTATGTGAGGGATAGCTTAAAATGTAACGTAATACAAGTTAGTGAGGCGAACATAGAGTCAGTTTGGGTTACATTAGAATTTGGTAATCATATGGTAAGTCGGGTAGGTGTGATTTATAGGCCCCCTGGACAAATAGAGGAGTTAGATAATCTACTAGTTGAGGAAATAGCTAAAATGACAATGAAGGGAGAAGTGATCATCATGGGTGACTTTAATCTTCCTGATGTGAACTGGAAATACAAAATAGCTACTTGCGCCAGGAGTATGCATATCCTAAACTCCCTACTGGGATTATCTCTAAAACAAGTAGTGGAGGAGCCAACTCGAAAGCAGGCCATACTAGACTTAGTGTTCACAAATGGAGATTTGTTATCAGATATTACTGTAGGTGAAAGTTTAGGATCTAGTGATCACCAGACAGTGTGGTTTAATATAAGAACAGTGACCCAGTCACACCACACAAAAACTAAAGTTTTAGATTTTAGAAAAACAGGCTTTTCTAAAATTAGATTAGGTGTAAAGGAGTCATTATCAGACTGGAGCAATTTAAATGGAGTCCAGGAGAAATGGGATTATCTAAAAGTTGCACTACTGAAGGCAACAGAAAATTGCATAAGGCTTGTCAGTAAGAGCAAAAAATTGAAGAAACCACTGTGGTACTCTGCAGAGGTGGCTAAAATAGTAAAAAATAAAAAGCTAGCATTTAGTAATTATAAAAATACTCAGAGTGAGGAAGATAGAAAGATCTATAAGAGTAGGCAGAAAGAGGCAAAGCAAGCTATAAGAGCTTCCAAAGCACACACAGAAGAGACTATAGCCCAGTCAGTGAAAAAGGGGGATAAAACATTTTTTAGATACATAAATGAGAAAAGGAAAGTAAAACAAGGATTAGTTAGATTAAAAACAAAAGAAGGATGCTATGTAGAAGAGGATAAAAGGCTTAGCAGACTGCCTTAATGAATATTTTTGTTCAGTTTTTACAAATGAAAATGAGGGTAAGGGACCTCATTTAGGGAAAAAGACTAATGAGTCTTTTGATGCATGTAAGTTTACAGAGGAAGAGGTTTTACTTCAGCTGTCTAAAGTACATACAAATAAGTCGATGGGACCTTATGGGATACATCCAAAGTTATTAAAAGAACTTAGTGGTGTACTAGCAAAACCGTTAACTGATTTATTTAACCAATCATTGTTAACGGGAGTAGTTCCAGAAGATTGGAAATTAGCTAATGTTGTGCCCATTCACAAGAAAGGTAGTAGGGAGGAGGCGGGCAACTATAGACCAGTAAGTCTTACTTCAGTAGTGGGGAAAAGAATGGAAACCTTGTTAAAGAATAGGATTGTTGAACATCTAAAGTCGCTTGGATTTCAAGATCAGAGACAGCATGGGTTTACTTCAGGGAGATCATGCCAAACTAATCTTATTGATTTTTTTGATTGAGTGACTAAAATAATAGATCAGGGTGGTGCAGTAGACATTGCTTATCTAGATTTCAGTAAGGCTTTTGACAATATTGCACATAGAAGGCTTATTAATAAACTGAAATCTTTGAATTTGGATTTCAATATTGTTGAATGGATTAGACAATGGCTGAGTGACAGGCAACAGAGGGTTGTAGTCAATGGGGTATATTCGATGCAAAGTCTTGTTACTAGTGGGGTACCTCAGGGATCTGTACTTGGACCCATTCTCTTTAATATTTTTATTAGCGATATTGCAGAAGGTCTTGTTGGCAAAGTATGTCTTTTTGCTGATGATACAAAGATTCGCAGCAGGGTTGATATTCATGGAGGGATAAGCCAAATGGCAAATGATTTAGCTAAACTAGAAAAATGGTCAGAGCAGTGGCAACTGACATTTAATGTGGACAAGTGCAAGATTATGCACCTTGGGCGTAAAAACACAAAAGCAGAATATAGACTATTTGGTACAGTCCTAACCTCAACATCTGAGGAAAGGGATTTAGGAGTAATAATTTCAGAGGACTTGAAGGTAGGTAGGCAATGCAATAGAGCAGCAGGAAATGCTAGCAGAATGCTTGGTTGCATAGGGAGAGGTATTAGCAGTAGGAAGAGGGAAGTGCTCATGCCATTGTACAGAGCACTGGTGAGACCTCACTTGGAGTATTGTACGCAGTACGGGAGACCGTATCTCCAGAAGGATATTGATACTTTGGAGAAAGTTCAGAGAAGGGCTACTAAACTGGTTCATGGGTTGAAGGATAAAACTTACCAGGAAAGGTTAAAGCATCTTAACATGTATAGCTTGGAGGAAAGACGTAACAGGGGGGATATGATAGAAACATTTAAATACATAAAGGGAATCAACACAGTAAAGGAAGAGAGTATATTTAAAAGAAGAAAAACTACCACAACTAGAGGACATAGTCTTAAATTAGAGGGGCAACGATTTAAAAGTAATATCAGGAAGTATTACCGTATTTGCTCGATTATAAGACGACCCTGATTATAAGACGACCCCCCAAACTTTGGATATTCCATTAGAAAAAAAACTAAAAGTCTGAATATAAGACTACCCTATAGGAAAAAAGTTCAACTTGTATATATTCACATGTAAATTGCTTTTTTAATAAACAATTATGGTATCAAAAAAATGTATTTCTTGTTTTTATTTCTTTTTATGTGCCAATGCTGCCTCTCTCTTTCCCTTGCCCCCATTTTTCTCTCTCTGTCTCTCCTCCCCTTAGTGTTGTCTCTCTCTCCCCCTCCCTATGTCTCCCCCCTTGTCTGTTTCTGCACCCCCCTTGTCTCTGTCTCTCCCCCCCCCCTTGTTGCTCTGGTTCCCCCTTCCCTCCCTCCCCTTGTTGCTCTGGTCCCCCTTCCCTCCCTCCCCTTGTTGCTCTGGTCCCCCCCTCCTCCCTCCCCTTGTTGCTCTGGGAACGGGGGACTAATAAAAGTACTCAAAAAAAAAATTGGGCAGACTAGATGGACCGAATGGTTTTTATCTGCCGACACATTCTATGTTTCTATGTTTCTATGTTTCTAGTTATAGAGAGATGTCTGATTTTATAGATATGTATTGTTTTCGAATTGTACAATTGTCACCTTGTAGGGCTCCTGTGTGTCGCATAATTAATGCCTGTCCCATGTGTGGCATATTTATTGGGCCCCATGTGTGGCATAATTAAGGGGCTCTTTTGTGTGGCATAATTATGGGGCGCTTGTGTGTGGCATAATTAAGGGGCGCCTGTGTGTGTGCATAATTAATTGGGCTCCAAGGTGAGGCATAATTTATGGGGCTTTGGTGTGGAATAATTTATGGGGCTCTTGTGTGTCATAGTTATAGGGCTCCTGTATGTGACATAGTTATGGGCTCCTGTGTGTGGCATAGTTAAAGGGCACCTGCGTGTGACATAATTTGTGGGGCTCCTATATGTGGCATATTTAATGGGCTATCTGACTGGCATTACTAAGGAATCTGTTTGGCATGGTATTGGAGGAAATCCAGGGGGGGGGGGGTGACACCATGGGATACCGCACCGGGTGACACCAACCCTAGTGACGCCTCTGCAAAGACCTAGCTTATGGTTACCTTCTAAATATATGCAAACATCTCAAGCACTACACTGTTATTTCTGAATAAATGTGATTCTCCCTGTGTTGTCCAGATTACCTAATTTGTCAACTTGAAATCTGTATTTCCCATGTTAAAATTGCTGTCAGAATTTTCATGTGCATGAGGGGAGCAAACTGTACAGGAGAACTTCATTTTCATCCAACAGTTGTCCTTTAATCACTGTTTATATATTGAAATGTTTGTGCTTTTTCAGGCCGTATAATGTTTAAAACTTTGTGATGAATATTCCTGGTCACCTAATGTTTCTCATCAAGAACTACATGGTTCTTGCTGATAAATGTGAGCCTCTCCCTCACTGCATTGTACAGATAACTTAGGGCAACTAGAAATCTGTCTCCAAATGTTTTAAGCTATCTTATATATTCTTTATATTCTTTCATTACAACATTCTATTTAAAATGTCTTTGCTTTATGCAATCTTTCAATGTAATTAATTGTTTGATATACACAATTAATAAATAATTTAACTATTAAACTACATAGTTTTGGGTGATTTTTTTATTGATGCACATCCATTGTGGGTGGGACCGTGTTGTTATGGGCGGGGTCATGTTATGGGTGGTGTCATGTTGTTATGGGCTGGGTTATTTTATGGGCGGGTCATGGGGGCCCCATTGGCTTGTTTTGCCCAGGGGCTTACACAGTTCAAAAGACAGCCCTGCTTGTGTACCCATGAACAGACAGAAGCAACATTGCAGATATTTGCTATAAGTTGTGATGGGTAAATGGCCCATTACACTTTGTCATGGACACTCCTATCCTTTTACGGACACTTTGCCTATCCCTGCTCATGAATAGTACACACATCCATGGTAACACTGGCCGGCAGATTATTTGACTTTATGGATAGTGTGTGAATATTCACTTGGTGAAGTTTGGTTAAAACCACCCATCACGTGGACTGCCGAAGATTCACAGTAAATGTGTAAAGCTCCAAATCCTTAGAAATGGTTTATAGCGAATTCTATCTTCATAGATCATAATATCATTTAACTTACTGGCATAACTCGGAGATTTTGCGGGTTTAGTTCCAGACCACCAAAATAAAGCTAGACACATTGTGGGGTTTTCAAGTGCATTTAAATGATACCATATAGACTAAAATATACTATGTCTATTAAGTGTGCAATAGCATTATGTCTAAACCCCCCCCCCCCAACCCAATGTACATACCTTACCAAAATGTGACACAGACACGAAGTGAGTACACGTTGTTGGAAAAATGGCGCTGGTAGTCTTGCTCGATTCAGGAGTAGCACAAACCTTCAATTTGTTAAAAATAAATAAATAAACAATATCTGTGAAGCGCAATAAAGCAAAACACAATAAAATTAGGTATGCCTGTAGTGTATTTATTACTGGGGTCACTTAGTGTTTTATGTCCCTGCTTCAGGAGGCCTAAACTTTATCACAAGCTACAAGTTTAATACTATGCAGGCTAAACAACACAATATCAATACATAAAGGCTTATATGGCAGAATTTCTTCTTCATTTTCTCCTGGAGATCCAGTGGGGGGACCAGGTGCTCCATATTCTCTCTCCAGTGTGGAGATTGCATTAATGTGTCACTGGTTTCAATTCCCTAATGTCCATGTTCCTTTATCAGGGAGTTTACTGTTTAGTCACTCGTAGGACTCTAGGTAACTGTAAAATCTGAGCTTAGCGAATGAACTTAAATAGATGTAAAGCCATTCATGATTAATGTTAGAACATGTATTGGGTTCTAGATAACATTGTACCTTCCCATCTTTACAATCAATGTGCTCCATGACTATTACTAAGCATTTATCTGCATTCTCTGTTTACAGGGACAGCTGTGAAATGACAACTACTGAAATGTGCAATGATGTTTGAAATATTCATATCAAATCCGTACAAAGCAATGTCTGAGAAGTGTTTAGCTTATGTCTCTCTGCATCAGGGCTCATTTCATCTGCAACTCCCTTAGGTGCTCTTTAAAGTAGATGATCCACAATATATCTGAATCCATTACTTAAGCAAACAGGTTAAACAATTTTGTTCGCCATTCAATCGGGAAATATTTTTCTCTTGGAGCAGATAAAAACCTTAAAATGAACGGTTGTATTTGAACCTGTTCACGGAGTAGTTTGATGATTAATGTTGTTTTTTCAATGACTTGAAGGAGTAATTTGCAATAGCTGTCTTAAAAGCTGATTTTGTTGATGTCACCTATAAAGCCCTTTGGCAAGAACAGGGACTTCCATCTCATTACTATACAATGTATGCTGAGCAATCTGGCTTTGTTTTTTGATTTTTTAAGTGCTTGTAAATGTGATGTGATGTGATTCCTTGCTCAGTGATTGTGTTCTGTTGAACAGGGGGGGTGGGGGGCGGACCGGTGGTGCCATTGAGCCCCCATACAGGGAAGCAAGCAGCATCAGTTCTTTCCATGCTGCTTGTTCTCCCTGCGCATAGTGATGATTCAGAGCATCGGAAATACGATGCTCTGTGTCATCACTACGCGCAGGAGCGCAAATAGCACTGACAGACCTCTGATGCTGCCTGAGGTAAAACACTAGGAAGGGGGGAAGTGAGAGAGACAACAGATATGTGGCAGTGAGAAAGACAGACTTGGGGGTAGAGGAGAGAGAAATATACATGGAGGAGAGGAATAGACAAAAATGAGGCAGAGAAACAATTGAGGGGAAGATAATGGGGGAGAGGAGAAAGATAAAAGGCGGAAACAGACAGATGAATGGCATGGGGAAGAGCGTGGCAGACACTGATGGCATCGGGAGAGCAAGACAGACACTGATGGCATGGGAGAGCGAGACAGACATGGAGGGAGAGTGAGACAGACATTAAATGTGTGACTGTGTGTGAATGTTTGGCTGCATGTGACCTTGCATGTGTTACTGTGTGTTAGACATGTGCATTCGTTTTCGGACGAATGCATTTTCGGACGAAAATTGCATTTTCGTCCATTCGTCCGAAAAACGAATAACGAAAATATTAACTAACAAAATCCGAATGAACGAATGGTTAATAAACGAAAATCATTCGTTCATTCGTCCATTCGTCCATTCGTGCTATTGGCATTCTAAACCGAAATAGAGTCGGTTTATACAATACCAATAGCATTGTACATTCCATAAACCGACATAAATGACTTTCGGTTTATGGAATGCATGTAATGCTATTGGCTTATAAACCGAAATTGAGTTCCCATTCATACGAATAGGTCAATTGACCTATTCGTATGAATGGGGACTCTTTCGGTTTATAGAAAGCCAATAGCATTGCATGTATTCTATAAGCCGAAAGTCTTTAAAACGAACGACGTTCGTTTTATAGAATACATGTAATGCTATTGCTGTTCTATAAGCCGAAAGTCTATAAACCGAACGTTGTTCGGTTTATAGACTTTCGGCTCATAGAACAGCAATAGCATTATATGTATTCTATAAACGAACGTCGTTCGTTTTAAAGACTTTCGGCTTATAGAATACTATTGGCATTCTATAAACCTAACTAGAGTCCCTCCTCATTCATAAGAATTTCTTATGAATGGGGACTCGACTCTAGTTCGGTTTATAGAAAGCCAATAGTATTCTATAAACCGAAAGTCTATAAACCGAACGATGTTCGGATTATAGAATACATGTAATGCTATTGCTGTTCTATAAGCCGAAAGTCTATAAACCGTACGACGTTCGGTTTATAGACTTTCGGTTTATGGAATGTATAATGTAATGGTATTTGCAATAGCATTACTATAAACCGAAATAGAGTCGGTTTATAGAATGCCATTGCCAATTCCATAAACCGAAATTCGTTCATTATGTCGGTTTATGTATTTTGCTCTTGGTATTCCATAAACCGACTCTATTTCGGTTTATAGAATTGCCAATATAATGAAATGATTTTAATTTAGTATTAAAAAATAAATTGAAAAAAGTGGAGAGTTTTAACCCCTTTGTGACGCATGGTGCTTGCGTCCCAAATGACGTAAGCACCAAAACGTCACGATTTGTTCCTGGCCACTGATCACAAGGTGATCGTTAGCCAGGAACACTATGGCAGAGACCCAATCAGGGTCTCAATAGACCCTGTGGGTCCCTGCCCAAAAATTGCAAGCCCTTCGGACGTCACGCAAGATTTAGAGAAATGTAGCTGGTGCTCGTTCTTGAGCACCAGCTAAATTTCCCCTGTCAGACTGAGGCCATTTAAAATGGCCTCATCTGACAGGTGGGATCCCGCTGCAAGTGCCTGCAGCATGATCCGAGCCGCGATATGAGCTGTTTAACACAGGACGTACTATGCCATCCTAACGACTTTAAGGGACTTAAAATCAGGACGGCATAGAACGTCCCAACGTCACGAATGGGTTAACGTTTGCTCTGGTCATAATCACAGCACAGGCTTGTAGGAGTTAAATGTAATTACATTAATACATGAAAAGAATATAAGTAATATAGTAAAAATGTACAAAATAAAATTTATTTTGAAAAAACTAAATGAGGTCCATAAACTTGGAAGGAAACGGATCACAGTAAAAAGAAACTGTGATCAGCAAGGGAAGTGTTAATACCCCTTTTATAATCGAGGTTGTCTTATAATCTGACCTCAAATTGAGGTCAGACTATAAGACTGGGATCCAGGTCCCCAGCAGAGCTGCAGGGGACCTGGATCCCCCTCTCTAACAGCAGGGGATGTCTGCGTGATGAGCGCAGATCTCCCCTGCTGCCGCCCGGCATGACCGCTGGGACTTCTATGATGAAGCTGGGTACTTCCGGCTTCCTCATAAAAGTCCTGGCGGTCATTCCGGGCGGCAGCAGGGGAGGTCTCGCTCATCGGGCAGACATCCTCCGCTGCCTCGCTAGCCACCAGGGAGAATCGGGCAGCTGGGGGATGTCTGCACGAATCGTGCAGACAACCTCCATGCTGCCCGACACTTCCGTCTATTATGTATAGTGCATACATCCCCCGGCTGCCCCCACTAGCCACCAGGGAGCAAGAAACAGGTGAGGGGGGGACAGAATAACAAGGGGGGGGGGCAGAGTAACGAGGGGGGGGAGAGAAACAAGTTGAGGGAGGGGGGAAGAGACAGAAACAAGGGGAGGGGGGCAGAGAGAAACAGGGGGAGGGAAGGGGGGAAGAGACAGACACGGGGGGAGCGAGGGGGGAGCCAAAGGGAGGGTGAGAGAGAGACAACACTAAGGGGGGGAGAGCGACAAATGTGCAGCATTGTCACATAAAAGGAAATAAAAACAAGAATTTTTTTATATCATAATTTTTTATTAAAAAAGCAATTTACATGTGAATATATACCAGACATGTGCATTCGTTTTCGGACGAATGCATTTTCGTCCGAAAATTGCATTTTCGTCCATTCGCCCGAAAAACGAAGAACGAAAATGCTAAGCTAACGAAAGCCGAATGAACGAATGGTTAATAAACGAAAATCATTCGTTCATTCGTCCATTCGTAGTACTATTGCATTCTATAAGCCGAAATAGAGTCGGTTTATAGAATACAATAGCATTTAACTATACGGAGACAGAGTCTCCATTCATAAAATTATGAATGGAGACTTTGTCTCCGTCGAGTTAAAAGCCGACAGCCTATAAACCGAATGTTCGGTTTATAGGCTGTCTGCTTTTAACTATACGGAGACAAAGTCTCCATTCATATGAATGGAGACTCTGTCTCCGTATAGTTAAATGCCCACAGCCTATAAACCGAACGTTCGGTTTATAGACTGTGGGCATTTAACTATACGGAGATAGAGTCTCCATTCATAAAATTATAAATGGAGACTTTGTCTCTGTATAGTTAAAAGCCGGCATTTAACTATACGGAGACAGAGTCTCCATTCATAAAATTATGAATGGAGACTTTGTCTCCGTATAGTTAAAAGCCGACAGCCTATAAACCGAACATTCGGTTTATAGGCTGTGGGCATTTAACTATACGGAGACAGAGTCTCCATTCATAAAATTATAAATGGAGACTTTGTCTCCGTATAGTTAAAAGCCGGCATTTAACTATACGGAGACAGAGTCTCCATTCATAAAATTATGAATGGAGACTTTGTCTCCGTGTAGTAAAATGCCCACAGCCTATAAACCGAACGTTCGGTTTATAGGCTGTCGGCTTATGTAATACATGTAATCCTATGGCTATTCTATAAACCGAACGTTCGGTTTATAGAATAGCAATAGGAATACATGTATTCCATAAGCCGACAGCCTATAAACCGAACTTTCGGTTTATAGGCTGTCGGCATTTTACTACACGGAGACACAGTCTCCATTCATAAAATTATGAATGGAGACTTTGTCTCCGTGTAGTAAAATGCCCACAGCCTATAAACCGAAGGTTCGGTTTATAGGCTGTCGGCATTTTACTACACGGAGACAAAGTCTCCATTCATAATTTTATGAATGGAGACTCTGTCTCTGTAAAGTTAAATGCCGACAGCCTATAAACCGAACGACTTTCGGTTTATAGACTTTCGGCTTATGTAATACATGTAAACCTATGGCTATTCTATAAACCGAAAGTCGTTCGGTTTATAGAATAGCAATAGGATTACATGTATTCCATAAGCCGAAAGTCTATAAACCGAAAGTCGTTCGGTTTATAGACTTTCGGCTTATAGAATACAAGTAATACTATTGCCTTTCTATGAACCGAACGAGAGCCCCATTCATAAGAATTTCTTATGAATGGGGCTCTCGTTCGGTTTATAGAAAGCCAATAGTATTACATTGTATTCTATAAAACGAACGAATAATAATGAACGAAACGAAAATAATGAACGAATTTCGTCTGAAACGAATGCATTAATGAACGAAATTCGTTTTAGACGAAATAAATAACATTTTCGTCCGAATGGACGAAAACGAAACGAAAATTTTAGTTTTGCACATGTCTACTGTGTGTGTACGTGTGGTTGCATCTGACATTGCATGTATTTGTTCATGTACCTGCATATGTATGTGATTCAAGGGGCGGCAAAATATATGGTCGCCTAGGGTGGCAAAAAGTCTTGCACCAGCCATGTTTGTGAACTATACAAACAGTATTCTTTAACTTGCGCCAAAGTGAGTTTGGGGAAGGGACTGTCTCTTTAAATGCATGGCCACTTACTAGCAGTGGAAAGCATCTTATGGCCTGCTAATTTTTTTACTTTTTGTATCCATATATGTGTACTGGCTTTCCTTCTATGTCATAGGTCAGGGGCGTCCAACGTGCGGCCCGCGGGCATCAAGGTGCGGCCCACGTGAGCTCCGCTCTAGTAGCCGCACTTCGAGCTGCACACCGCATGGGAAGCTGTGTCAGGGAACAAAGGTAAATGTATGTATGTATATATGCGAGTGTGTGTGTATAAATGTGTATGTATGTATGCATATATGTATATATGTTAGTGTGTGTGTGTGTATAAATGTGTATGTTTGGGGGGGTTAAGTGTATGTATGTGAGTGTGTGTGTGTGTGTGTGTGTGGAGGTAAATGTATGTATATATGTGAGTGTGTGTATAAATGTGTATATGGGGTAAGTGTATGTATGTGAGTGTGTGGGTAAGTGTATGCATGTGAGTGTGTGTATGTATGTATGTGTGTGTGTGTGTGTGTGTGTGTATAAATGTGTATCTGGGGTAAATGTATGTATGTATATATGTGAGTGTGTGTGTATAAATATGTATGTTTGTGGGGGTTAAGTGTATGTATTTATCTGACTGTTTCTGGGGGGGTAAATGTATGTATATATGTGAGTGTGTGTGTATAAATGTGTATGTATATGTGTTAGTGTGTGTGTGTATAAATGTGTATGTTTGTGGGGGTAGTGTATGTATGTATGTGAGTGTGTGTGTGTATAAATGTGTATGTTTGTGGGGGTTAAGTGTATGTATGTGTGTGTGTGTGTGGGGGGGGGGGGTAAATGTATGTATATATATGAGTTTGTGTGTATAATTGTGTATATGGGGTAAGTGTATGTATGTGAGTGTGTGGGTAAGTGTATGTATGTGAGTGTGTGTATAAGTGTGTATGTATGTGAGTGTGTGTGTATAAATGTGTATCTGGGTAAATGTATGTATGTATGTATATATGTGAGTGTGTTTATATAAATATGTATGTTTGTGGGGGTTAAGTGTATGTATTTATCTGAGTGTGTGTGGGGGGGGGGTAAATGTATGTATATATGTATTTATGTTAGTGTGTGTGTATAAATGTGAATGTTTGTGGGGGTTAAGTGTATGTATGTGAATGTGTGTGTGGGGTAAATGTATGTATATATGTTAGTGTGTGTGTATAAATGTGTATGTATATGTGTTAGTGTGTGTGTGTATAAATGTGTATGTTTGTGGGGGTAGTGTATGTATGTATGTGAGTGTGTGTGTGTATAAATATGTATGTTTGTGGGGGTTAAGTGTATGTATTTATCTGACTGTTTCTGGGGGGGTAAATGTATGTATATATGTGAGTGTGTGTGTATAAATGTGTATGTATATGTGTTAGTGTGTGTGTGTATAAATGTGTATGTTTGTGGGGGTAGTGTATGTATGTATGTGAGTGTGTGTGTGTATAAATGTGTATGTTTGTGGGGGTTAAGTGTATGTATGTGTGTGTGTGGGGGGGGGGGTAAATGTATGTATATATATGAGTTTGTGTGTATAATTGTGTATATGGGGTAAGTGTATGTATGTGAGTGTGTGGGTAAGTGTATGTATGTGAGTGTGTGTATAAGTGTGTATGTATGTGAGTGTGTGTGTATAAATGTGTATCTGGGTAAATGTATGTATGTATGTATATATGTGAGTGTGTTTATATAAATATGTATGTTTGTGGGGGTTAAGTGTATGTATTTATCTGAGTGTGTGTGTGTGTGTGGGGGGGGGGTAAATGTATGTATATATGTATTTATGTTAGTGTGTGTGCATAAATGTGAATGTTTGTGGGGGTTAAGTGTATGTATGTGAATGTGTGTGTGGGGTAAATGTATGTATATATGTTAGTGTGTGTGCATAAATTTGTATGTTTGTGGGGGTTAAGTGTATGTATGTGTGTGTGGGGGTAAATGTATGTATATACATGTGTGTGTGTATAAATGTGTATATGGGGTAAGTGTATGTGAGTGTGTGTGTAAGTGTATGTATGTGAGTGTGTGTATAAGTGTGTATTTATGTGAGTGTGTGTGTATACATGTGTATCTGGGGTAAATGTAAATATGTATGTATGTATATATGTGAGTGTGTGTATATAAATATGTATGTAAGTGGGGGTTATGTGTATGTATTTATCTGAGTGTGTGGGTAAATGTATGTATATATGTGAGTGTGTGTATTAATGTGTATGTATCTATGTATATATATTAGTGTGTGTGCATAAATGTGAATGTTTGTGGGGGTTAAGTGTATGTATGTGAGTGTGTGTGTGTGGGGTAAATGTATGTATATATGTGAGTGTGTGTGTCTAAATGTGTATGTTTGTGGGGGTTAAGTGTATGTATTTGTGTGTGTGGGGTAAATGTATGGATATATGTGAGTGTGTGTGTATAAATGTGTATGTGGGTTAAGTGTATGTATGTGAGTGTGTGGGCAGTGGTGTACCCACCACTGGTGCAGGGGTCGCAGCTGCGACCGGGCCCGTCACTCCAGGGGCCCGGCTGCCCTGCGACCCCTGCTCACAAAAAAAATTGGGGGTCTTCGAGCCGGGGCCAGTATATGTAATATACCGGCCACACAAGGCCAGGTATTTTCCTTCCCCAGCCAGTACTTACCTCCTTGCTGCTGTCTCTCGGTGCAGGTCCGTTGTCTGTGAGGGAAGCGTTGTGTGGCATATTAATTGGCAATATCCTGGCATTTTAAACGGCAATATCTTGCTATATTAATTGGCAATATCTTGCTATATTAATTGGCAATATCCTGGCATATTAAGTGGCAATATCCTGGCATATTAAGTGGAAATACCCTGGCATATTAATTGGCTATATCCTGGCATATTAAGTGGCAATATCCTGGCATATTAAGTGGCAATATCCTGGCATATTAATTGACATTATCCTGGGATATTAATTGGCAATATCCTGGCATATTAAGTGGCAATATCCTGACATATTAATTGGCATTGTCCTGGTATATTAAGTGGCAATATCCTGGCATATTAATTGGCATTATCCTGGCATATTAAGTGGCAATATCCTCGCATATTAATTGGCATTATCCTGGCATATTAATTGGCAATATCCTGGCATATTAATTGGCAATATCCTGGCATATTAAATGGCAATATCATGGAATATTAAGTGGCAATAGAGTGGCAAAATCCTGGCATATTAAAAGGCAATATCATGGCATATTGAATGGCTAAATCCTGGCATATTGAGGGCAAAATACTGACTTATTGAGTGGCAAAATATTACTGGCATATTGAGTGGCAAAATATTACTGGCATATTGACCAACTGCTCTCAACCACCCTTTGTCTAGTGTAATATGGAGGGTGGTTGGGAGCAGTTGGTCAATATGCCAGTGGGCATATTGAAATGGGCACAACTGGCAAATGGTCACAACACTGGCAAATGGAACAACTGGCAAATGGGCACAACACACTGGTATATGGGCACAACAGGCAAATGGGCACATAACACTAGTAAATGGGCACAACTGGCAAATGGGCACATAACACTGGCAAATGGGCACAACTGGCAAATGGGCATATAACGCTGGCAAATGGGCACAACTGGCAAATGGGCACATAACACTGGCAAATGGCACAACTGGAAAATGGGCACAACACACTGTCAAATGGCACAACTGGCAAATGGGCACAACACACTGGCAAAGGACAACTGGCAAATGGACACATAACACTGGCAAATGGACACATAACACTGGCAAATGGGTACATAATACTGGTAAATGGGCACAACTGGCAAATGGTTTTTGTGCCCATTCACAAGAAAGGTAGTAGGGAGGAGGCGGGCAACTATAGACCAGTAAGTCTTACTTCAGTAGTGGGGAAAATAATGGAAACCTTGTTAAAGAATAGGATTGTTGAACATCTAAAGTCGTTTAGATTTCAAGATCAGAGACAGCATGGGTTTACTTCAGGGAGATCATGCCAAACTAATCTTATTGATTTTTTTGATTGGGTAACTAAAATAATAGATCAGGGTGGTGCAGTAGACATTGCTTACCTTGATTTTTAGTAAGGCTTTTGACACTGTCGCACATAGAAGGCTTATCAATAAACTGAAATCTTTGAGTTTGGATTTCAATATTGTTGAATGGATTAGACAATGGCTGAGTGACAGGCAACAGAGGGTTGAAGTCAATGGAGTATATTCGATGCAAGGTCTTGTTACAAGTGGGGTACCTCAGGGATCTGTTCTTGGACCCATTCTCTTTAATATTTTTATTAGCGATATTGCAGAAGGTCTTGTTGGCAAAGTATGTCTTTTTGCTGATGATACAAAGATTTGCAGCAGGGTTGATATTCATGGAGGGATAAGCCAAATGGCAAATGATTTAGCTAAACTAGAAAAATGGTCAGAGCAGTGGCAACTGACATTTAATGTGGACAAGTGCAAGATTATGCACCTTGGGCGTAAAAACCCAAAAGCAGAATATAGACTATTTGGTACAGTCCTAACCTCAACATCTGAGGAGAGGGATTTAGGAGTAATAATTTCAGAGGACTTGAAGGTAGGTGGGCAATGCAATAAAGCAGCAGGAAATGCTAGCAGAATGCTTGGTTGCATAGGGAGAGGTATTAGCAGTAGGAAGAGGGAAGTGCTCATGCCATTGTACAGAGCACTGGTGAGACTTCACTTGGAGTATTGTACGCAGTACTGGAGACCGTATCTCCAGAAGGATATTGATACTTTGGAGAGAGTTCAGAGAAGGGCTACTAAACTGGTTCATGGGTTGAAGGATAAAACTTACCAGGAAAGGTTAAAGCATCTTAACATGTATAGCTTGGAGGAAAGACGTAACAGGGGGGATATGATAGAAACATTTAAATACATAAAGGGAATCAACACAGTAAAGGAAGAGAGTATATTTAAAAGAAGAAAAACTACCACAACTAGAGGACATAGTCTTAAATTAGAGGGGCAACGATTTAAAAGTAATATCAGGAAGTATTACTTTACTGAGAGGGTAGTGGATGTATGGAATAGCCTGCCAGCAGAAGTGGTAGAGGTAAACACAGTCAAGGATTTTAAGCATGCGTGGGATAGACACAAGGCTATCCTAACTATAAGCCCGGGAACGGGGGACTAATAAAAGTACTCAAAAAAAAAAAATTGGGCAGACTAGATAACTGGCAAATGGGCACATAACAGGCAAATAACTGGCAAATGGGCACATAATTGGCAAATGGGCAAATAACACTGGCAAATGGCCACATAACTGGCAAATGGGCACATAACTGGCAAATAGGCAAATAACTGGCAAATGAGCAAAATAACACTGGCAAATGGGCACATAACTGGCAAATTATGGGCAGAATAACACTGGCAAATGGCCAAATTAACACTGGCAAATGGCCAAATAGCTGGCAAATGGGAAAAATAACACTGGAAAATGGGCGAAATTGGCTGTGGCATATTGGCAATTGTGGCATAATGGGCAAATTGGCTGTGGCCAAATTGATACTGTGGCATGTTCTGTGGGGCAAAATAACATGTACTATGGGGTAAAAGGAACACTGTGGCATGTTCTGTGGGGCAAAATAACGTGTACTATGAGGGAAGGTGACACTGTGGCATGTTCTGCAGGGGCAGTTCAGTGGGACAAAGTGACACTGTGGTATGTTCTGGCGGGAAAATTTATACCACAGCATGCCAAATTGTGTGGGTGCAATATGAGTTCAAACCAAGTGCTGTGGGTACTGTATAGTGCTGTGTTAAGACCTTTAGGGCCAATGTGGGTGCAGGGAAACGTAATAAAAATAAGAAATTAACAATTTTTCAATAACATTTTCATTACATATGAAAATAGTTGAATATAATATTAAAAAGTTCATATAAGTATACATGCAGCTAGTTATATATTTATATTTGGGGTCCACCTCAAGCTTTTGATAAGGCTGGAAATATTTAAACGTTTTTTTTTGTGTCCAGAAAAGTAATATTACTTTACTGAGAGGGTGGTGGATGAGAGGTTAATAAATGAAGGAGTTTAAGCATGCATGGGATAAGCATAAGGCTATCCTTGATATAAGAGTAGGCCAGGGACTAATGAAAATATTACTTTACTTAGAGGGTAGTGGATGCATGGGATAGCCTTTCAGCAGAAGTGGTAGAGATTAATACAGTGAAGGAGTGTAAGCATACGGCTATTCTATATATAAGATGAGGCCAGGGATTAGTTTAAGTATTACTTTCTGAGAGGGTAGTGGATGCATGGAATAGTTTGCCAGCAGAAGTGGTAGAGGTTAATACAGTGGAGGTCAGAAACTTTGTATTATTTTACTGACAGGGTAGTGGATCCATGGAATAGTTTGCCAGCAGAAGTGGTAGAGGTTAATACAGTGAAGGAGTTTAAGCATGCATTGGATAGGTATAAGGCTATCCTAGATATAAGACAAGGCCAGGCACAAAGCGGAACAGTTGGGAGGCATGTAAGTGGCATTTTTGGGGTGGAGTTGCATGGTTGGGTCGGGGGGCCCCGAGGCAATTTTTGCACCGGGACCCGGTGGTTTCTAGTTACGCCTCTGTGTGTGGGTAAGTGTATGTATATGAGTGTGTGTATAAGTGTGTATGGATGTGAGTGTGTGTGTATAAATGTGTATATGTGTGTGGGGTAAGTGTATGTATGTGAGTGTGTGTATAATTGTGTGTGTGGGGTAAGTGTATGTATGTGAGTGTGTGTGTATAAATGCGTATGTGTGGTAAGTGTATAAATGTGTATGTGTGGTAAGTGTATGTATGTGAGTATGAGTGTGTATAAATGTGTATGTGTGTGTGGGGTAAATGTGACTCTGTGGGGGGGGGGGGGGGGAATAAGTGTGATTGTGTATGCATGTGTGTGTTTCTAGTTAATGTGACCACTGCACATTAGTGTGAATTATATATCACACACATGTATATAATTATATGTATTATTCTCTGAATGAATTAAAAATGAATGCGGCCCACGCACACATACATTTCTAGCGAAGTGGCCCTTTGCAGAATAAACTTGGACATCCCCGAATTATCAGTCGAGTCTTTTCTAAAGTGGACCTTTTAGACATGCGTATGTGTACTGGGCTGCAATGAATATTTTATTACAGTAAAGTTAAAGAATAGCTTTACAACCTTAGAAAAATATTTAGCTATTTAGCAATACTACAAAAGTGCAAAAAAGAGAAATCAGTGTTATTCAAACGAAACTACATATTTATAGTGTTACTGAAAACACTGACACATTCTCCAGGTACCTCATTAAGATTATTATTAGTACATTGAATAACAAGTCCGATTTAATAACAATATAAAATTAGGCCACGTCAATAATCGGCAAAATGTCATTCAAAGTGTAATATGGCATCTTGAGAAAGATTAGAGAGGAATTGGAGGGGGATTCACTTATTGTATGGATCATATGTGTGTTGGAAAAATGCAGCCTATAGATGATATTTTGGCCTGAATTTTTGCAATTTGTTTTTTTTAATTCTCTACCACTTCCCCTGGAAGGCTATTCCATACATCCACTACCCTCTCAGTAAAGTAATTCTTCCTGTTATTACATTTAAACCTTTCCCCTCTAATTAAAGACTATGTTCTCTAATTGTGGTAGTTTTTCTTCTTTTAAATATACTCTCCTCCTTTACTGTGCTGATTCCTTTTATGTATTTAAATATTTCTTATCCCCCGTGTTATGTGTTACTATCGTTGTGCTAAACTTTCCCATGGGCTAAAGCCAAAGATCTTTTATAACCTAACAATGCCCCTAAATAGCTTATTTACAGGAAACACGTGTCCACTAATGACTGGCTCTGGTTCCTCTTCCCTGAGTTCATAAGAAACACTTTTTTAATAATTTACATTATTATTATTGCAAACGAGCAAAGTACAGAGAACACAGCAGCTTTGAAACTACTATAAAAGTTATCTGTTCTTTTATCAATGGTTAACACTTGGTGAGCTGGAAATGACTACATTAGATAGTTAGAAACAGACATCAGTTGCCACAAAAATACAGTGGCCTGGCCTGCATTGCTGTGAATGAGTGACCATCAAATACAAATTAAGCAAAATATGAATCCCAGTGATAACACAAGCCTCTTCAGCACAGCCCACCAACATGTCATGCTCTGTCATCTGGATGTAAAACACATGTAATGGACTCACTGGGAAGACATGGGTGGAATAGAGATTTCTCCCATTATAGATACATAGTTATAATCACTTATCAGTTATTACCTGCTTGGAGAATCAATATGGTAATGTTTTCCTTTGAATTTGTCCCCTTAATGAAGTTCAGAATTCTACGTACAAACGTGTACATTCCAAACTGAAAACCTGTAAACATGTATATAACCAGGTGGGCTTACCGCTGTTACGCTTCTTGGGCTTTTTGGGGAGTGATCTAGACACAAGAGCCTGAAGAATAACGCTCTGTTTACTTAATATATATAGAAACATAGAAACATAGAATGTGTCGGCAGATAAGAACCATTCGGTCCATCTAGTCTGCCAAATTTTTTTTTTTTTTGAGTACTTTTATTAGTCCCCCGTTCCCGGTCTTATAGCTAGGATAGCCTTGTGTCTATCCCACGCATGCTTAAAATCCTTGACTGTGTTTACCTCTACCACTTCTGCTGGCAGGCTATTCCATACATCCACTACCCTCTCAGTAAAGTAATACTTCCTGATATTACTTTTAAATCGTTGCCCCTCTAATTTAAGACTATGTCCTCTAGTTGTGGTAGTTTTTCTTCTTTTAAATATACTCTCTTCCTTTACTTTGTTGATTCCCTTTATGTATTTAAATGTTTCTATCATATCCCCCCTGTTACGTCTTTCCTCCAAGCTATACATGTTAAGATGCTTTAACCTTTCCTGGTAAGTTTTATCCTTCAACCCATTAACCAGTTTAGTAGCCCTTCTCTGAACTCTCTCCAAAGTATCAATATCCTTCTGGAGATACGGTCTCCAGTACTGCGTACAATACTCCAAGTGAGGTCTCACCAGTGTTCTGTACAATGGCATGAGCACTTCCCTCTTCCTACTGCTAATACCTCTCACTATGCAACCAAGCATTCTGCTAGCCTTTACTGCTGCTCTATTGCATTGCCTACCTACCTTCAAGTCCTCTGAAATTATTACTCCTAAATCCCTTTCCTCAGATGTTGAGGTTAGGACTGTACCAAATAGTCTATATTCTGCTTTTGGGTTTTTATGCCCAAGGTGCATAATCTTGCACTAGTCCACATTAAATGCCAGTTGCCACTGCTCTGACCATTTTTCTAGTTTATCCAAATCATTTGCCATTTGGCTTATCCCTCCATGAATATCAACCCTGCTGCAAATCTTTGTATCATCAGCAAAAAGACATACTTTGCCAACAAGACCTTCTGCAATATCGCTAATAAAAATATTAAAGAGAATGGGTCCAAGAACAGATCCCTGAGGTACCCCACTAGTAACAAGACCTTGCATCGAATATACCCCATTGACTACAACCCTTTGTTGCCTGTCACTCAGCCATTGTCTAATCCATTCAACAATATTGAAATCCAAACTCAAATATTTCAGTTTATTGATAAGCCTTCTATGTGCGACAGTGTCAAAAGCCTTACTGAAATCTAGGTAAGCAATGTCTACTGCACCACCCTGATCTATTATTTTAGTTACCCAATCAAAAAAATCAATAAGATTAGTTTGGCATGATCTCCCTGAAGTAAACCCATGCTGTCTCTGATCTTGAAATCCAAGCGACTTTAGATGTTCAACAATCCTATTCTTTAACAAGGTTTCCATTCTTTTCCCCACTACTGAAGTAAGACTTACTGGTCTATAGTTGCCCGCCTCCTCCCTACTACCTTTCTTGTGAATGGGCACAACATTAGCTAATTTCCAATCTTCTGGAACTACTCCCGTTAACAATGATTGGTTAAATAAATCTGTTAACGGTTTTGCTAGTACACCACTAAGTTCTTTTAATAACTTTGGATGTATCCCATCAGGTCCCATCGACTTATTTGTCTTTACTTTAGACAGCTGAAGTAAAACCTCTTCCTCTGTAAACTTACATGCATCAAAAGACTCATTAGTCTTTTTCCCTAAATGAGGTCCCTTACCCTCATTTTCATTTGTAAAAACTGAACAAAAATATTCATTAAGGCAGTCTGCTAAGCCTTTATCCTCTTCTACATAGCATCCTTCTTTTGTTTTTAATCTAACTAATCCTTGTTTTACTTTCCTTTTCTCATTTATGTATCTAAAAAATGTTTTATCCCCCCTTTTCACTGACTGGGCTATAGTCTCTTCTGTGTGTGCTTTGGAAGCTCTTATAGCTTGCTTTGCATCTTTCTGTCTACTCTTATAGATCTTTCTATCTTCCTCACTCTGAGTATTTTTATAATTACTAAATGCTAGCTTTTTATTTTTTACTATTTTAGCCACCTCTGCAGAGTACCACAGTGGTTTCTTCAATTTTTTGCTCTTACTGACAAGCCTTATGCAATTTTCTGTTGCCTTCAGTAGTGCAACTTTTAGATAATCCCATTTCTCCTGGACTCCATTTAATTTGCTCCAGTCTGATAATGACTCCTTCACACCTAATCTAATTTTAGAAAAGTCTGTTTTTCTAAAATCTAAAACTTTTGTTTTTGTGTGGTGTGACTGGGTCACTGTTCTTATATTAAACCACACTGTCTGGTGATCACTAGATCCTAAACTTTCACCTACAGTAATATCTGATAACAAATCTCCATTTGTGAACACTAAGTCTAGTATGGCCTGCTTTCGAGTTGGCTCCTCCACTACTTGTTTTAGAGATAATCCAAGTAGGGAGTTTAGGATATGCGTACTCCTGGCGCAAGTAGCTGTTTTGTATTTCCAGTTCACATCAGGAAGATTAAAGTCACCCATGATGATCACTTCTCCCTTCATTGTCATTTTAGCTATTTCCTCAACTAGTAGATTATCTAACTCCTCTATTTGTCCAGGGGGCCTATAAATCACACCTACCCGAGTTACCATATGATTACCAAATTCTAATGTAACCCAAACTGACTCTATGTTCTCCTCGAAATATCACAAGTATTTCTCATTTTCTCTGTAGTCTATCACTAAGAGCTGGTTAACCACTCAAAACTCATATGGTGTACTTCTACCTGCCTCATGTTTGTGTTATTTATATGTCCACATTATGAATTCAATAAAGTGGGGTTTATTATTTTGAAGACTGCCGTCTGCATATCCTCCAGCACTTCAATTGTCTGGATCACATACAATTTTCTAATTTTGCATTCTACACAGAATTCCTTTATTGTCGCACCCCTGAGACTCTGAGAAAGCCACATAGGTGAAACGTGTAACGCCATCTGTGTGCATAGTTATAAATGTATTACATAACTGAAGACATCTCAGACACAACAAATGTAAATATTGTTTGAATTCAGTTCTTCCTATTGCAAATACTCATTATTCTTTTTATATAGAATGATCTGAATGTTTGTGATTTGTTTTAAATGTAATAAATACTAACAGTCAGACATACATTCATCTCTGTAATTTAGATTTTAAGCACTGGTGGCTTGGTATAAGGTTGGAACTTACTCCTTATGTCAGAATTGTGTTGGATATAATAGTCCATAATTTTGCAATAGGTTTACAGGGCCAAGGACAGGATAACCATTCTTTGAAGACAGTACAGTCTAATTTTATTCCCTTTATCTGTAGAACAGGGGAAGTTCCTGGTACTGGAACTGAAAAAGGATGCATTGCAAATCTATTTGGTGACTATTTGGTAACTCAATGGTGCTGACAAAGCAGAAAGCTACATCCAAACATTTAACATGACAGACAGATCCCTGAGGGGCCCACAGGTAACAAGCACAGAACGTGCAGTAACAAATTGTAATGACTATAAATTGTCCTTCTATTGAAAAACCTTTGGCACTAAACTTAAGTTAAACAACCCACAAACAAAGAATACCAAATCATGCTACACCTTTACCCAGGTTAAAAATATCTTTGTATGTGGTTAGATCCCAATCTGTATTTTGGTCTCCATATTGATAAGCAATTAACAATATCCTAGCATTGGTTCCCTGGAAAGGGAAGGTCATTCTTGGGATGCATTTAGACAGCCAGGCAGACTTGCAAACACACTACCCGAAAAGACTAATATGATGCAGACACAGGGCACCCAGGTGCCATACAGCAGCGAAAGAGGGGGGCGCCTGGCATGAGCAGAGCTTGGTCACGCATGCTGCTGGACGTGCAAAGCAAACAAGTCCGCGCCCGAGAGGATAGAATTCAAACTTCAATTATATTATAAAATAAAATAGTAGAATCTATATAAAAATATGTAGAAAAAGTTAAAAGGCTTGTGTCCCATCTCTCAGAAGATCTTTTAATAATTATTGTTTAGACCATTGGTAATGTGTACCATGTGATTTTATTTTCTCACAGAGCTACACTTTGCATAAAGATCTTTTAGTGTACATTTTTATTGATTCTGTTGATCAATTTTTTCCCTCCATTTAGAGGCAATAAAAATGCTAGTAAAAATGGTTAACTGTCTGTTGCAAAGCTGTGCTATAGATAGCCCTCCTATCTATAGGGAGTGCAGAATTATTAGGCAAATGAGTATTTTGACCTAAGCATATTAGGTGATGTGCATCTCTGTAATGAGAAGGGGTGTGATCTAATGACATCAACACCCTATATCAGGTGTGCATAATTATTAGGCAACTTCCTTTCCTTTGGCAAAATGGGTCAGAAGAAAGACTTGACAGGCTCAGAAAAAGTCAAAAATAGTGAGATATCATGCAGAGGGATGCAGCACTCTTAAAATTGCAAAGCTTCTGAAGCGTGATCATCGAACAATCAACCGTTTCATTCAAAATAGTCAACAGGGTCGCAAGAAGTGTGTGGAAAAACCAAGGCGCAAAATAACTGCCCATGAACTGAGAAAAGTCAAGCGTGCAGCTGCCACGATGCCACTTGCCACCAGTTTGGCCATATTTCAGAGCTGCAACATCACTGGAGTGCCCAAAAGCACAAGGTGTGCAATACTCAGAGACATGGCCAAGGTAAGAAAGGCTGAAAGACGACCACCACTGAACAAGACACACAAGCTGAAACGTCAAGACTAGGCCAAGAAATATCTCAAGACTGATTTTTCTAAGGTTTTATGGACTGATGAAATGAGAGTGAGTCTTGATGGGCCAGATGGATGGGCCCGTGGCTGGATTGGTAAAGGGCAGAGAGCTCCAGTCCGACTCAGACGCCAGAAAGGTGGAGGTGGAGTACTGGTTTGGGCTGGTATCATCAAAGATGAGCTTGTGGGGCCTTTTCGGGTTGAGGATGGAGTCAAGCTCAACTCCCAGTCCTACTGCCAGTTCCTGGAAGACACCTTCTTCAAGCAGTGGTACAGGAAGAAGTCTGCATCCTTCAAGAAAAACATGATTTTCATGCAGGACAATGCTCCATCACACGCGTCCAAGTACTCCACAGCGTGGCTGGCAAGAAAGGGTATAAAAGAAGAAAATCTAATGACATGGCCTCCTTGTTCACCTGATCTGAACCCCATTGAGAACCTGTGGTCCATCATCAAATGTGAGAGTTACATCTCAGGGAAAACAGTACACCTCTCTGAACAGTGTCTGGGAGGCTGTGGTTGCTGCTGCACGCAATGTTGATGGTGAACAGATCAAAACACTGACAGAATCCATGGATGGCAGGCTTTTGAGTGTCCTTGCAAAGAAAGGTGGCCATATTGGTCACTGATTTGTTTTTGTTTTGTTTTTGAATGTCAGAAATGTATATTTGTGAATGTTGAGATGTTATATTGGTTTCACTGGTAAAAATAAATAATTGAAATGGGTATATATTTGTTTTTTGTTAAGTTGCCTAATAATTATGCACAGTAATAGTCACCTGCACACACAGATATCCCCCTAAAATAGCTAAAACTAAAAACAAACTAAAAACTACTTCCAAATTGAAGTCCAAATGAGTTTTTTGGGTTCATTGAGAACATGGTTGTTGTTCAATAATAAAATTAATCCTCAAAAATACAACTTGCCTAATAATTCTGCACTCCCTGTATATGGATATGGAAGTGCCCAACGTGCCACGTCCTATATAATAAAAATAAAATAATGGCCAATGTGGTTGCCGAAATATGGTATATAACCAAATTGTATAAACACATAAACTCTGGCAAGAGTTTATGTGTTCAGCAACATACAAATAATTCAGCAACATACAAATAATGACACACAGTCTAATTAACTAGAACAACAACAGCAATAACAACTAAACCTTACAACTAAGTAAAATCCATCAGATCTCTACCATGATAAAACTATCCCATATCTGCTCACAACCACAGCCTGAAAAACGAAGAAAGGGGAGAAGTGAAGTTAGGGAGAGTGGTAATCTTTTCTTTATATGTAAAGGTATTGAATTACCTTTTACCTATATAATAAAAATAAAATAATGGCCAATGTGGTTGCCGAAATATGGTATATAACCAAATTGTATAAACACATAAACTCTGGCAAGAGTTTATGTGTTCAGCAACATACAAATAATTCAGCAACATACAAATAATGACACACAGTCTAATTAACTAGAACAACAACAGCAATAACAACTAAACCTTACAACTAAGTAAAATCCATCAGATCTCTACCATGATAAAACTATCCCATATCTGCTCACAACCACAGCCTGAAAAACGAAGAAAGGGGAGAAGTGAAGTTAGGGAGAGTGGTAATCTTTTCTTTATATGTAAAGGTATTGAATTACCTTTTTACTAGACATGTGCATTCGTTTTCGTCCGAATGCATTTTCGTCCGAAAATAGCATTTTCGTCCATTCGTCCGAAAAACGAATAAAGAAAATGCTATGCTAACGAAAGCCGAATGAGCGAATGGTTAATAAACGAAAATCATTTGTTCATTTGTCCATTCGTAGTACTATTGGCATTCTATAAGCCGAAATAGAGTCGGTTTATAGAATACAATAGCATAGTACACTCCATAAACCGACATAATGAACGACTTTCGGTTTATGGATTGCATGTAAGTCTATTGGCATTCTATAAACCGACTCTATTTCGGTTTATAGTACTATAGCACGAATGGACTAATGATTTTCGTTTATATTAAACCATTCGTTGATTCGTTCAACTTCTTAGCTTTCTATAAACCGAAACAGAGTCCCCATTCATAAATTTTTATGAATGGGAACTCTAGTTCGGTTTATAGAAAGCCCATAGTATTACATGTAATCCATAAGCCGAAAGTCTATAAACCGAACGTTCGGTTTATAGACTTGCGGCATTTGTAATGAATGTAATAGTACTATTGGCTTTCACTACACTACACAGAAATTTATGAATGGAGACTCTGTCTCTGTGTAGTGAAAGCCAATAGTACTATTACATGCATTACAAATGCCGAAAGTCTATAAACCGAACGTTCGGTTTATAGACTTTCGGCTTATGGAATACATGTAATCCTATTGCTATTCTATAAACCGAACGTTCGGTTTATAGAATAGCAATAGGATTACATGTATTCCATAAGCCGAAAGTCTATAAACCGAACGTTCGGTTTATAGAATTTCGGCTTATAGAAAACGAACAGTAGTAGTGCCTTTCTATGAACCCATTCATAATCTTATGAATGGGTTCATAGAAAGGCACTACTACTGTTCGTTTTCTATAAGCCGAAAGTCTATGAACCGAAGGTCGTTCGGTTTATAGACTTTCGGTTTATAGAAAACATGTAGTACTATTGCCTTTCTATGAACCGAACGAGAGCCCCATTCATAAGAATTTCTTATGAATGGGGCTCTCGTTCGGTTTATAGAAAGCCAATAGTATTACACGTATTCTATAAAACGAAACGAATAAAACGAAAATAATGAACGAATTTCGTCCGAAACGAATGTAGTAATGAACGAAATTCATTTTAGACGAAATAAATAACATTTTCGTCCGAATGGACGAAAACGAAACTAAAATTTTAGTTTTGCACATGTCTACTTTTTACCATTTCAAAGGCTACAACTTATCTTCCTGTAAGACATGTGTACATGAGCTTGGTCACATGACCACTGGTCACAATATTAGTTTGATAACAGAATGTCACCACACCCAATAGCCTTCGTTTTACCTCCAGTAATCAGGAATAAAGTGAGTAGTGAATACCCAGTACCCTGGTTACAAACCAATTGTTAAAATAATAAAACAACCTGATTCTCATTTCAACTCATTGGTACCACTGTGTACACTGCATCTCTTAAATAAAACAGGGAGGAAAATACAAATCTGTTAAAAAAAAAAGAAAAAAAAAGTAATGCTTAAAGTTATCGTTTGTATTGGTACTATAGTGCGTTCATGTGTTTGAGTGGTCATGGATGATATTCCTAGTCTAATGAATGGGAACTCACAAACATTGTTCAGTGGTGTGAATAGGGTTCCTTGACTCATTATGATCAGGGAAGGGCTGGCAATTGCCCTTGGGGCTGCTTGCTAATCTCTCTCAATGGGCTGGGGCTGCACCACTTTTCACTTTTAAAAGCCCTAGTTGGTAACCGTTTTGATCGTTCTATCCCATAGTCTTGTCTGTCTATCAATAAAATTGTCTTGTCTGCCAAGCTGTCAGTGAATCTGTTTTGCCTATCTACTTGTGTCTATCTCTGATGATATCAGGTGGGCTGATGAAGTGCCCAAGGGCAGATTAATGATGGAGGTTGCAGTTCTGTTTCTGTTGAAGGGTAGTGATGTATATAAAAACCCTTGCAATTCATAGGAATAATAACATGATCTCTAAAGGACACCATTGTCCAAGGTCCATAGAACATCATTAAAATGTCTCTGACATAGTCTAATGAATGTCCATAATCAGGACCGGTGCAAGGATTTTTGCCACCCTAGGCGAACTCTCATTTTGCTGCCCCTTGGCTCCGCCCCATTGCCCCTCCCTTTACGCCACCTACTTATAACAGCCAGACAATAGCACATCAATCATGCAATCATAAACACAATAACGCAGTCACGTGCACACACACACACAAACAGAGAATATTACAAATACACTCAAACAGCCACATATACACAAGCGAGCAGTTTTTTTTCTTATTAAAAAAAAGCACATTACTTAATGTGTCCCCCCTGTCTGTCTCTTCTCCCTCCTCATGTCTGTCCCTCTCCTCCCTCTCCTCATGTCTGTCCTGTTCCTCTCTCTCCTCATGTCTGTCCCGTTCCTCTCTCTCCTCATGTCTGTCCTGCTCCTCTCACTCCCCATGTCAGTCTCTCTCCTCTCCCTTCCCATGCCTGTCTCTCTCTCCTATCTCCCCCTTATATGTCTCTCCTTCCCCCCCATGCCTGTGGTCTTTCCCCCCTCCTTCCCATGCCTGTGGTCTTTCACCACCACCCTCCCATGTCTGTGGTATTTCCCCCTCCCCCCCCCATGTCTGTGGTCTTTCACCCTCCCATGTCTGTGGTCTTTATCCCCCCTCCCTTGTAGATCTGTGGTCTTTCGCCTCCTCCCTTGTATGTCTGTGGTCTTTCCCCCCTGCCTTGTATGTCTGTGGTCTTTCCCCCCTCCCTTGTATGTCTGTGGTCTTTCCCCTCTCCCTTGTATGTCTGTGATCTGTTCCCCTCCTCCTTTTCATTATTTTCTCATGGAAGCTTCCTGCTTCACCTGGGACCAGCGGGCAGTACTAGCTCTGTGTGTTATATGCACACAGAGCTCAGACAGTGCTGCTTTCGCTCCTCACGCACCCTATTATTCAGAGCATTGGGTACTTCCGATGCTCTGAATGATCAGTGTTCGCAAGGAGTGTGAGCAGCACTGTCTGAGCTAGTACGGCCCGCTGCTCCTCAGAAGAAAACGCGCTGCTATAGAAGGAGGGGGCAGACCTTCACCTCGTCCCCGGTGCGGTCTGCCTCCCTCCCTCAGTGCCGCAGTGGAGAGCGCTGGCGCCCCTTGCAAAAGTATGCCCTATGCCGGCTCATACATCGCCTATAGATTTGAATTTGTACATTCCATTTCTTTCCCAGAGTATATTAGTGTCATGGTCAAAGGGGATTCATTATGTGGAAGTAAATGATGTTGTACAATTACTGCAGGATGCCATCCACCGTAAAAGGGTAGGAGGGAGCCATAGATATTGTATTATGTGCTGTACGTTCAAATTATATGAACATTTACAAAGTCAGAAGTATTCCAACCACGCAATCATTTTATCTCTAGACACAGGTAATGCTACATTCAGAATAGAGGATCACTAGTTTACGATTCTCAAGTGCAGCTGAATGGGAGAATTTGGGGACTTAAGACTCTCGTCTCAGTTCCCTGCAATTCTCTCTTTATTGAGTAGACCCTTATGTGCAGTAGAGTATCTTCCTCAAAGCACTTGCCTAGGGCAGCACTTTGCCAGAGGGTTTTAAAGCACACTTCTGGTGCTTCAAACATTTTCGCTCCCTCCCCCACCGTTCAGCAAGCTTTAGCTCCTTCCAATTAATCGGGTTGATGGTGGCATGTAGTGGATGTGGTGGGGGTATGTAATGAGGGTGATGGTGGCATCAAATGGGGTGATTGGGTATTTAATAGGGTAGCACAAAAACAAGATACACCACTGTGTGAGTGGCAGAGTGCGTATGAGTGGCAGAGTGTGTGTGAGTGTGTGGAAGGGTGTGAATAAGTGTAATTGTAAGTGTGTGTGTGAGTGAGTGAGTGAGTGTGGCAGAGTGTAAATGAGTGTAAGCATGAGTGGCAGAGTTATGAGTGTGTATGTGTGTGAGTGGCAGAGTTATGAGTGTGTAAGTGGGTGTGAGTCACAGAGTGTAAATAAGTGTATCTTTATAAATGTAAAGAAGAAATATAGTATTATGGATAATGCATTGATCTATTACAATAAAAGCCACAAGGAGGCATAGACAGAAGAAACCATGCCCTTAACAAAGTCATTTTTTTTGTAAGTAGGCCATATTATATGTGTATTTTTAATATTAGCAGTAATGATTAAAAATACCTTGTTAGCTATAGAGAAGGTGTACAACCTAACTTTACAAAATACCTTTCAGTTTAGTTAAACTGAAAAAGCAACCAATACATTTATGATTTGTATTTGGTATAAAAATTGATTCTGGCACACATCAAGCACTCAAAGAATCAAATTCTGTACTTCACTCCAGTTGATTTCTAAATAAACATGCATAGCAGTTGGCTTGGAAATGAGTCCAAATAAGTTAAAATGCGGGCATTATATTGTAGACATGTCTCAAATCAGGTGTATATTGCAAGTTTGTGTCTCTGCTAAACAAATACAAAAATAATCTATTTTCATCTAGAAAACTGATCAGTTTTAAAGTAATAGAATTTCCAACTGTTGTGTTCATACAGCTGAAGTCTAATGAGGTAATTTTTTTTATCTGTGTAATTCTGCAGAATTACATTTTATCATAATGTGTTATTGGTCTCCTAGCAATTCATTTTAGCTCAGAAAAGGATACCAAAATGTATCTAAAGCTCCTCTACTTTCATCAGATGAAACAATATAAGTTGTTTATTTACTAAACAGTTAAAGAAAATATAAGCCTCTTCGAAGAACATTTACTTAGAAGCTCACTGCTGCCTGATTCCAAAGTATTTTGAACGGTATCTCTAAGGAGCACCATTTAAAAGCAATTCTATTGGCTGTGGAAATCTAAGACAGGCAGTAATGATTGGTAGTCCGAAATGCTGAACACACCTCCAGCATCAGCAAATGATGTAAAGCTAAGTGGTATATATATATAAACTGCAGCATAGACAAGTGATAACCTCCACATGGGCGCGCTAAATAAAATTAAACCAAACAATATTGCTACACCAAAAAACATAAAACTTTTACCTACACTGTAAATGTGCATTCAGATTGCACTTTCCTCAATGAAAGGGTTAAATTGATGTTGAGAAGCCCCCCTTGCTTGACCAAGTTCAGATAAAGGTCACAGTCCCTGAGGAAGTCAGATGAGACATAATGGTTTATTTAAGAATGTCTTAGACTACAAAAAGAGGAACTAATGTTGTAGCAAGTTTCAAATGTCTTTTCTGCTGACTGACTATATTGAGTTTTATTTTAGTTTTTCTGCCTAGTGACAATATATGTACCCATTGTCCACCCCCCCTTGTGACATGTATACGCCGTTTCTCATGTACTTGATGCTATGTTTGTGCAAAACCTATAACCAATCAATGCACAGGACAACGCCTAGATTTGTGTATAAATACCAATGTTTAATAAACTATATTCAGAGCTGAGAATAAAGAAACACGTGCCTCTGTGTATTTTGTTTTCCGCCTTCACAGCTCTCCAGATATCTGCTAACCTGCCACACATCAACGGCCTTAGAAGTAACTGATCAAGGAACAGAGACCGGCCGTTCCTTTCAATTTGGTGTCAGAAGTGGGATTCGGACATACAGGGTGAGTACAAGTTGTGCATGGTTGTATTTTATACTTCTATGCTGTGCTCCCTTGTCTCTCCGAATCCCGTACCTAAAAATTTAGTGGCTTAAGTAAAGCCGTGGGTTGTTGTTAAACACTTGTCACTGGGACGAGATAATATTGTGTTTCTGGTACACAATTTAAAATAATCTATTGATCTATGGTACTTGTCACTGGGACGAGAAAATATTAAGATTTCACTGGGAAATCGCTGAAGCACAAATAATAGATATAGATATTAAGATTTCACTGGGAAATCGCTGAAGTGCGTGACACTGGGTCGCGGCACAGTTTAACAAAACCTACTAAGAGATATATATGTATATATGTAGATAAATATATACAAGCAATTTGTAATTAGGAAGTGTTACTTTCTAAACTGTCGTTGGTGTGTCAAAGGTTATTTGTACATATGTTAAAGTATAAGATAAGAATTGTACATTAAGTTGTGTGAACTGCATAAAATTATCTGTTCATAATGGGACAAAAGTTAAGTAATTTAGCAATTACAAGTTTTATATCAGGTAAAAGGAATGATGTCCCTTTGTATGGAATCCCCATTATTACACTCAAATTTATGTGACCACAGTATGTAGTTCAGGTATAATAATGTCATAATAATTAAACCCAAAGGAAGAGAAAATTAACAAGGGTAAATCTAAATACCCTAAGAGTCCTGTCCCACAGAAAGCTAAGACAGAGTCGCTGTATCCAGCACTTCCTGTTTGATCAGAGCCCACACAGTAGAGCGACATGCACATTTCTCAGATAAGGAATTAACTGCTTTGTCTGTGGCCATAAGGTATGTTTGATTTGTCTCCCTGCAGTACACAGTGTTTTATGTATATAGTAGAAATTTTATGTATAAAGTATAAGAATATTATAACATTGCATTGTTAAACAGAATTATAAGTGTTAAGTATTTTTAGTTTGGCTGGGACACATGTACAAGTAAGAAGATAATAGTTCTGAACTGAAGTTATGTAACAGAGGATACAGATCCTTCTGTAAAACATATTGAAGATTAGAGTCTCGTGTCTGTAACTCCCAAGTACACGGTATCTTGGTGTTTTGGATATGGTAGCTGTGCAAGTTGATAAGACCATAGAAGCTGTGGCATATTATGTTTAATGTTATCATTAGGAGAATTGTCATTATTATTTAAATGTTTGCATAAGTAATTTTTGTAACTGATATTTTTTAAGATATAATTGTATTTTTATAAGTGATGTCTGCGCAAATGGGCAATAGTGTTACAGTAAAAGTCTCTAATATTTTACCACAAGAGTAGAGACATGTCCTAGTTTCGTGTCAACAGCCCCAAAGTAGCAGTCGTGTTTTATGGAGATGTAACAAAAGGTAGTGTTTTATATTTAGTGGAGTACAGAAGACGTATCTTATGGATCACTCAAAGAGCGCTCACAAAAAAAAATACGGCATTTTCAGCCTTTTAGTATAATTTTGAATGATTCATGAGTGAAGGTCTTCTGGGTTATATTGATCAGTGTGACAAGAAGTTTTATAATAAATTCGTTTTAGCAGGAAATTAACAATAGTCACTGTAGTTGTGTTATTTTGGGTAAGCAGAGTTGTTTTATTTTGGCATAGTCGGTAATTTTATTACTGTCATTAATTTGCTACTGCGCTTGTGTGTAAAACAGTAAGAGTCATATATTACTCAAGGTCTCTCTTGGACATCATGTTATATATACGTGATCAATCCAGTGGATAGTATAACAGCTGTAAAATTTCATAAATGCCATTATTTGATTTTTATTAAGGTTTATTTTGATTCAATCTATATATTCAGTGGCATCATGTAAAATTATGAGGGTAAAAAGAAATCTAATATTTGTTTAAAAACTCTAAACATTTAATAGGTTTTACATGTTACCTATTAGAAATGTTTATTTGTTTAGGGTATATTTTTTCCTTTTTGTATTTGGGTATCTTGACCAGTATATATTTTTTATGTAGGTTGGAAGGATTTTTGTATTTGAATTTTTAGTGTATGTTGAAGATGGATTTTGTTTTTTTTCCAACATAAGATATCACATTTTCCAACACTTTAGATAAAATAGATAAGGAAAGATGTATTGATTATTTTTAAGGCATTTGTAGGTACTGATATATTTTAGATTTAAGTAGGATTTCAGAGTTGATACTAGAAAAAGACTTGAGTAACGTTTATTCGTAAAATGTTGAGAAGTGGGGGATTTTTGTGTTAAGCTGTTGAAGGCTTTGTGGGCCATGGAAATAGCAATTGATAAAGATAAAAGGTTTTTGTATGTTGTAGAAGGTGAGAGGTCATGTTGCAAATATGTACAAAGAGAAGATGTTATGGACTAAGAATATAACAGTTAGGATTTAAAAGTGAATATTAATTTGAAAGGAAAGACATAAGTAATAATGTGTATGGTATATACCAATAAGAGGTAGAACTTTTGGTTTATACTGAAAAGTATTGATCAGTGTTTTTAAATAAACTCCCTGCCCATCCAATATAATTTTTGTAATTTGCATTTACCGTAATTGTTTTATTTTTGTGGTGTGACCAGAATTATTTTTACAGTGTTACAGCGCTACTTACATTGTTGGTGATATATGAATATAATTTTCAAATTATAGGGAACGTCAGATTACCAGCTGGAGAGCAATACATATTTAAATAAATAGAGAGCTAGCATTATATACAGTAAATATATAAACACACACACACACACACATCCGTAATGTTAAAAATATTCATTTGTTGAATGTTAGTGTTTGTTATAATTAAGGCAAAGTACCCCATGTGATACAGTGGGAGAGATTATTAAGCTGTTGTTTCAAATTTTAGATACAAGTTAAATTTTAATTTATGAGAATGTACATCTGTCAGTGATTAGTGGAAAGAATTAGCAAGTGTCATGTTCTTAAACATGCTGTGGTGTTGGAGGTGAAAGAGTTAATTATATAAATTCAGATAGTTTTTGTTGTATATGAAAGAGAGAAAAAGTCCCCCCAGAAACCCCCCCTTCATTTCCCCTTCTATCTGTTTGTCTAATTGCAGATAAGAGAGTTGTAGCAGTGGCTACAAAAGTAATTTTTTTTTTTTTTGTGTGTGTGTGAGGGGAGGGGGAATGGGCCAAAGTTGTGTTCTGTGCTGTGGTCATGTTGATAGTATATTGATAATGGTCAAGAGATATATTTTGTTGTCAATAATTTTGATGAAGTATATGTAGCAATTGTGAATTTTTATAAAATATTTTTTTTTGACAGGCCACGCCTGTTAGTTTTATTGAAGTAGCTCCAGTCTATGTAGATGTTGTTTCAGAGTTTACTGATAAGGACCAGCAAATCTAGATTATTACTGATGCAGTTCCAGTAAGAGGTCTTAATCACTAATGAAGAGCTTGTGATTATTAACAGTGATTATTATTATCAGTTGTATATTACACTCATAATGCTCAGTCAGGAGATTCATAAAAAGAATAATAATATTTTTAAGAACAAAAGAGTGGTCTAGTTATTTTGAAACATGAGTTAAGAGTTATAATATTTTTAATGATATTTTAATGTAAAGCAAATAAGCCAAAATGTTTAATGAAATATTGCATGTTACTAATTGGAATATTTTGAGTTTTATTTCCATATAGATTAAAGCTGTACAGCCAACAAAAGACAAGTTCACAGTGCACCAACAAATCTATTGCTGATAAAAGATTATTTCTAAAGAAAGAAAAAGTTTATTTTAAAAGAAGAAATACTTACAATACAAGTAAAGAAAGGATCCTAACAAAGTCTACTGGAATAGTGTTGTGAAAATTGTTCAAATTAACTCCTGGATCCACGTTATTTACGTAGTGCACATTCCTGTACTGACAAACAGGCCAACAAAGGAGCAGCAATTTAATGTTTTGATGGGCATAATAATCCCTGACCACTAGCCAACATAAGCTGAGTCGTCAACCTAGGATAACTCGCAAAGAATACACCCAGGAGTCTGCAACAGATACAACAGTATACAAAAGATCATCATTGTTGGGAAGTATATTTTCATATGTACAAATGTATACAATTGTTATTGAAGGCTTGTAATTTTTGTAGTAGAGATTTGTTTAATTGTGATATTACAGGTATGTTTAGAGTAGAGTGAATTTTTGCAGACTGACTCTACCAAACACAATGAGTCGACCCATAAGAAACTGTATTTTGATAATATGTTTGTGGAATTTTATGTAGACAGTATATAAAATCTCAGGAAATGTATCTGATATTTTAAATAGGTTAGTTTGTTTTTGTAAGAGAGACTAATCAAGAAGGATTAGGGATTTAAGGAATAGGTTAAAAAGTGTCCACAAGTAATCCGTGAGATCCCCTGGGACTGGGAAATTGGCTAGGATCACTTGGAGCGAAACTTGTAAGTGGTTTAGCATGTGTGAGATCAGTGTTGCTAATTGTTTATGTTGTTTGTTTCAAGGGTCTCATCCTCAAGTGCATCCTGACCACTGACATCATGCCCTTACGAGAAGACTGGAAGACACTGCTCAGATATTCCCCATTATGGAAGCTTACAGTGCAACTAAGCTGGATGACCAACCAATGTGTGAAATCGAGGAAGTGTGCCTTATCATCTTGGATACAATGATTATGTTGACCAGGCAACTCCTGATGGTTATCCTTAAAAACAGACAATGTCAATTTCTAAGAATAAAAGGGGAGAACAGTATGAATATTATATGGACTGTAGGGGCCTCTGGAGTCACGTCGTGGATGGGAGACCATATTGTTTTGTCTGCTGCCATTTCATCTGACTGTTTTTTGTGTTCTGAATGCATGCTATGTTGTGTGTTCTGAATGCATGATGTCAGTTTTGCTTCAAGTTATTTTAAAGTATTCTGCAAATGACTCAGTCCTTGGGAATTGCAAACTCCGGAATAATATGTTTGATTTTTACATAGATCTATTGGTTGTAGAGAAGGGTTTTATTAGGCAGGGTAAGAGGAGCAATCAACAATAGATAATTCATTTAGTTTTGTGTCCATCATGTGTTTTTGTTGGTCATGCCATTATGTAACATATTTAGATAGTTATGTTAGGCCTTCCATATTTAAGAGAGAGATACTGTGAATTTTCACAGGTCCAATATCTCTCTGCAGAGCGAAACCAAGGTCTGCTCAGTCGTCAGAGGTCTATACCTAATCTCAAAGGCTATTAAAGTTAAAGTTAATGTTAGATGTCAGTATTGTCCTGAGGCAGTCCGGTAAAACAGGAAAGCCATAGTCGGTTAGTAAACATTAAATATGGATGTGAAGATTTTTGATTCAATATGTTGTTTTAATGGATCAGACCACTCCAATTTTATCCAGTGGTATTTAAATAATATAAGAGATGTGGACACAAATATCAAGTGAGCCACAGGTTTTGATTGGATATTCGAAATATGCTCGTGGTTAGGAGATAATTAAGTGTTTTGTTTTAATAATAGCAATAATCGGTGTTTTTTATATAATTGTGAGGTGTGATAAATGCATTATTGCTTAAGCTGTTAAACCAGCTCCAAAACTCCAATACCACACGTAATATTACATTACCTATGCTAGAGCTTCTCAACAGCAATATTAAGATTGTTCAGCAAGTGAACAAAAGAGTGGAACTGAAAGGGTTAAATTGATGTTGAGAAGCCCCCCTTGCTTGACCAAGTTCAGATAAAGGTCACAGTCCCTGAGGAAGTCAGATGAGACATAATGGTTTATTTAAGAATGTCTTAGACTACAAAAAGAGGAACTAATGTTGTAGCAAGTTTCAAATGTCTTTTCTGCTGACTGACTATATTGAGTTTTATTTTAGTTTTTCTGCCTAGTGACAATATATGTACCCATTGTCCACCCCCCCTTGTGACATGTATACGCCGTTTCTCATGTACTTGATGCTATGTTTGTGCAAAACCTATAACCAATCAATGCACAGGACAACGCCTAGATTTGTGTATAAATACCAATGTTTAATAAACTATATTCAGAGCTGAGAATAAAGAAACACGTGCCTCTGTGTATTTTGTTTTCCGCCTTCACAGCTCTCCAGATATCTGCTAACCTGCCACACATCAACGGCCTTAGAAGTAACTGATCAAGGAACAGAGACCGGCCGTTCGTTTCACTCAATTAATATCCAAAAGACAAAGCAAGAAACATACACAAATGTGTGATTCAAATATAAAAACGTTCTCCACACCCACTCTCTACAGAGACCAAACTGTCTATTATATAAGCGTTTGGAATTTATAGTGATGACTGTCATGTCTGGCGACCTCCCACCGAAGTTGCTCTGGGAGGCTTATTTACAGCCAGAGGTTAATTGCTACAAAATGTAAACAACATACAGTCTACATGGTGTAAGTGACAGTTTATTGTCACTATGGGTCAATTTTTCTATTTGAATTGGTCACACATTTTTGTATTTTTCTCATCTTGTCTTTTGGATACATATTTATTTAGGAAAGTGCAATTTGGATACATGTTTACAAGATAAGTAAACTTTATATGCCTTTTGGGGCAACAATCCTATTTGATAGTCCTTTAGTAGAGCTATGCTACATTAATTGGCAGCCCCATAGGGAACTGTTCACTAAAAGTGAACTGCAGTTGAGTTTCCATTGTTGGCCCTGCCAAAAGTATTATTAAATCAGTGAGAGTTTGTCAGAGATGTATCTTTACATTATACAATGCCAATTGAGCTCTTCTAGCAGGAGAAAATCACCATGCATGTCCCTGAACATTGTATAGTTCTGTTCCTCTGACAAAGGGCATTGTTCTACACTATATGTGGAAGCATACTTGCATGACATGATAAAAAAAATAGAGAGCAGGTGAAAATATGTGAATATGTAAGAATTCTGTATCTCTATGCTGCATGTGCTTTTAAATGTATTCCTGGTAAAACACATTCCAAATAAGTAAATGAACAGAATATAGTGAGTGCGTTTAAGTGTAAATAAATTAAATCTAATATCAGATATTAATGCCCTGTCAGCCATGTACGGCTAAAGCTAAACTCATCTTATCTTCTCCTTCAGCTTTGAAAAGAGGTCCAGCTCCATCTATATGGGGGAACTTGTGTGTCACATCTTCCAACATCCTATTAACCAACAACTGAACCTTTGCAGACACACTTCCCGACAGCTAAAGAAAGAATGAATTACACCCAGGGAAGTTTTAGACATGAGCAAGTAAGTAATGTAACCTTTAAATTATGGGAGATTCTTCGATATAAGAAGAATTACACCGATTATCTATTTTACTGGAACCTCATTGCTCTATTTAAATTCCATACTCTGATTAATAGCCAGGCTTTTTTGAGGGAGCCACAGTTTTAAAAATATATACAACAATCTATCTGTTCATTAACAAAATTGCAAGACTAAGAGAAATACAAAAAAACACTAATTTTGGTTATTGCTCTATAATAGCAAAAAACAACAGAAAAACATATAAACATGCATATTTCTAAACTCTGGACAAAATTAAGAAACTATTTAGATGTGGTCTTTTTTACTGTTTGTAATTGTGTAAAAGATGTTTAAGGTCAAAGTTAGAGAAATTATTTTTTTTTTCAAATTATTTTGTTAATTTTATACTTTTTTATTGTAAATTATATAATATGATGAAAATAATGATATCTAATGAAATTCCTTTTATGGTGATAAAAGCAGGATATAATATGTGTTATATTAAATGAGAAGGAGGAAAAAATACAGCTAAACACAAAGCGCAGAAATGTTAAAACATCCATTGTTACGAAGGGTACAACAATTTCTCAATAGTCCTGTAAATAAGGGATTAAATCAATTTGTGGAGTCATCTACTTATGACATCACCTTGTGGCTTGATATGCAAGTTACACATTTCTCATTGGAAAGTAGTAGTAGTAGTAGTAGTAGTAGTAGTAGGCATTCGTTTTTCAACTTCTATGGGAAAACCTCCCCATGAAAAAATTGGCCACAATTTTTGTGCAGATTATAATTTAAGTGCTACTCGGATGACAGAAGTGATCCTTTTGGATCTGAAACTTGCTTCCTAGGCTGACCCGAAAGAAACTTCGGCAAATTCCATTCATTCCAATGGAATTCCTAAAAAGAAAATATTGGACAAATGTAGTCCGAATTGAATGTGTCAGTTACCTAAATTTGGCTCAGATGAACAGAAAATTTCATTAGTGCCCAAGTCTAGTTCAGGTGATCTCATAGACATGAGAGTAGAGGACTTTACTCATAATAACCGTTAATATTTAATTTGTTGAGATCTTGGATTATCTGATCGTTCTTTTATGATTGTGTCTCTCTTGCAGCAATGTTTGTGGTAAGGAATCAGATGTAGCTAAGAAAGTCCGGGAATCCTTAGAACTCGTTCCAAGTGATCAGAACTGGAAAAAGATATTGTGTTTGAGCAATGCAGTATTCTGTCGCTCTGCCAAGCTGTGTGGGGCTGGCCTGGCTGCTGTTATCAAACATATAAAGAGCAACCAGGTGGAATCCAAAAAACAAATTACAGTGGGAGTTGATGGATCCATACACAGGACTTAACCCAAGTAAGAGAAGGTTACATTTGTGTGCAGACTATAGAAGTATGTGTAATGAATGCACTAAAACAGTAAACAAACTATTTACAAACTCCCATTATTTTCCCCAGGTAGAACTATGTTTTTTAGATTAGGTTTTAAATGGGTGTAGTAAAAAAAAAAAAATCTGGGATGTGTTTAGCAAGAAATTAAAAAAGGATGTGGCACAGGATAACTTCCACCAGTATATAATTAGCTAGACAGAGGTGTGGTGCAGTTTTATGCCCATTAGTACATAGGTAGTATAACACTGATGTGCTATAATATATAGTTAAAGGACAACTCTAACGTAACTTGAACCATGCAAATTTATTACAATTCAAATATATCTATGCTGAATATGTTTAATTTAATCATAAAAATCAGCTTAGGAAGGGCTGTGTGAGCAACTGTACAGTGACCTCGGGGATTTTCACCAACTCAATAATAATAGAAATATGTCCAAAAATGCACTTGTAACTCTGAACTAAGTCACAAAGACCTCCCTCTTGTGACCACCCAGAATGCAAAAGAGAAATGGTGACTAGTGTTGAGCGAACCCGAACAGCACTGTTCGGGTTCGTACCGAACATTACGGTTTTTGGACCCCGAACACGGACATTTCACTGTATGTTCGGGTTGGAGTTCGAGGGTTCGGCGATTACATTGTATGTAATGCTATGGGCTTTCTATAAACCGAAATAGGGACTCTATTTCGGTTTATAGAATAGCAATAGCATTACATGTATTCCATAAACCGAAAGTCTATAAACCGAATGTCGTTTGGTTTATAGACTTTCGGTTTATGGAATACATGTAATGCTATTGGCTTTCTATAAACCGAAATAGAGTCCATATTCTTATGAATGGGGACTCTATTCTGGTTTTTAGAAAGCCAATAGCATTACATGTATTCCATAAACCAAAAGTCTATAAACCGAATGTCTTTCGGTTTATCGACTTTCGGGTATGGAATCGTGTAATGCAATTGGCTTTCTATAAACTGAAATAGAGTCCCTATTCTTATGAATGGGGACTCTATTTCAGTTTATAGAAAGCCAATAGCATTACATGTATTCCATAAACCGAAAGTCTATAAACTGAAAGACATTTGGTTTATAGACTTTCTGTTTATGGAATACATGTAATGCTATTGCTATTCTATAAACCGAAATAGAGTCCCCATTCATACGAATAGGTCAATTGACCTATTCGTTTGAATGGGGACTCTATTTCGGTTTATAGAATAGCAATAGAATTACATGTATTACATCTGAGAGTCAAATAGAACCGTCAAATACTGTGCTTACAACGCACTTAGAAAGATTCTAATAATTTTGGGTGGTAAATAGTACATTTGCGTCTTGCGGTGCACTTCATATATGAGAGTCAAATAGAACAGTCCAATACTGTGCTTACAGCGCACTTTGGAAAATTCTAATTGTTTTGGGTGCTTAATAGTACATTTGCGTCTTGCGGTGCACTTCATATCTAAGAATCAAACAGAACAGTCCAATACTGTGCTTACAGCGCACTTTGAAAAATTCTGGCTTCACCTCCTCCTCCTCCTCCAGGGCCGCTTCCACCTACACCGCCACGGTCACCGCCTCCTCAACCTATGGGTCACTTAGTATAAACTGAAAGAGAATACCCTGCACTCCAACCCTCTCTCAAATGGATAATTCTGTTTATCCTCCTGGCAGGAGGATGCTTTAGATCCTCCTGGCAGTCATGCGTTAGATTTAGATTTATGTTCTTCCAAATCTAAAATCAAAGATTCCATCTAGTGCTATTTTATGGCTCAGCTGTATCTTTTAATTTGTATGTATTTTATGTTATTTGAAGTTATTTCCCTATCCATATTTGTTTGCAGGGCACTTGTCCTACTCTTACCCCCATTGTATTTCCTTTTGCAGCCCTCTAGCCCTTTCCAGGACTTTTTTAGCGGCATTTTAGTGGCCAAAAGTTCAGGTCCCCATTGACTTCAATGGGGTTCGGGGTCAAGTTCGAGCCCGAACCTGGACTTTTTTCTGAAGTTCGGCCGAACCCGCCGAACCCGAACATCCAGGTGTACACTCAACTCTAATGGTGACCAAAGTGTACTGTGCTGAACACATAGAACCTAATAGTCATACAATGGTATAAAGAATATATGTGCCACAAACATTGAAAAACATTGAAAGGCTTAGCTGTGAGAGACCATGAACAGCTTATATAAACATGAAAAAAAATCATGAGGTCACATACATAAAAATGAATCACAAAGTGCAATAATGTATGGTGTGCATACCTTTAACACCTTCGTGACGCATCGTGCTTGCGTCCCAAATGACGCAAGCACCAAAACGTCACGATTTGTTCCTGGCCACCGATCACAAGGTGATCGGTAGCCAGGAACACTCTGGCAGAGACCCGATCAGGGTCTTAATAGACCCTGTGGGTCCCTGCCAAAAAATCGCGAGACCTCCGGACGTCAAGTGTGACGTCACGGAGGCGGGCCCGAACCCGAAAGCGTGCCCGAACCCGAAAGCACTGCGCGCTTTAGCAAAATGTAGCCCGTGCTCGTTTTGAGTACCGGCTACATTTTCCCTGTCAGACTGAGGCCACTCAAAGTGGCTTCATCTGACAGGTGGGATCCCGCTGTAAGTGCCTGCAGCGGGATCCGAAAACAGCTCATCGCGGGGAGCCGCGATGAGCTGTTTAGTACAGGACGTACAATGCCGTCCTAACGACTTTAAGGCACTTGAAGTCAGGAAGGCATAGTACGTCCTAACGTCACGAAGGGGTTGAACAGCCACATTTACAACAGAATAATTTGTGCAACAATTAATGGGGCTCTGGTGTGGCATAACTTATGGGGCTCTGGTGTGACATAATTTATGGGGCTCTTTTGTGTGGCATAGTTAATGGGCTTCTGTGTGTGGCATAATTTGTGGGGCTCCTGTATGTGGCATATTTAATGGGCCATGTGACTGGCATTACTAAGGAATCTGTTTGGCATGGTGTTGGAGGGAATACAGGGTGGTGACACCATGAGTTACCGCACCGGGTGACACCAACCAGGGCCGGCCTTAGGGGTGTGCGACCTGTGCGACCGCACAGGGCGCAACACCCCAGGGGGCGCCCGCTCGGCCGGTAAATAGAAAAAAAAAAAGTAAAAAAATAAAAAAAAAAGCCGGTAGAGGCACTGGCTGGGGGAGATCAAAAGATCCCCCCTCACCAACCCTCTGCTCGGCATTCTCTGCTTGGTCCGGGGAGGGGGCGGAGCTAACCGGCACAGCGGTGTAGCTCCGCCCCCACCCCGGGAAGCAGAGCAGAGTCTGCATTACGGGGAGCCCCGGGCAGCATGAGATAGTGCTGCTCGGCTCCCCATGCCTGCATTAAGCATGGGGAGCCCGAGCAGCACCTTCTCATGCTGCCCATGGCTCCCCGTAATGCAGACTCTGCTCTGCTTCCCGGGGTGGGGGCGGAGCTACACCGCTGTGCCGGTTAGCTCCGCCCCCTCCCTGGAGCCACCTTTTCAGGCAAAGGTAAGGGAGGGGGGAGAGAGACAGAACAGGGGTTAGGGGGGAGAGACAGAACAGGGGTTAGGGGGGAGAGACAGAACAGGGGTTAGGGGGGAGAGACAGAACAGGGGTTAGGGGGGAGAGAGACAGACAGAACAGGGGGAGGGGAGAGAGACAGACAGAACAGGGGTTATGGGGGGGAGAGACAGAACAGGGGTTAGGGGGGGAAAGACAGAACAGGGGGAGGGGAGAGAGAGAAAGACAGAACAGGGGCAGGGGGGAGAGACAGAACAGGGGCAGGGGGGAGAGACAGAACAGGGGGAGGGGGAGAGAGAGAGAGAACAGGGGGAGGGGGGAGAGACAGAACAGGGGAGGGGTGGGAGAGAGACAGACAGAAAAGTGGCAGGGGGTAGAGACAGAACTGGGGGAGAGAGAGAGACAGAACAGGGGACGGGGGGAGAGAGACAGAACAGGGGACGGGGGGAGAGAGACAGAACAGGGGACGGGGGGGGGAGACAGAATAGGGGACGGTGGGGAAAGAGACAGAACAGAGGGAGAGAGAGAGAGAGAGACAGACATGGCAAGGAAGAGGAAAGGGACAAACATGGGAAGGGAGAGAGACACAAACATAGGGGGGCGAAAGAGACGGGGGGGGGGCGCCACGGGGGAAGCCCGCACAGGGCGCCGGAACACTTAAGGCCGGCCCTGACACCAACCCTAGTGACGTCTGCAGCTATTATATATTGATGCACAGAGTGTTTGTTCACTTTACCAAGTGTGGATTTTTATTGATGCACATCGTGTTTTTTTTCTATGCACAATGTTAATTATGCCTCACCTCGGAGCCCAATTAATTATGCCACACACAAGCGCCCCATAATTATGCCAAACAAAAGAGTCCCTTAATTATGCCACACATGGGGCCCAATAAATATGCCACACATGGGACCGGCTTTAATTATGCTACACACAGGAGCCCCACGAGGTGACAATTGTACAATTCTAAAACAATAATTATCAATACACACAGACATCGCTTTCTATATCTCTATCTATAACTAGTTGCATTTATACTTATTTAAATTTTTTTTATTTTATATTCAACTATTTGCATATGTAATAAAAATGTTATTGACAAATTACATTCCTTATTTTTATTCCCTGCCTCTGCACCCACATTGCACCGAAATGACTTAACACAGCACCATACAGTACCCACAGCACTTGCCATGCCCCTTGTAACGGACCGTCTACCGGACGAAGTAGACCCTCTGTCCGTTGTGGGAAATCACCTCCTTAGCCCCCAATTAAAGCTTAGCATTCACCTGGACCCTTGCTCTTTGTACCCAAATTGACAGGACATCTAGCAGTTAGGTATAGCAAGACGAACAACTCTCTTTATTTGTGCAACAGCACAGACTTATATACACATAAACATGACACCACAGCATTAGTAATCCAGATAGAAATGACCATGAGTAAACCTCATTACAATACACACAGTGAGACTCGTAATCAACACAATATAATCACTTTAACAGAAGGACATACAATGGCGAAATCCTGCCTCACACCTTTATTTCATGACATATCTCCTTTTTCGGAGGGAGACTGACACTGGAGGAGCCCCCAGACGGGGTGACTCCTAAGTCAGTCTGTATAGCGGTCTCCCCATGGTCAATCACAAGTTTGCAGTCCCCACACTTTGTTTGTTTAAAAATATTCCTTACCTGGCCAACCTCCATCTCTCCCGAAACATGCATCTGCCGCTGGGGAGAAAGGCGAAATGTTCCTTCCCCCATAAATCCTTTCAGCCGCTGGGGAGCAGATAGGGTGGCAGGGTTAGCTGGGATTGATACTATGGGGGTATCCCATTTAGTCACTGGGAACACTGATGCCAGCACTTCCACGGAAGTAGCCTGGTTGGAGCCTGGTTGCTGGAGGGGAAGACCGACAGTCTCCCCTTTGGATACACAGCTCTGCTTCTGGAGGGGGAGACCGATTGTCTCCCCTTTGGACAAACCACCATGCTGCTGTGGGGGGAGACCGACTTTCTCCCCTTTGGCTAAACAGCCCTGTTGCTGGGGGACAGGACCGACTGTCCCTACCCCCTGTGCTGTAAGTGCAGAGACCACGGTCCCATCTGCACGGTTGTAGGGCTTACTGTCTCCCCCTGGTACGTTAAGCTGCTGCTGGGGAGAGGGGGTAACAAGCTCCTCTCCCATACATACTCCCATCCACTGGGGAGGGAGACCGACTGTCTCCGCTCCCAATACAGTGTCCTGCTGCTGGGGAAAGGAGACTGGGCTCTCTATTCCCTGCTGGACACTCTGCCACTGGGGAAAGGAGGCTGGGCTCTCTATTCCCTGCTCTATCTGCCACTGGGGAGGGAGGACAAGGCTCTCCTCTCCCAATAAAACACTCTGCTGCTGGGGGACAGGACCGACTGTCTTGGCCCCCTGCAACTCAGCCTGTCGCTGGGGAAAGGAGACTGGGCTCTCTGTTCCCTGCAAATCCCACTGCCACTGGGGAATGGAGACTGGGCTCCCAATTCCCTGCAGATCACACTTGCCGGCTGGAGGTCCTCCCAGTACATCTCGACGATATCCTCCCAGCTGAAAGGCTCTGGACCTGGGTCTGCCACGATGTTCTCCTGCTGGGTATCCTCAATGGAGCGGAACAGGAGTTTGTAATCCTGTTCCAGTTCCCATTCCAGGGATACTAGGTGCGTCAAGTCTGGTCTCACTTCGTGGGGGTCATCCCAGACTTGCATACCCTCCCTCCAGTCAAAAATATCTTGGAACCGGGTCTCGTCAGGGCTCCCAAAGTCAGGTTCTGTGAACGCCTCCCACAGCAAGCCAGGGCTATTAAACTCTTCTCCCTCCGGGTTATCATGCTCCACTGTCCAGGGTGTATAGCGAACTGTATACCACCAGAGTGCCTGGTAGGCATCCTCTAGCCATAGCTCCTGCCAAACCCGGTGCTCGAGCTCCTTTACCCATTGCTCCAGGGGCTGTTCTCCCAGGAAGGGCATCCGCAGTGCCAGTCGCGTCTGCTGTCGCTGCTCCTCACTGGGGACTCCCTCGCCCCGCTGATACTGTACGTTATCCAGTGCCTGGTACCAGATGCCTTTCCTTATTGCATCCAGGACATCCAGATCTTCCTCCTCATATGGAACTGCTGTTTGGTTCCAGCCTGGTTCCATCCTGCTGCTGTCAGGGTCGCTGTACTGAGACATGCGTTGCCCTCAAATTATAAATCCAGGAAATGGTGTTGCCTTGTAGCTGTCCTTCTGGGCTGTGAGAACCATCCCACCGCTGCCACCAATATAACAGACCGTCTACCGGACGAAGTAGACCCTCTGTCCGTTGTGGGAAATCACCTCCTTAGCCCCTAATTAAAGCACAGCATTCACCCAGCAAGTCTTTCCTGGACCCTTGCTCTTTGTACCCAAATAGACAGGACATCTAGCAGTTAGGTACAGCAAGAAGAACAACTCTCTTTATTTGTGCAACAGCACAGACTTATATACACATAAACATGACATCACAGCATTAGTAATCCAGAAAGAAATGACCATGAGTAAACCTCATTACAATACACACAGTGAGACTCATAATCAACACAATATAATCACTTTAACAGAAGGACATACAATGGGGAAATCCTGCCTCACACCTTTCAGGATACAAAGGTATCAGATACATACAGAGTGCACTCAATTAAAGTAACTTGCTAAATGACATCATTGTGCAACAGGACACTGAATGACTTACATGAAGACAATGGCTAAGGTGACATCATTACAGGGGTTTACAGGATAGGATACAATCTTAACCTGGGGAAAACACATTGAATGGGACAAAGGCTTAAATCCTAAAGTACACATCTTGGCTCACATCCTGAATGAGCCTGTATTTGAAGTCCAGTTGAAAACAGGGGTCCACTGGCGCCCTCAAAGTGTGTACCCTCAAACTAATATATTTGCAGACAGGGTCCATAGTCTACAGGGAGTCTTCTGGCTGCCAGGCCCCTCCAAGATCCCCTGTCACAGTGGATCTTAAAAACCATTTCATGACACACCTATATTGCACCCACAGCACTTGGCTTGCACTCATATTGCACCTACACAATTTGGCATGCCACAGTGTCAATGCCCCATAGAACATACCACAGTATCACTTTGCTCCACAGAACTAGCCAGTGTCACTTTCCCCATAGTACATATTATTTTGCCCCACAGACCATGCCACAGCATGACTGCCAATTAAAATAAACCAGTTTTATGCCAGTGTTAGTTTGCCCATAAATATGCCAGAGCCAATTTGCCCAATAATATGCCAATGTTATTTTGCCATTAATAAATTACAGACAATTTGCCCAATAATATGCCATTATTATTTTACCATTAATAAGCCACTGCCAATTTGCTAATAATATGCCAGTTTTATTTTGCCATTTAATATACCACAGCTAATTTGCCCAATAATATGCCAGTATTATTTTGACATGAATATACCACAGCCAATTTGCACAGTAATATTCCAGTATTATTTTGTCATTAATAAGCCACAGACAATTTGCCCAATAATATACCATTGTTATTTTGCCATTTAATATGCCACAGCTAATTTGCCCAATTAAATGCCAGTATTATTTTGCCATTTAATATGCCACAGCCAATTTTCCCAATCATATGCCAGTATTATTTTGCCATTATTATGCCACAGCTAATTTGACCAATAATATGCCAGTATTATTTTGTCATTAATAAGCCACAGCCAATTTGACCAATATGCCAGTATTATTTTGTCATTTATAAGCAACAGCCAATTTGCCCAATAATATGCCAGTATTATTTTGTCATTAATAAGCCACAGCCAATTTGACCAATAATATGCCAGTATTATTTTGTCATTAATAAGCAACACCCAGTTTGCCCAATAATATGCCAGTATTATTTTGCCATTAATATGCCACAGCCAATTTGCCCAATAATATGCCAGTATTATTTTGTCATTAATAAGCCACAGCCAATTTGCCCAATAATAGGCCAGTATTTTGACATTTAATATATTCCAGTATTTTGCCACTCAATATGCCAGTATTTTGCCACTCAATATGCCAGTATTTTGCCATTCAATATGTCAATATTTTGCTCATTATATCCTCCTCATTCCCCAGTACTTACCTCCTGGCTGCTCCTTGTACCCGGTCATCTCTTCTGTGCAGTCTTCCCTCCTGCATGGAGGAGGGAAACACAGCCACCAGATATGACGTAAGGTCACATCCGGTCGCAATGATTTTTTTTTTTTTCTTTTTTTTTCCGGCAGCCAAATATATCGGATACGGCTGTCGGAAGAAAAAAAAAAGAAAGGTTCAGCAGTGTGATGGGCTGCGGGAGGATACTGGTAGCCGGGTGTCAATGGAGCAATGGCAAAAATATTAATAAGAGAACCAAGCAAATACAATTTAACCTCGCTAAATTGTATATAGATAATTATTGAAGAATTGCTTCTAAATAATAAATAAAGACAATATAACTCACCACTCCTTTCATGACCTGATTATTTTACCACAGGTCTATTTGTTTGCCTTATTTAATGGTGAATGTATTGTTGAACTGGCTTGCACTTTGCACCTAATCTAAAACTCTTCCTTACAATCTTTTGAATTGTTTAAAAATAATACATTTTCTGTTATTTTTAGACTGGTGTCCCATTAAGAAAAACATACAACTAATTTAAATACACATTAAATGATTGATTGCACAAACAATTAACTAGAATATAACAATGTTTGTCACATACAATAAAATAAACAATGGATTTAATTTATTAAATAGGTGAACTGACAACCAGTTGAGAACATACAGGCCAAATTATTGAGGTGGAAAAATGCAACAACTCAGCTATTTTTTCAGATTAATTATTCTGATTTGAAATGTGCTAATTGACCACAATTCACGCTTTAGTGAATAAACTCCCTTGTTGCAATAGGATTTTAATGGTAATTAGATTATTGTTGTAGAATAGATATTACTGAAATAATCCTTGTCTGCGGCTTATTTCTGTCTTTTTTTTTTTAAGCAGCGAATGATGGTGATCATAGCAGAGTTGGAAAAAAATCTACAATTCAACTGATTTGTTCAATTTTTCCAACTTGGCTTCTTTGGTCTTAATTTGAAAATTCCCTGCAATTCTCTCTTTCATGAATAAAGCCTTAAGTGGTCCCACATGTGGTTCTAATTTATGATACAGTGGAATGCGCATTAGACACAGGCTACATTATCAGAGCAGTAAATTTGTTTTATTTTTTATATTTCTTGGATGCACTTTGTGTCTCCTTTCAGTAATTTTTATATAGAGTGGAAATCACATCATTAGGGCGGAGAACTGCTCTACTTGTTTTTTTTCCCCTACACATTTACATTCAATTTAAAGTCTTGTCCCCAAACTCACTTTAGTGCAAGATGAAGACTACAATTTGTATAGTACACAGGCATTTTTCCAGTGTGATTTTATGCAGCCATTCTGCATAAATTACATTTTTTATATTTTACTCAAGCTCTCCCCAGTGATTACTAGCATGTTTACTGCAGCAGCACTAATTATATAGACACTGAGGATATAGCGTTTTGTTTCATTTAGTCACTTCCTGTGCTGCTGGAATAGAATGCATTGTGTGGGATGTAATAAACTTTCTCTTTTACACAGTAGGATCTCTTAACAGTGCAATTGTCTGATGACATCACTAGAGATACAGGAATTCCCACTCATTTGAATGACATTTTTCTCATTGGATCCTGTAGCAAAACAATAGACTTTTACTCAGCTAATGTGGGCAGTCCTGGTTTCTTGCAAACTGCTGTAATGTCACACATGCAACTAGTTGTAAGGATTTTTTTAAGCAAAGCAAAATGTAAAACATGCATTTTAAAGTACTTTGAAAGCACATTAATATGCATTAACATTTGGAAGATGCATTTTGGGCACCAGACAGTCCCTTTAACATAATTTCTGGCCACAAAATAATGCAACGGCAAACGGCATCCTCCCGCAGCACATCGCGCTGCTGAACTTTATTTTTTTCTTGATAGAATCGCTGGATTCGGCTGCTGGGAAAAAAAAGTAAAAAAAGAAATCATTACGTCATATCCGGTGAGTGGCTGTGTTTCCCTCCTCCGTTCAGGAGGAGACAACCAGGGACACGGAGCAGCCAGGAGGTAAGTATTGGGGAAGGGAGGAGGAGGGTTTATAGGTTTTTATAACGAGCAAAATACTGGTATATTGAATGGCAAAGTGCTGGCATACTGAGTGGCTAAATACTGGCATACTGAGTGGCAAAATACTGGAATATTGAATGTCAAAATTCTGGAATATTGAGTGGCTAAATACTGGCATATTGAGTGGCTAAATACTGGCATATTGAGTGGCTAACTACTGGCATATTGAGTGGCGAAAATGCTGGCATATTGAGTGGCGCAAATGCTGGCATATTGAGTGGCAAAATGTTGGCATATTGAATGGCAAAATACTGGCATATTGAATGGCAAAATACTGGCCTCTCTCTCTCTCTCTCTCTCTCTCTCTCTCTCTCTCTCTATGTAAGTATGGATCTGTATGCAAGTGTTTGTCAGTGTAACTGTGTGTAAGAGGAAAAAGTGGAGGAGTGGTCTGAAGATCTTAACCCATTCAAAAACGAAAACAAAGAAATAAATGTGTGGTTGGGCAGGGACTGTGTGTATGTAAGTGTGTGTGTGTCAGTATGACTCTGTGTGTAAGTGTGTATGTGACTGTGTGTAAGTGTGTATGTTTCAGTGTGACTCGGTTTGTATATGTGTGTCAATGTGACTGTGTGTTAGTGTGACTGTCTGTATTTTTGTATGTGTGTATTTGTGTACATGTGATGTGGCTGTATGCATGTATTTGTGTGAATGTGTGTATTTAATTAAGTGTTTTTTTTATTTCTGTGCAGTCTGTGATACACTCACATGCTGCACATTACTGTTTATATATAATTACACACACACAGTATATAAATATATACATAATTTTATTTGATTAAAAAATTATTGCGGCCCATGCCCATATACATTTTTGGTGAAGTGGCCCACCAAAGACAAACTTGGACACCCCTGTCTTAGATCCATCCAAAATTTGTTCTTAATAGAACCTATCTTGGGAGTTACTATTATTTACAATCAGGAATAGGGGACTAATTGTGACTCTCCAAACTATGGCTAATACAATGTGTATTATTATGTATCTTATTTTGGAGCTGTTCCACTGGTCACTCTTTTAAGTACGTTATTTGTGGGTAATATGATACATGGGTTGCATTATGTTTAGACTTTGACATTATATATATTCTTATCTGTATCCTGTATATATAATCACATAACTGCAGTCTGTTATGTTGTGCAGAGCAACAAGAATGTATAATACTGGACTTTGGAGCAAAAGAAATTAAAAGAAATTTATGTGATTATTGGCAATGGGACAGAGCCATACACTCTCGCTGCAGAGAAGAAATATGAACTGAATAAATAATTAATTAAAGACAGGACAGGGGACAAGGTAAATGCTTGCGTTAGTGTTTTAAGAAGGGTGCATTCAATGCTAGTGACCATAGAGCCAGGGATGGAACTGACATCACTGCTATGCATCGGTAGTGAGAAGCCTGCAGCAAAACTGCAATGCACTATATCACTCCTTCACACTATACTGCACATTGACAGTATGGATATTTGATGTCACATCCAGTGCACTCTACCTCTAGGACAGTGTTGGCAAAGGCTTTTGAGCCCGAATGCCCATTTTCTATGTAATTAACCAAGTTAATGATCTCAAAGTGCAATTTATTATTTATTATGACCCAGCTTGCTGTTTTTATTTCTTTTCCTTTAGTTTTTCTATCTAAGTGTCTCCATATATGATGATGGTGGTGACAATCCAGTCAAATGCTAAGTGCCACCACAGAGGCTCCTGAGTGCTGGAGGTGGCACCTATGCCAAAGGTTTGCCATCAGTGCCCTTGGAGAACCCTGGACAAAGGGGGTGTTGTCCACAAGTTTTAAACCCCCATAAAGAAAATATAGGCAAAATGGGCCCTCTTTTGGTTATAATGGCAAGTGTATTTCATACAGTTAAAGTGCCATAGACAGTCATGACTAGCTAGTCATGACTTTAACAAGAGATGTAAATTAAAAAAAGATGTAATTAAAAACACATTATCATAATATAAGTTTTGGTAACTTAATGGCACTGTGCCATGTCCGTAATGCTGCGCATGAAGGTGGTATTACACACCCTCTAAGGCCCTGCTATCGGCAAAAATGTAGGCAAGTATCCAAATCTGTGAGCTAAAGCTGAATTGCATTTGCGTCATGCAGTAAGATAATAACCTGAAAGACATAAGAACTCTACAGCGAAATGTTTCAAAAAACATTAAAAGGAAGTCGTGCAATAGCCTAGTCAAAGCTCAGACCCCTTACCCAGGTTGTTACAATAAAAGCATTAAATCCCACCAATATTCCTGAGTTAAATCAGATCTGCATGGAGGAGTACATCTAAAATTCAACACCGATCTATGAAAGACTGATTAATAACTGCACAGAGTGTTTGTTTTTTTCACAAGAGAGAGTTGAATAGTGCCTAATTCCTTTTCAGGAAATAGAAATGTAGTGTTGTTTATTCACTAAACCTTCGGGAGGGTTGAAGAGCTGGAAATTGGGCACCAAAAATAAGCAACAGAGCAGAAAAAACTTTTTCCAACAGGTCTAGCACATGTAAACGACAATGTCACATTTGATATCATATGATATAATTGATTCTCCTCTCAATGTCTGTGTTTTTTCCACAGCTATTTGATCACTTTGCAGATTGCCTCATAGACTTTCAAAGTGTATACCATTTTGGTGTTAAATAAATTTATCTAAGCGTCCTGTTATCCTTTCCATGTAGACCACGTTCTGTAAAAAAGATACAGGACTGGGTTATTCCTAATTGCATGGACTACATGACCTATCTGTCCTGCTGTCTTATATTTTGTCTGTCACACAGGCGACTCTAATCAGTTGGACTAAAGGTTTGGAAGCGTCAGGTTGGGAAAATATGGATGTGGCGGAACTCCTACAAAATGCCATTAATCGAAAAACGGTGGGTTGGCAGCTTTTTTATGCACGGGAAGGGGAGATCATCAATACAGAAACATGAAATGAAGGATAGCAAGAGTTATGTTTAACGAGTGGAAGGGAGGTTAGTTTGTATATTTAAATAACGGATTGTGTAAAGTAGACTTCTTGTGTTCAAAAAAGAAAATATTTTGCTTATATTATGTTCCACCCTCTGCCCTTTCATTGTAATTAGTATGTGACTTGTGTGGCAACAGTAGGCCATATTTCTAGAAACAAAATATGAATAAGTGTGTGGCAAGTTATTAAGCGTGTTGTGGAATGTTTCTGCTGATTAGTCTAAATTAACCATTTTGCCCAAAAATATAAACAAGGTATTGATTAGTGGATGTTATTGGTTTCTCTGCGATAGAGATTTTTTTTTTTTTTTACAAATGTAAGTCATGTCATTATAATGTGAGGTTAAATTGATTTATAGAACCTTGGCCTGGAGGCGATTGCCTTGACTAATAACACCACGGGGATCTTGATTTCATGCTGTTCCGGAGACAGCAATTGTGAAATAGGACTTATTGTAGGTAAAGATTCCCCTATCCAGTCCAAGATCTGTTTAAAAAAAACATGCCTTGTATTGCAGGGCCCCCTGGATACCTGCCTGGTTCTTCTTTGTGGATGGGTTGCCCAGAGCATGTAAAAGACTTTATGTTACAAACATGGTCTGCTATTAAGATGGGTCCATGCTTGGCAAATATACTAATCTGCCCTTTTTCTTCATTTTTGTGTCAAGTTCTAATCTGGTAATGTCTTTGTTTACTTCACTGTGTGTGACTGAGTGTGATGGGAGTCAGAGTGTGTGTGATGGGAGACAGTGTGTGTGACTGAGTGTGATGGGAGTCAGAGTGTGTGTGATGGGAGACAGTGTTTGTGACTGAGTGTGATGGGAGTCAGAGTGTGTGTGATGGGAGGCAGTGTGTGTGACTGAGTGTGATGGGAGTCAGAGTGTGCGTGATGGGAGTAGGAGTGTGTGACTGAGTGTGATGGGAGTGTGAGCTTGATGTGAGTCTGAATGATGGGGAATGTCTTAGGTGTGTAACGTGGGTGTGCAGCTTGGGTAGGGGGGTGTCCGGATTTTGTCTGCCTAGGGCAGCACAAAATCAAGATACACCACTGAGTGTTATCTGTATGGCTAAGGAGCTGCCATTTCCCCATCCATTGTGTTGGCCTAAGGCAGCCTGCCAGTCAGATTTGATGAGGATCTCAGTGTCTGTTCAAAGCATATGCAATGCACTTTCTATTAATGCAGATCTTTTCCAAACTCAGAGCAGACCCCATAGATTTGTTAATAGTAAGTTTCCTAAAAATAAAAATACTTGTGTTTGAAACCAGTATATTTTTGTTCCACCAAATATATTTAAAGAGAATGCAACTAAGTGACTTCAGCACTCACCAAATCTAATCCATATCCATCCCACTGACATGTTGTATATTGTATGTATAATTGCAATGTTTCTCTTCCTGTGGGGGAATACACATAAAAGCTGGATTAGAATTTTTTATGAATGGGGACTCTAGTTCGGTTTATAGAAAGCCAATAGTATTACATGTATTCCATAAGCTGAAAGTCTATAAACCGAATGTCGTTCGGTTTATAGACTTTCGGCTTATGGAATACATGTAATACTATTGGCTTTCTATAAACCGAACTAGAGTCCCCATTCATAAGAATTTTGTTCCTATTTAGTTAACTATTAATTTACTGGAGTGCCAAAGGTTAGCTATCATATCAGTTTCCATTGATATCAGTGCTGTATTTACCGCGAGGCATCCTAGGCGGATGCCTATGGCGGCAAATTTTGGGGGGCGGCAGCGCCCCCCAGCACTGAAAAAAAAAAATGTAAAAAAAAAAAATCCGGCCCTTTAAAAAAAAAAAAAAATAGACCGCGCTGGCAGGCAGAGACAGAGGTTAGAAGGGATCGGAAGATCCCCCCTCACCAACGCTCTGCCTGCCAGGCTGCACGGGGAGCCGAACAGGCAGCACAGAGAAACCTCCGTGCTGCCTGTTTGGCTCCCCGTGCAGTGTGCCGACACGGAAGTCCCGACAGTCACGTGACGGGCGCGCTGACGTCATACGCGCGCCCGGTCACGTGACCTGTCGGCACAATCGCCGGGAAGCCGAACAGGCAGCATGGAGGGACCATGCTGCCTGCCACTAGCCACCAATGAAAGGTAAGTGCTGATGGGAGAGAGAGAGAGAGAGAGAGAGAGAGTGTGTGTGTGTGTGTGTGTGTGTGACTGAGTGTGATGGGAGTCAGAGTGTGTGTGATGGGAGACTGTGTGTGACTGAGTGTGATGGGAGTCAGAGTGTGTGTGATGGGAGACAGTGTGTGTGACTGAGTGTGATGGGAGTCAGAGTGTGTGTGATGGGAGACAGTGTTTGTGACTGAGTGTGATGGGAGTCAGAGTGTGTGTGATGGGAGGCAGTGTGTGTGACTGAGTGTGATGGGAGTCAGAGTGTGCGTGATGGGAGTAGGAGTGTGTGACTGAGTGTGATGGGAGTGTGAGCTTGATGTGAGTCTGAATGATGGGGAATGTCTTAGGTGTGTAACGTGGGTGTGCAGCTTGGGTAGGGGGGTGTCCGGATTTTGTCTGCCTAGGGCAGCACAAAATCAAGATACACCACTGAGTGTTATCTGTATGGCTAAGGAGCTGCCATTTCCCCATCCATTGTGTTGGCCTAAGGCAGCCTGCCAGTCAGATTTGATGAGGATCTCAGTGTCTGTTCAAAGCATATGCAATGCACTTTCTATTAATGCATGAAAAGAAAACCCATATAACTCGTCTTCATTATATAACGTTATTTGTTATATTACTAAGTCACTTGTCCATTTAATAACACAATTTTTCTTTTTAGATTATAAAGCTTAAGCATGTATAAGTAGAAAGGTTTAGATGATAATACAGGAATGTTATTGTGTATATTAAATGTGCCTCTCTCTGTATTACTGAAAAAAAAAATCCTCACTGAGATCTATGGGACTAGATGCTTCCTACTGAGTTTTGAAAATGCCTGGCCAAGGTGAATTATGCTAATGCTTGATAATCTAATAAAAAGTAATTTTTTTTTATGTAAGAACTTAACTTGTTATTAGATTTCAGAATAATTAAGAACATTTCAAGGAAAATACAATGAATGAACAACTGAATCCGATGGGAAAAGAAGTCCCTCTATCTGTCAAAAGCCATCATACCTAAAAACATGAACAACTATAAGATGTTATTACTATTGTTCTATAAGTAGAAAAATGAACAGAATTACTGCAGAACACAATTGATATTTTCCATTTCTATCTGTTATACTGACATTTTGATTATTGAGGTAGTAAATTCTAGAAAAAGCAAAATGGTTTTTGAATGGTGCTCCCATCTGTTCGAAAGTTACTGAAATGTAGTCATTGTTTAAAATTTTCACTTTTGAGGAAGGGCACCACCTCATGGATATGTAGCTCCTTGATACAGTTGGCCAACCAGAGTTATTTTTTATTGACCACACACAGGCTCTAACTGTGAGATATAATCATCTCCTTCCAGCTAGATGGTACATTCATGGAGACTGTTCCATGGACCTGCAGCTCCAACTGTAAATTTGACAGTCATGTTAAATCATAACATCTTTTGAACGGTGCATGCTAGAAGCACCATTCATTGAAGGAAAAGCAAGAAATATGATAATAAAATTGTCTTCTCAATTCCACACAACTTTTGCAGTGATCTGGAAAGACCGTTGAAGAAGTTTACTCCTGACTTGGATTTCAATTTCATCCAGACAGAGAGCCCATGGAAAGGAGCTGCTTTAATGTCTTCTATGGCTCTAGAACATTTATTGCAAAACTCAAAACAGATAATATTGATCAAATGAGACACCAAATATTAGTGGTCATGTAGTTTATGTTTTTATATACTTGTAACACTTCAAAGGTCTTTTTTTACATGATCATGTTTATTCCTGTTGCAAACAAGACATAATTATGAGCTTTGCCTCCTACCACTAAGTTTTTTCAAACTAGCAAGGCACTGTTGCTGAGGCAGCAATTTTGTTTTACCTAGAACACTATGCTATTATTTCCAATTTTAAATCTAAAACAATTATTTATATTTTATAATAGCAGTTGCAATGGGCTGTATAGACATTACAGAATAGGTAATGTAAATGTCCATAGAAAACTTTCATGTCATGTAATCTTCAAAGATGCCTTTTACGACACCAATAGACATAAGATGGCTGTTCCCTTTAGCTTAATTTTAAATATTGTTAGCATATTTAAAAACATTGTACCCTAATTCATGATGAAGCATATTATCACATTTCTTAAACATAGAAAAACTTTACATATTGCTTTAGAATCATACCCATTTAATAGGAAAATATGCACTTACTTTCAATGAAACGATCATTTGTATAGTATAGATTAGTGTTTCTAACTAGTGGGTCCGGACCCAAAAGTAGGTCGAGAGCTGGTGGGAGTGGGTCACGGACGTTTGCTATGTCAAAAAGTCTTGATTGGGGGGAGTAACCATGACATAGCGATGCACACTGCGATCACCGTCTAAAGCTGAGAAGCCCATCAAGGAACAGATGGCGCTGTTTAATTTTTACTATTTACTTTGTGGATACAATTTCAAAATTCACCTGAGATGGGTCATGTGAAGTTTGGGCTTAATGATACAGTGAGTGTGTAATGTACCTATCGTTGTGAGAGTGTCTTCTCAGCTCTGGTCCAGCTGAAGACAAAATATAGGAACAGAATGCACACTGAACATAGCCTCTGAGATGCTTTGTTTACCGTCACCCCAGACATTGAGACACATATCATGAGCAAAACACTCTCCCATTAGTTCAAATCAGTCTCATATATTTTATTGTTTTTTTTTTCCACTTGCACTACAATTACAGCGCTATACATTTTGTGAAGAAGGTTGGTTTTCTGTTTTTAACAGTGCATATATATATTGTACAAATTGTTTAGTGGAATAAATTATAATGCTGTTTGCAAATGAAATAATGTTTGGGTCGTGGCTTCATAACCAAGGCCCAATATGGGTCCTGAGGTTAGATAGATTTTAAAGATATGTAGCTATTGATTTGCTTTACATTATCTGTAATTCCTTCTATTGTGTCCAGCTGAATTGAACCATGTGAGACAACCTTTGGACCTGGAGGTGGTGAATGACATTGATTTTGGACAGAGAGGTGGAGAGTGCATGTACTTTGGTTAAAGAAAAAGAAAAACCCCAAGAGGATGTTATGTTACATATCACATCTGCAATGATCAGCTTCAAAAAAAATGCATCAGATAACGATCCAAAAAAGTAAATGCCTACTTAATAGCAAATTAATCCTAGCTAATACTGGTATTTCCCAATGGACAAATACCCTGATGCTTAAAACGCTATCTTTCAATTTAAATGTCACTCAATGCCCTTACCAATGTGTAATATTATTTGCAAAGTATTAGGGTTACTTGTGATGTCATTTTTATGTTTTTCACTTGGATGTAAATTAAAAGATATATTTGACTACAACAATATTTAAAGCTGCCACATATTTTATTATTTCAACCAGTAAGCATATTTTTTCTGTGTATAAGACAATATTTCTCTTACATTTCTTTAAGTTTAAAAGTCTTATACACGGAAGGTTGCAATTAAATATATAAATAAATACATTCCGCCATACATATTCTTTCCCCCCAGCCTCCCCTCACTATTGGCCTCACGACAAACCCTGGTCTGGCACTCGTCCCCCCCCCAGCAGCCACCACTCCGGACATTGTCTCTTTAACCCGGTTCCCTCAGGTGCCCCTGGCTACCCAGACCCCCTATTCCCCAAGCACACTCACTCAGGCAGCTCTGGCAGTCGCAGCGTCTCGGTCAGTGTTCGCATCTGCTGTCACATTATCAGTTAATGCTTAATGTTATTAGTATATAACAACTGAAATCTCTGCCATAGTACAGGAGATTTCATTACTGGAATTTGTATCTTCTTAATTTTGTATTAGAATTATTTGGTTCCTCGGAGAATTGCTGTATAGTCTACTCCCTACTGGCTAATACTTTACGCTGATCTGCTTTTGAAGCTGTACTTTTGGAGCATTTTGCTACTCTCCTGTTAAAGAGGCACTTCTGACTACAGTGTATGAACATTTTTTTTTAGTTAAATATTGCACCATGTAAAGTAGACAAAAAGAAAGAGAACTGACTTTTTTTCTCAACATTTTCCTATCTCCTAAAAACTGCAAATAAAGTGGAATATATGTATTGCTGTTGTTATAACAACAGTCCTGTCTGTCTCTCCAAGCCCTCCTTATTGGGTGTCACTGAATTTCAAGGCACCGGGAGATTATTTTCAATGTAGAACTATAAATTGTAAAATTAATTGCATGTCACAATGTCATGATTTTTGAGATTGTTCCCCTTGACAAATAACTATGTAGTTTTATCACTGGTGCACCTGCAATTTGGACACTGACAAATTTGCCCTCTTTGTGACTTGTTGGCTGCTTAATTTTGCTTTGAAAGTGCTAATAAACAGCTGATGGGCAATTAACTTCAAAATTTGCAGCTACATTTTAATTGTGATTTAGCTACTTCTTAGTAGTAGTTGTTTTCCATGTGGTAGTTTAGTTATTTTGTCCACCAACAGTACCGTATTTGCTCGAATATAAGACGACCCTGATTATAAGACGACCCCCAAAACTTTGGATATTCCTTTAGGAAAACAACTAAAAGCCTGAATATAAGACTACCCTATAGGAAAAAAGTTTAACTTGTATATATTCACATGTAAATTGCTTTTTAATATTTAATAAAAATTATGATATTAAACAAATGCATTTCTTGTTTTTATTTGCTTTTATGTACCAATGCTGCCTCTCTCCCCCCTCCCCCCAGCATTGTCTCTCTCTCTCCCCCCAGTGTTATCTTTCTCTCCCTCCCCCCAAACTTTTCTCTCTCTCTCTCCCCCAAACTTTTCTCTCTCTGTCCACCTCCCTCCCTCCTTTTCTCTCTCTCTCTCCCCCTCCCTCTCACCTTGTCTCTCTCCCACCCTTCCCCTCCCCTTGTCTCTCTCTCCCCCCTCCCCTTGTTTCTCTTTCCCTCCCTCCCTCCCCCTCACCTTGTTTCCCTGGTGGCTAGTGGTGACAGCCGGGGGATGTCTGCACGATACGTACTTCAAAATACCGTATTTGCTCGAATATAAGACAAGATTTTTTAATGCGGAAGGACCTGGCTTCATCATAGAAGTCCCGACGGACATGCCGGGCAGTAGCGGTGGATGTCTGCTCGCATCGGCTGTTAGCGAGGGGGATCCAGGTCCCCTGCAGCTCTGCTGGGGACCTGGATCCCAGTTTTATAGTCTGACCTCGTTTTGAAGTCAGACTATAAGAAGACCTTGAATATAAGACAAGGGGTCTTTTTCAGAGCATTTTCTCTGAAAAAAACCTTGTCTTATATTCGAGCAAATACGGTATTTTGAAGTTTTGCTGTTGCAATGTTTTAGTATCTTTGCTTCCCTCTAGTGTACAATTCTGTCTTTGTCCTTAACAGCTCTATATCCCTATAGTACCCTATTGTTTCTATTCGTGAGAACTGTCTTATCCTGTAGTTTACAATCTCTCCCAAATATGTCCCCTTATTCCCTGCTATTTTATTTGTACAAATGTTTTATACATTGCAGATGCAAAACCTTCTATTATTTATTCAGTCATCTGTCCGGGCCTCACAGTCTTCAATAACTGAAAATCATGTTGCTCTTGTTACAACATTATATTACATTCTAACAATCTTCTACACAATCAAAGGGTTAATTAGGAGGAAAGCCTATGGAAATCAATGGCCGTTCCTATAGGGTTTTAGAACAGAACTATTTTAGTATATTTAAACAAGCAGTGGACCCAGCTAGGCAAAGGGTTCTATCCACTCCCTAGAGTATTAATTAATTTTGCACAGTTCATAACAGACAGGAGCAGAATAAGAACCAATATACTTAAAGCTTACACAGAATGTTTGCAGATGTCTATCACTAAGCTGGTGAGAAATGTACCATTAGGCTAACTCACACTATTGCAAAACTTGTGTAAAATACAATTGCACACCCACTAAGAAAGTATTTAACATCAGAACTAGCACAAAATAGGATTTTTTAAAGATGGTACATGATATTGGTATAGAGCACTAAGTGAAAGAAATAGAGAAATATAACAGGAACACATTTTTAGTGCCAGATAAATATTTGTTCATAGAACTGGCCAGATTTTGTAAAAATGTACGTCTATGTTTCCAAATTGACTGCTTTTTGCATTTCACTGATTAGTATTTAATGCATTTAATTAATAAGCCAAATCGTGGGGGCAGACATGAGTGGTGGGTACCTGGAACAACAACTGGTCTACCACAGTGTACGTAAAAAAAATAGCAATTAATTCTACAGGAAGTTGCAGGGAGGATTATGGGAAACCTCTTACTATACCTGGTCAGAGTCATTCGTGTGTGTATATTATCTGCATGGTCTCCCTGTATCTCAATAACCCACTATCAAATACCTAAAACCTGATAGTAAATATATATTTTCTCTTTTGGTAAATGTGCACATTAATTTAGCTTACAACATACAAATTTAGCAAATATTAAATGGTGCATAGTTATTCTTTGCATTTTTTTTCTTTTTAATACTAACAAAAATCTTTCCGTGAAATACATAGGCACATTTAATATAAACAATATCTATCTTGTCAGCAGCCAGATTGTCATTTTTCAAACCGAGCTGAATTTTATTCCCATGGAGTCAATTTTCTACTGGATTTAGTCTGGCACCTTTAGATATTACTAAAATATAGAAGTGAAATGCATGCATTGACTGTTTGATGGAAATAACATTTTAAAACCTTGACTATGTCCAGTACAACCATTTCTGAACAAAAATTATGGTTTGTCTTGTAAGGAGAAAATACCTAGAAAGATGACACATATGATGTGTTTAAATCAATCAAGTATTTAACTATTATACACTATTAAAAGTATTGACCCAAGTAGCTAAAAATTGTGTAAGAAGTCCAGACCATTCATTCAATAAAGGTCTGGTCCTAAGACCTCGCTGCATATGTTATTCTGCGCATGTTACAGCAGTGATGGCTAATCTTTGCACTGTAGGAATTTGAGAACTACATATCCCATGACAGCTCAGCAAGTTTCAGTCAGCCCTAGGGCTCACTGAGCATCTCATGATATGTACGTAGTTCTCCAAGCATGCACATTGCCAGGGTTAACCTTCACAATGGAGATCTTCTGTTTACCCACTAACTAATACCAGAATCTCCATTTTAAAATAGAAGGTAATTGCATTCCCAGAGCTGGGTCACATAACCACCCGCGGCTTTTGACAGGCCGAGTGGCTGGAGCTGTGAGCAGGAAGAGGTGCATGTGACGGAACCCTCTGGGGGTCCTGGAGGGAACTAAAGGCTAGTCTCCTTCCTACAGACTATGGGCCCTGGCCTTGCAAGGGATTCTGTTTTGTGGAGATTGGTACAGGGGATCTGTGTGGACTGCTCCCCCCCCCCCCCCCGTACCATTATATGCCACATTACCCCAAATATTAGGGACCCTGGAGACTCCTGAGTTTGGATACAGATTTGGGGTCCCTGTGTTTCATTAAGGTATAAGGTGATCAGCCCAGATCAGCCATTCCACTCCCAAGACTTAGCTGCAGATAACATCCTTACACAAGAAAAGGATTATGCTTAAGGATTTATGTACAATGTTTATTTGGATGTGTTAAGCATTGCTATTGTATGTCTTCCTTTTTGTAATGCCATTATGTTGGTGTGATGTGTTACTTCTTTGTCGTGGTGTGAACTATGCTATCTCAGGATGTTGCATGATTACTTTTCTGCAGCATGTAATTAAAACATCCTGGCTTTACTGACTTATGTTAACTTCTTGTATCCCCCCAACTGTTTAACTGTATATAAGTTGGTCTGTGTGGAAATAAAATCAGATATCTTTCCCAAGAGTTTGCTGTGTGTCCTTTCCTGCAGCAGAGTCTTCGGATCTGTCAGCATTGAGCTTTTTACTTAGCAGCCTTTGGAGGCTGCACTTGGAGGCAGAGGGGTCGATACCTGTCTCCCTCTCCAGTGGGTAGACGACTGCCCTGGCTTTGGTCACAGTATGCTACCAGCTAACGCCCTTTCAGCCTCACTTTGCAAAGTCCCTCTACTGAGACAAGCATCCTGGGGGAGATATAAGCACTGACTTGACCCCGGGCTCAGCACTCTTCCCCTTAAGGACAATACACTAAGGGGAGAGGTTGCTCTAGGGTTCTGTATCGTCACAGTGGTGTTTGTGTTGATTGTATTTATGCAGCATCCCCTGTGCCATGTGTTCCCAGAGAGGGCTAATTGAGGTATGTGTGGGCTCCTCAGGATAAAATGAGCACATAATACCCTGTGTGATCCAATTCCCTGTCATCCTCCAGCTTATCACCCCCTCCCTCCATCTTATCACCCCTCACCCTCCATATTATCACCCCTGTATCCCTCCATTTCAGTGTCTCCCTCCAGCGTATCACCCCACTCAAGCCTTCCTCACTGCATTTCACCATCTCCCTTCAGCTTCTCATTGCTCTCACCCTCCATCTCGCGCCCTCTCTTTATCTTATCACCCCTCTCTCCCTCACCTTCTCCTTCCAGCTTATCACTCCACTCACCCTCCATCTCACCCTCTCTCTTCAGCTTATCACCCATCTTTATCTCACCTTTCCCACCAACTTTTCACCCCTCTCACACATCCATCTTACCTCTCCCTCCATCTTATCAAACCTCTCCACCTCCATCTCACCCCCCATTTCACTCAACATACTGGGATACTTGTGACTGTCTGGGTACCATGGAAATCCCTCATACTGCATATACTGTCAACTACAATCCCCATGTTAACAGTATGTGGGCTGAGAATCATGGGAAGTGTAGTCAACTGGAAGCAATTGTTTGAGAAATAATCCATTAAAGAAAACTGTAGGAACTATGCCACATCATGATGCTGATTCAAGCTATAGTAGCGTATAATAATTATAGATAATTATTATTAACAACAATTATAACTTAAATGTTATTTTTAAAACACCTTCCTTGATTTTAGCCTAGATTTCTTATTTACACAACCTGTTCTTAAATGACTTTTGCTCATGAAAGCTCTTGCTTTCCATAGATTTTATTATCTTCATTGCTTGCTTATTCATTGCCCTTTTCTTATACTGCTTATAATTCTGAAATGATGCATCTGTCCCTTATGACTTCGGCAATCTAAGCAGCGGCATCTTCATTTCAGTTTTCTCTCCTACCTGTTTATTTAGATACATTGGTTTGAGTTAGTTTCTTTTACATTTATTACCCTAGGGTTTATAAATGTATCCAGCTAGAATTGTTTAAGAAACTCATTTATCTTTCGTGTTTTATTTTGCGAAAAATAAAAAAATGGCCATTGATTCTGTAGATAGAGAAAGCCACATTGTATTAAGATTACCATGAAAAAATTAGGACGTTTACCTAATTCTATTACTATAACTGACCATTTTAAAATAGTTTCAAATGAAAATTGTTTGATATTATGACTTATTAAAGTGAATTTGTAACCCAAAGCAAGTTAAATTTTATGGTATTACTTACCGGTATTATGAAACATATACTGTTATCTCCCAATTGTATTTCACTCCGTATTACCAGATGGTTCAGAAACTAACTTAAAGGGTCAAAGAAAAAATAATGTTTGTGGGGAGCAGACAGCTAAGTTAGTCTGACTGTCTGCTAATACATGTTACTCAAGAGAAAATAAATATTCTTGATCAACTGCCTTTTTGATCTTTCACCTTAGTCTCTTTACAACTATGGTCCAAGCTCAACTCACTATGTCCATAAAGTCTCTAGTATATACCTGGGAATATTGTTGGCACAATAAAGGTATTTCAGGAATTACTCTTTCTCCTCCTCTATACTACAACTCTCATCATTTTATGTTGAATAAGCTTTTTCCACATATCTCTTACTCTCTCTTACTCATGGCCTACCAGTACTGTAGAGAAACTGCAAAACCGACATGGACAGATAGATCAATGATCTGATACTTGGTATTAAAGAAAGAAAAATGTATATAAAAAATAAGGCATGTTTTAATATACATTAATAGTTTTTTTCAGCCTGGAGTGTCACTTTAAGCTCTATGCTTTCAATTTAATTAAAGTTACATCAATAAAATTATCTATGATTACACCATGACCTGGTTTTGTAGACATGTTCATTTATACGAGCAATTTGCTTCCCTTGGTCGGATAAATATTTGCAGAATCAAAGCAAATCTCTGCCAACATTTTATTCTATTTCCAATCCCCCTGACCAAATTTAATTTCAAAGTCTCTACATTTTTTTTGCTGTACCTTAATAAATATTATCTTTTATATTCCATTATAAAGTGTATACACACATTGTGTCTGATTTTTGTATTTAACTGGTACTTTCAAAAGACAGTAATCGTGTTAATATACAGACTTGTCACATATCTCATCCTACTCTGTTTGTTTTTAATCCTGTTTTTTTTTTCCATTAAGATTTATGCCTTAAAGTTATTAGTCTGTTTCATTTTATCATATCGTTATACATATTGAATAATGTACAAAGCATATAATAATGTGCATATGCACATCAAAGACAGGTCAGTGGTGAAAGCCAAACATCCCTACATTTACTTAGACACACATCCTCATAGCTTGAATAAATTTGCCCTCCCATTACCCTATTTTCCCTGCTCTAGTGTTGGAGAAATGATTTAATACAATATATCACCTCATGTGAATATGAGGTCAGGACTAGGGGTTTCTATTAGCCTCCGCACCCCAAGCTTTGCCTAATCTATATCACCATTATTATTCATGCATTCCAAATCTACCACTTTATACGGGACGGTCCTAATTCAGAATCATTATCACACGCTCATCACTTCCTCCTCCTGTATCCCGATTCTCTGGAACACCACAGGAGAACGAGCATTGGCACATAGCCACGGTTAAGTCATAGCTGATACATGTTGAGAGGTATGTCGTATCTGTCACTATAATAAACATATCCTACTATAATAACCTGGTTGCCTATTCCCAACCCATTTAACTAATCCAACCACACGGTGATGTCATAAGCAGGAAACACCACAGACACATTTAAAACATATATTTGACTTGTTTTATTCATTTACTTACAATTCTGCTAACACAATGTACCAATCAATTTTTAGGTTGACAGAGTCAATAATCCATCCCACCTTTTCCAATAAAATATCCCCATTTCACTTGGAGCATGCCAAATTTTAACCTAGGCCCACTTATGCATGGAACCTAATTTTCCCCATTTTTTGATCAAAGGGTATTACATATGAGCCCAATAAAGATAAGTAAAACAGCACATATCCTGACTTTACAATGCCAGTGGGGGATCATTCAGAATCTAGTTCAATCTAATTACATGGGGAAAAAAAGTACAAATTACCATTAATAAGAAGACATGATTTGCAATATGAACTTGGAATAATATATGTATTCAAAGTTATGATATATTGCTTATTTGCACTGACATGTCAGCTTAAGTTATGAGAAACATGCCAGTTTGAGCAGGAAAAGCCACAGCATGCTGTTACTCATTGTGAAAAAAATGACTCTCTTTATAAATGAATGTATTTTGTAGATAAAGTGATTTGATGCCAGTGTACAGCAAGCACTGTACCACTCCTGCCAAATGCCTTGTTTAAAAACCTTGTTTTATTTATTTTATATAAATCTTTCCTTTGTTTCTTAGGCAATGGGAAAGTATTACAACTGATCCAACTAGAACTCACACAAATACTCTTTGGCCAAGCTCACCTACTGCCAACTTTCCATATAACTGTTACTACAACTACATTTCCTCTGTCCTCTCCACTCCCTTATGTGCTTCATGTGCCCCATTCAGGGCCGGACTGGCCGACCGGGATACCAGGAAGATTCTCGGTGGGCCGCCTGCCCCAGGGCCGCCTTGGCCACTTAAACCGAATCGGCTTTAAGCAGTTCGGCTGCTGGAACAACCAGCGTCAGCAGGCGAATTTCTTAAAGCGGCATCGGCCGCTGAATTGCTTAAAGTGACGGCAAGCAACCTTAAGAAGTTTGGCGGCCGCCTCCGCTTTAAGAATTTAGCCTTCTGCCACTGGATGTTGCGGCAGCAGTTGCGGCAGCAGTTCCGGAGCGGGGTGAGGAGTGGAGAAAGTGACAGCAAGGTGAGTGAGAGATACTATACGGGAAGGGAAGGGGGGGGAGACACTACAAGGGGAAGGGGGGGGAGACACTACAGGGGCAAGGGGGGTAGAAAGGCATTATAGGGGGAGGAAGACACTATAGGGGGAAAGGTGGGAGAAAAGACACTACAGGGGGGGGGGGTAGAAAGACACTACAGGAGAAGGGGGAAGAGAGACACTACAGGGGGCGGGGATGGAGAGAGAGAGAGACACTACAGAAAGGACAGAGAGATGCTACAGAAAGGACAGAGAGAGTTGCTACAGAATTGAGAGAGGGAGAGAGAGAGACGCTACAGAAATGAGAGAGAGCAAGAGAAGCTACAGAAATGAGAGAGCGAGACACGCTACAGAAAGGAGAGAGATGCTACAGAAAGGAGAGAGAGAGACGCTAGAGAAAGGAGAGAGAGAGAGAGACGCTATAGAAAGGAGAGAGAGAGATGCTTCAGAAAGGAGAGAGAGAAACGCTACAGAAAGGAGAGAGTGATGCTACAGAAAAGAGAGAGAGAGACGCTACAGAAAGGAGAGAGAGACGCGACAGAAATGAGAGAGACGCTACAGAAATGAGAGATAAACGCTACAGAAATGAGAGAGACTCTATAGAAATTAGAGAGAGAGAGAGACACTACAAAAATGAGAGATGCTACAGAAAGGAGAGAGAAACGCTACAGAAAGGAGAGAGAGACGCTATAGAAAGGAGAGAGAGATGCTTCAGAAAGGAGAGAGATGCTTCAGAAAGGAGAGAGAGAGACCCTACAGAAAGGAGAGAGAGACGCTACAGAAAGGAGAGAGATGCTACAGAAATGAGAGAGAAACGCTACAGAAATGAGAGAGACACTACAGAAATGAGAGATGCTACAGAAATGAGAGAGAGAGAGATGCTACAGAAATGAGAGAGTGAAAGAGAAGCTACAGAAATGAGAGAGCGAGAGACACTACAGAAAGGAGAGAGATGCTTCAGAAAGGAGAGAGAGAGACGCTACAGAAAGGAGAGAGAAACGCTACAGAAAGGAGAGAGAGACGCTACAGAAAGGAGAGATGCTTCAGAAAGGAGAGAGAGAGACGCTACAGAAAGGAGAGAGCGATGCTACAGAAAGGAGAGAGAGAGACGCTACAGAAATGAGAGAGCGATGCTACAGAAATGAGAGAGAAGCTTTAGAAATTAGAGAGAGAGACACTACAAAAATGAGAGACGCTACAGAAATGAGAGAGACACTATAGAAATTAGAGAGAGAGACACTACAGAAATGAGAGATGCTACAGAAATGAGAGAGAGAGAGATGCTACAGAAATGAGAGAGTGAAAGAGAAGCTACAGAAATGAGAGAGCGAGAGACGCTACAGAAAGGAGAGAGATGCTACAGAAAGGAGAGAGAGAGACGCTACAGAAAGGAGAGAGAAACGCTACAGAAAGGAGAGAGAGAGACGCTACAGAAAGGAGAGAGAGAGACGCTACAGAAAGGAGAGAGCGATGCTACAGAAATGAGAGAGAAGCTTTAGAAATTAGAGAGAGAGACACTACAAAAATGAGAGACGCTACAGAAATGAGAGAGACACTATAGAAATTAGAGAGAGAGACACTACAGAAATGAGAGACGCTACAGAAATGAGAGAGAGCAAGAGAAGCTACAGAAATGAGAGAGCGAGACACGCTACAGAAAGGAGAGAGATGCTACAGAAAGGAGAGAGAGAGACGCTACAGAAAGGAGAGAGAGAGAGAGACGCTATAGAAAGGAGAGAGAGAGATGCTTCAGAAAGGAGAGAGAGAAACGCTACAGAAAGGAGAGAGTGATGCTACAGAAAAGAGAGAGAGAGACGCTACAGAAAGGAGAGAGAGACGCTACAGAAATGAGAGAGACGCTACAGAAATGAGAGATAAACGCTATAGAAAGGAGAGAGAGATGCTTCAGAAAGGAGAGAGATGCTTCAGAAAGGAGAGAGAGAGACCCTACAGAAAGGAGAGAGAGACGCTACAGAAAGGAGAGAGATGCTACAGAAATGAGAGAGAAACGCTACAGAAATGAGAGAGACACTACAGAAATGAGAGATGCTACAGAAATGAGAGAGAGAGAGATGCTACAGAAATGAGAGAGTGAAAGAGAAGCTACAGAAATGAGAGAGCGAGAGACACTACAGAAAGGAGAGAGATGCTTCAGAAAGGAGAGAGAGAGACGCTACAGAAAGGAGAGAGAAACGCTACAGAAAGGAGAGAGAGAGACGCTACAGAAAGGAGAGATGCTTCAGAAAGGAGAGAGAGAGACGCTACAGAAAGGAGAGAGCGATGCTACAGAAAGGAGAGAGAGAGACGCTACAGAAATGAGAGAGCGATGCGACAGAAATGAGAGAGAAGCTTTAGAAATTAGAGAGAGAGAGAGACACTACAAAAATGAGAGACGCTACAGAAATGAGAGAGATGCTACAGAAAGGAGAGAGAGAGACGCTACAGAAAGGAGAGAGAAACGCTACAGAAAGGAGAGAGAGAGACGCTACAGAAAGGAGAGAGAGAGACGCTACAGAAAGGAGAGAGCGATGCTACAGAAATGAGAGAGAAGCTTTAGAAATTAGAGAGAGAGACACTACAGAAATGAGAGACGCTACAGAAATGAGAGAGAGCAAGAGAAGCTACAGAAATGAGAGAGCGAGACACGCTACAGAAAGGAGAGAGATGCTACAGAAAGGAGAGAGAGAGAGAGACGCTATAGAAAGGAGAGAGAGAGATGCTTCAGAAAGGAGAGAGAGAAACGCTACAGAAAGGAGAGAGTGATGCTACAGAAAAGAGAGAGAGAGACGCTACAGAAAGGAGAGAGAGACGCTACAGAAATGAGAGAGACGCTACAGAAATGAGAGATAAACGCTATAGAAAGGAGAGAGAGATGCTTCAGAAAGGAGAGAGATGCTTCAGAAAGGAGAGAGAGAGACCCTACAGAAAGGAGAGAGAGACGCTACAGAAAGGAGAGAGATGCTACAGAAATGAGAGAGAAACGCTACAGAAATGAGAGAGACACTACAGAAATGAGAGATGCTACAGAAATGAGAGAGAGAGAGATGCTACAGAAATGAGAGAGTGAAAGAGAAGCTACAGAAATGAGAGAGCGAGAGACACTACAGAAAGGAGAGAGATGCTTCAGAAAGGAGAGAGAGAGACGCTACAGAAAGGAGAGAGAAACGCTACAGAAAGGAGAGAGAGAGACGCTACAGAAAGGAGAGATGCTTCAGAAAGGAGAGAGAGAGACGCTACAGAAAGGAGAGAGCGATGCTACAGAAAGGAGAGAGAGAGACGCTACAGAAATGAGAGAGCGATGCGACAGAAATGAGAGAGAAGCTTTAGAAATTAGAGAGAGAGAGAGACACTACAAAAATGAGAGACGCTACAGAAATGAGAGAGACACTATAGAAATTAGAGAGAGAGACACTACAGAAATGAGAGATGCTACAGAAATGAGAGAGAGATGCTACAGAAATGAGAGAGTGAAAGAGAAGCTACAGAAATGAGAGAGCGAGAGACGCTACAGAAAGGAGAGAGATGCTACAGAAAGGAGAGAGAGAGACGCTACAGAAAGGAGAGAGAAACGCTACAGAAAGGAGAGAGAAACGCTACAGAAAGGAGAGAGAGAGACGCTACAGAAAGGAGAGAGAGAGACGCTACAGAAATGAGAGAGCGATGCTACAGAAATGAGAGAGAAGCTTTAGAAATTAGAGAGAGAGACACTACAAAAATGAGAGACGCTACAGAAATGAGAGAGACACTATAGAAATTAGAGAGAGAGACACTACAGAAATGAGAGATGCTACAGAAATGAGAGAGAGAGAGATGCTACAGAAATGAGAGAGAGAGAGATGCTACAGAAATGAGAGAGTGAAAGAGAAGCTACAGAAATGAGAGAGCGAGAGACGCTACAGAAAGGAGAGAGATGCTACAGAAAGGAGAGAGAGAGAGACGCTACAGAAAGGAGAGAGAAACGCTACAGAAAGGAGAGAGAGAGACGCTACAGAAAGGAGAGAGAGAGATGCTTCAGAAAGGAGAGAGAGAGACGCTACAGAAAGGAGAGAGCGATGCTACATAAAGGAGAGAGAGAGACGCTACAGAAAGGAGAGAGAGAGACGCTACAGAAAGGAGAGAGAGATGCTTCAGAAAGGAGAGAGATGCTTCAGAAAGGAGAGAGAGAGACCCTACAGAAAGGAGAGAGAGATGCTACAGAAATGAGAGAGAAACGCTACAGAAATGAGAGAGACACTACAGAAATGAGAGATGCTACAGAAATGAGAGAGAGAGAGATGCTACAGAAATGAGAGAGTGAAAGAGAAGCTACAGAAATGAGAGAGCGAGATACACTACAGAAAGGAGAGAGATGCTTCAGAAAGGAGAGAGAGACGCTACAGAAAGGAGAGAGAAACGCTACAGAAAGGAGAGAGAGAGACGCTACAGAAAGGAGAGAGAGAGACGCTACAGAAAGGAGAGAGCGATGCTACAGAAATGAGAGAGAAGCTTTAGAAATTAGAGAGAGAGACACTACAAAAATGAGAGACGCTACAGAAATGAGAGAGACACTATACAAATTAGAGAGAGAGACACTACAGAAATGAGAGACGCTACAGAAATGAGAGAGAGCAAGAGAAGCTACAGAAATGAGAGAGCGAGACACGCTACAGAAAGGAGAGAGATGCTACAGAAAGGAGAGAGAGAGACGCTACAGAAAGGAGAGAGAGAGAGAGACGCTATAGAAAGGAGAGAGAGAGATGCTTCAGAAAGGAGAGAGAGAAACGCTACAGAAAGGAGAGAGTGATGCTACAGAAAAGAGAGAGAGAGACGCTACAGAAAGGAGAGAGAGACGCTACAGAAATGAGAGAGACGCTACAGAAAGGAGAGAGAGAGACGCTACAGAAATGAGAGAGCGATGCTACAGAAATGAGAGAGAAGCTTTAGAAATTAGAGAGAGAGACACTACAAAAATGAGAGACGCTACAGAAATGAGAGAGACACTATAGAAATTAGAGAGAGAGACACTACAGAAATGAGAGATGCTACAGAAATGAGAGAGAGAGAGATGCTACAGAAATGAGAGAGAGAGAGATGCTACAGAAATGAGAGAGTGAAAGAGAAGCTACAGAAATGAGAGAGCGAGAGACGCTACAGAAAGGAGAGAGATGCTACAGAAAGGAGAGAGAGAGAGACGCTACAGAAAGGAGAGAGATGCTACAGAAAGGAGAGAGAGAGAGACGCTACAGAAAGGAGAGAGAAACGCTACAGAAAGGAGAGAGAGAGACGCTACAGAAAGGAGAGAGAGAGATGCTTCAGAAAGGAGAGAGAGAGACGCTACAGAAAGGAGAGAGCGATGCTACAGAAAGGAGAGAGAGAGACGCTACAGAAAGGAGAGAGAGAGACGCTACAGAAAGGAGAGAGAGACGCTACAGAAAGGAGAGAGATGCTACAGAAATGAGAGAGAAACGCTACAGAAATGAGAGAGACACTACAGAAATGAGAGATGCTACAGAAATGAGAGAGAGAGAGATGCTACAGAAATGAGAGAGTGAAAGAGAAGCTACAGAAATGAGAGAGCGAGATACACTACAGAAAGGAGAGAGATGCTTCAGAAAGGAGAGAGAGAGACGCTACAGAAAGGAGAGAGAAACGCTACAGAAAGGAGAGAGAGAGACGCTACAGAAAGGAGAGATGCTTCAGAAAGGAGAGAGAGAGACGCTACAGAAAGGAGAGAGCGATGCTACAGAAAGGAGAGAGAGAGACGCTACAGAAATGAGAGAGCGATGCTACAGAAATGAGAGAGAAGCTTTAGAAATTAGAGAGAGAGAGAGACACTACAAAAATGAGAGACGCTACAGAAATGAGAGAGACACTATAGAAATTAGAGAGAGAGACACTACAGAAATGAGAGATGCTACAGAAATGAGAGAGAGAGAGATGCTACAGAAATGAGAGAGTGAAAGAGAAGCTACAGAAATGAGAGAGCGAGAGACGCTACAGAAAGGAGAGAGATGCTACAGAAAGGAGAGAGAGAGACGCTACAGAAAGGAGAGAGAAACGCTACAGAAAGGAGAGAGAGAGACGCTACAGAAAGGAGAGAGAGAGACGCTACAGAAATGAGAGAGCGATGCTACAGAAATGAGAGAGAAGCTTTAGAAATTAGAGAGAGAGACACTACAAAAATGAGAGACGCTACAGAAATGAAAGAGACACTATAGAAATTAGAGAGAGAGACACTACAGAAATGAGAGATGCTACAGAAATGAGAGAGAGAGAGATGCTACAGAAATGAGAGAGTGAAAGAGAAGCTACAGAAATGAGAGAGCGAGAGACGCTACAGAAAGGAGAGAGAAACGCTACAGAAAGGAGAGAGAGAGACGCTACAGAAAGGAGAGAGAGAGACGCTACAGAAAGGAGAGAGCGATGCAACAGAAAGGAGAGAGAGAGACGCTACAGAAAGGAGAGAGACGCTACAGAAAGGAGAGAGAGAGATGCTTCAGAAAGGAGAGAGAGATACGCTACAGAAAGGAGAGAGCGATGCTACAGAAAGGAGAGAGAGAGACGCTACAGAAAGGAGAGAGACGCTACAGAAATGAGAGATAAACACTACAGAAATGAGAGAGACGCTTTAGAAATTAGAGAGAGACACTACAAAAATGAGAGATGCTACAGAAATGAGAGAGAAACGCTACAGAAAGGAGAGAGAGAGAGACGCTATAGAAAGGAGAGAGAGATGCTTCTGAAAGGAGAAAGATGCTTCAGAAAGGAGAGAGAGAGACGCTACAGAAAGGAGAGAGAGACGCTACAGAAAGGAGAGAGATGCTACAGAAATGAGAGAGAAACGCTACAGAAATGAGAGAGACACTACAGAAATGAGAGATGCTACAGAAATGAGAGAGAGAGAGATGCTACAGAAATGAGAGAGTGAAAGAGAAGCTACAGAAATGAGAGAGCGAGAGACGCTACAGAAAGGAGAGAGATGCTACAGAAAGGAGAGAGAGAGACGCTACAGAAAGGAGAGAGCGATGCTACAGAAAGGAGAGAGAGAGACGCTACAGAAAGGAGAGAGAGAGACGCTACAGAAAGGAGAGAGCGATGCTACAGAAAGGAGAGAGAGAGACGCTACAGAAATGAGAGAGACGCTACAGAAATGAGAGATAAACACTACAGAAATGAGAGAGACGCTTTAGAAATTAGAGAGAGACACTACAAAAATGAGAGATGCTACAGAAATGAGAGAGAAACGCTACAGAAAGGAGAGAGAGAGAGACGCTATAGAAAGGAGAGAGAGATGCTTCAGAAAGGAGAGAGATGCTTCAGAAAGGAGAGAGAGAGACCCTACAGAAAGGAGAGAGAGACGCTACAGAAAGGAGAGAGATGCTACAGAAATGAGAGAGAAACGCTACAGAAATGAGAGAGACACTACAGAAATGAGAGATGCTACAGAAATGAGAGAGAGAGAGATGCTACAGAAATGAGAGAGTAAAAGAGAAGCTACAGAAAAGAGAGAGCGAGAGACGCTACAGAAAGGAGAGAGATGCTACAGAAAGGAGAGAGAGGGAGACGCTACAGAAAGTAGAGAGAAACGCTACAGAAAGGAGAGAGAGAGAGAGAGACGCTACAGAAAGGAGAGAGAGAGATGCTTCAGAAAGGAGAGAGAGAGAGACGCTACAGAAAGGAGAGAGCGATGCTACAGAAAGGAGAGAGAGAGAGACGCTACAGAAAGGAGAGAGCGATGCTACAGAAAGGAGAGAGAGAGACGCTACAGAAAGGAGAGAGAGACGCTACAGAAATGAGAGAGACGCTACAGAAATGAGAGAGATGCTACAGAAAGGAGAGAGAGAGAGACGCTACAGAAAGGAGAGAGAAACGCTACAGAAAGGAGAGAGAGAGACGCTACAGAAAGGAGAGAGAGAGATGCTTCAGAAAGGAGAGAGAGAGACGCTACAGAAAGGAGAGAGCGATGCTACAGAAAGGAGAGAGAGAGACGCTACAAAAAGGAGAGAGAGAGACGCTACAGAAAGGAGAGAGAGAGATGCTTCAGAAAGGAGAGAGAGAGACGCTACAGAAAGGAGAGAGCGATGCTACAGAAAGGAGAGAGAGAGACGCTACAGAAAGGAGAGAGAGAGACGCTACAGAAAGGAGAGAGAGAGATGCTTCAGAAAGGAGAGAGAGAGACGCTACAGAAAGGAGAGAGCGATGCTACAGAAAGGAGAGAGAGAGACGCTACAGAAATGAGAGAGACGCTACAGAAATGAGAGATAAACACTACAGAAATGAGAGAGACGCTTTAGAAATTAGAGAGAGACACTACAAAAATGAGAGATGCTACAGAAATGAGAGAGAAACGCTACAGAAAGGAGAGAGAGAGAGACGCTATAGAAAGGAGAGAGAGATGCTTCAGAAAGGAGAGAGATGCTTCAGAAAGGAGAGAGAGAGACCCTACAGAAAGGAGAGAGAGACGCTACAGAAAGGAGAGAGATGCTACAGAAATGAGAGAGAAACGCTACAGAAATGAGAGAGACACTACAGAAATGAGAGATGCTACAGAAATGAGAGAGAGAGAGATGCTACAGAAATGAGAGAGTAAAAGAGAAGCTACAGAAATGAGAGCGAGAGACGCTACAGAAAGGAGAGAGATGCTACAGAAAGGAGAGAGAGGGAGACGCTACAGAAAGTAGAGAGAAACGCTACAGAAAGGAGAGAGAGAGAGAGAGACGCTACAGAAAGGAGAGAGAGAGATGCTTCAGAAAGGAGAGAGAGAGAGACGCTACAGAAAGGAGAGAGCGATGCTACAGAAAGGAGAGAGAGAGAGACGCTACAGAAAGGAGAGAGCGATGCTACAGAAAGGAGAGAGAGAGACGCTACAGAAAGGAGAGAGAGACGCTACAGAAATGAGAGAGATGCTACAGAAATGAGAGATAAACGCTACAGAAATGAGAGAGACGCTTTAGAAATTAGAGAGAGAGAGAGAGACACTACAAAAATGAGAGATGCTACAGAAAGGAGAGAGAAACGCTACAGAAAGGAGAGAGAGAGAGACGCTTTAGAAAGGAGAGAGAGAGATGCTTCAGAAAGGAGAGAGATGCTTCAGAAAGGAGAGAGAGAGACCCTACAGAAAGGAGAGAGAGACGCTACAGAAAGGAGAGAGACGCTACAGAAAGGAGAGAGAAACGCTACAGAAATGAGAGAGACACTATAGAAATTAGAGAGAGAGACACTACAGAAATGAGAGATGCTACAGAAATGAGAGAGAGAGAGATGCTACAGAAATGAGAGATAAACGCTACAGAAATGAGAGATAAACGCTACAGAAATGAGAGAGACACTATAGAAATTAGAGAGAGAGACACTACAAAAATGAGAGATGCTACAGAAAGGAGAGAGAAACGCTACAGAAAGGAGAGAGAGAGAGACGCTATAGAAAGGAGAGAGATGCTTCAGAAAGGAGAGAGATGCTTCAGAAAGGAGAGAGAGAGACCCTACAGAAAGGAGAGAGAGACGCTACAGAAAGGAGAGAGACGCTACAGAAATGAGAGAGAAACGCTACAGAAATGAGAGAGACACTATAGAAATTAGAGAGAGAGACACTACAGAAATGAGAGATGCTACAGAAATGAGAGAGAGAGAGATGCTACAGAAATGAGAGAGTGAAAGAGAAGCTACAGAAATGAGAGAGCGAGAGACGCTACAGAAAGGAGAGAGATGCTACAGAAAGGAGAGAGAGAGAGACGCTACAGAAAGGAGAGAGAAACGCTACAGAAAGGAGAGAGAGAGATGCTACAGAAAGGAGAGAGAGAGACGCTACAGAAAGGAGAGAGAGAGATGCTTCAGAAAGGAGAGAGAGAGAGACGCTACAGAAAGGAGAGAGCGATGCTACAGAAAGGAGAGAGAGAGACGCTACAGAAAGGAGAGAGAGACGCTACAGAAATGAGAGAGACGCTACAGAAATGAGAGAGAGAGACGCTACAGAAATTAGAGACTCTACAGAAATGAGAGAGCGAGAGATGCTACAGAAATATGTACACAAGGATATGTCTCACTCACTGCCCTGATATATACCTATGTATATGTACATACTGGAGATATATATTGCCCTAGGCAGGCTTAAATATCAGTCTTATCTGTAAATAATACACTGTTCAGATGTGCTTTTAAAATGCATGGTTTTCATAATAATAATAATATTATGCTATGGGGCTGGTATACAAATTTTTCCAGGGCTGGTTTTTGTTCCCAGTCTGGTCCTGGACCCATTTCATCTAGATTGTAAGCTTGTGAGCAGGGCTCTCTACTTCACGCACCAGTCTGTTCTAGTTTGTCTAACTTAGTATGTAGTTCCCTTCTATGCTCTGTATCTAGCGCTTCGTAAATTGTTGGTATTATATAAATAAATGGCAATGTAATGTAATGTATTATGAATAATATAACTTACTTAAATGTGTAAAATCTTCCATATAGTTTATTAACCCCTTAAGGACCTGGGCCAATGAGCCAATTTCGACACGTGGTTCCTCTCTGTCATTTAATGCACCCATACAAGTTATTTGTTGTTTTTTTAAAGAACAGTTACAGCTTTCTTTGGGCACGGGTAAAACATTTTTGTTTTACTATTTTCCCAGTAATATTCTGCACAACTAGTACCACGCTAACACTAACCCACTTATCCCAACTACCTAACTAATAAAAAGTAAAATATGGGTTTATAGACAAAAAAAAACCAGCTACAGAAAGGAGAGAGAGAGACGCTACAGAAAGGAGAGAGCGATGCTACAGAAAGGAGAGAGAGAGACGCTACAGAAAGGAGAGAGAGAGACGCTACAGAAAGGAGAGAGCGATGCTACAGAAAGGAGAGAGAGAGACGCTACAGAAATGAGAGAGACGCTACAGAAATGAGAGATAAACACTACAGAAATGAGAGAGACGCTTTAGAAATTAGAGAGAGACACTACAAAAATGAGAGATGCTACAGAAATGAGAGAGAAACGCTACAGAAAGGAGAGAGAGAGAGACGCTATAGAAAGGAGAGAGAGATGCTTCAGAAAGGAGAGAGATGCTTCAGAAAGGAGAGAGAGAGACCCTACAGAAAGGAGAGAGAGACGCTACAGAAAGGAGAGAGATGCTACAGAAATGAGAGAGAAACGCTACAGAAATGAGAGAGACACTACAGAAATGAGAGAGAGAGAGATGCTACAGAAATGAGAGAGTAAAAGAGAAGCTACAGAAATGAGAGAGTAAAAGAGAAGCTACAGAAAAGAGAGAGCGAGAGACGCTACAGAAAGGAGAGAGATGCTACAGAAAGGAGAGAGAGGGAGACGCTACAGAAAGTAGAGAGAAACGCTACAGAAAGGAGAGAGAGAGAGAGAGACGCTACAGAAAGGAGAGAGAGAGATGCTTCAGAAAGGAGAGAGAGAGAGACGCTACAGAAAGGAGAGAGCGATGCTACAGAAAGGAGAGAGAGAGAGACGCTACAGAAAGGAGAGAGCGATGCTACAGAAAGGAGAGAGAGAGACGCTACAGAAAGGAGAGAGAGACGCTACAGAAATGAGAGAGACGCTACAGAAATGAGAGAGATGCTACAGAAAGGAGAGAGAGAGAGACGCTACAGAAAGGAGAGAGAAACGCTACAGAAAGGAGAGAGAGAGACGCTACAGAAAGGAGAGAGAGAGATGCTTCAGAAAGGAGAGAGAGAGACGCTACAGAAAGGAGAGAGCGATGCTACAGAAAGGAGAGAGAGAGACGCTACAAAAAGGAGAGAGAGAGACGCTACAGAAAGGAGAGAGAGAGATGCTTCAGAAAGGAGAGAGAGAGACGCTACAGAAAGGAGAGAGCGATGCTACAGAAAGGAGAGAGAGAGACGCTACAGAAAGGAGAGAGAGAGACGCTACAGAAAGGAGAGAGAGAGATGCTTCAGAAAGGAGAGAGAGAGACGCTACAGAAAGGAGAGAGCGATGCTACAGAAAGGAGAGAGAGAGACGCTACAGAAATGAGAGAGACGCTACAGAAATGAGAGATAAACACTACAGAAATGAGAGAGACGCTTTAGAAATTAGAGAGAGACACTACAAAAATGAGAGATGCTACAGAAATGAGAGAGAAACGCTACAGAAAGGAGAGAGAGAGAGACGCTATAGAAAGGAGAGAGAGATGCTTCAGAAAGGAGAGAGATGCTTCAGAAAGGAGAGAGAGAGACCCTACAGAAAGGAGAGAGAGACGCTACAGAAAGGAGAGAGATGCTACAGAAATGAGAGAGAAACGCTACAGAAATGAGAGAGACACTACAGAAATGAGAGATGCTACAGAAATGAGAGAGAGAGAGATGCTACAGAAATGAGAGAGTAAAAGAGAAGCTACAGAAATGAGAGCGAGAGACGCTACAGAAAGGAGAGAGATGCTACAGAAAGGAGAGAGAGGGAGACGCTACAGAAAGTAGAGAGAAACGCTACAGAAAGGAGAGAGAGAGAGAGAGACGCTACAGAAAGGAGAGAGAGAGATGCTTCAGAAAGGAGAGAGAGAGAGACGCTACAGAAAGGAGAGAGCGATGCTACAGAAAGGAGAGAGAGAGAGACGCTACAGAAAGGAGAGAGCGATGCTACAGAAAGGAGAGAGAGAGACGCTACAGAAAGGAGAGAGAGACGCTACAGAAATGAGAGAGACGCTACAGAAATGAGAGAGAGAGACGCTACAGAAAGGAGAGAGAGACGCTACAGAAATGAGAGAGATGCTACAGAAATGAGAGATAAACGCTACAGAAATGAGAGAGACGCTTTAGAAATTAGAGAGAGAGAGAGAGACACTACAAAAATGAGAGATGCTACAGAAAGGAGAGAGAAACGCTACAGAAAGGAGAGAGAGAGAGACGCTTTAGAAAGGAGAGAGAGAGATGCTTCAGAAAGGAGAGAGATGCTTCAGAAAGGAGAGAGAGAGACCCTACAGAAAGGAGAGAGAGACGCTACAGAAAGGAGAGAGACGCTACAGAAAGGAGAGAGAAACGCTACAGAAATGAGAGAGACACTATAGAAATTAGAGAGAGAGACACTACAGAAATGAGAGATGCTACAGAAATGAGAGATAAACGCTACAGAAATGAGAGATAAACGCTACAGAAATGAGAGAGACACTATAGAAATTAGAGAGAGAGACACTACAAAAATGAGAGATGCTACAGAAAGGAGAGAGAAACGCTACAGAAAGGAGAGAGAGAGAGACGCTATAGAAAGGAGAGAGATGCTTCAGAAAGGAGAGAGATGCTTCAGAAAGGAGAGAGAGAGACCCTACAGAAAGGAGAGAGAGACGCTACAGAAAGGAGAGAGACGCTACAGAAATGAGAGAGAAACGCTACAGAAATGAGAGAGACACTATAGAAATTAGAGAGAGAGACACTACAGAAATGAGAGATGCTACAGAAATGAGAGAGAGAGAGATGCTACAGAAATGAGAGAGTGAAAGAGAAGCTACAGAAATGAGAGAGCGAGAGACGCTACAGAAAGGAGAGAGATGCTACAGAAAGGAGAGAGAGAGAGACGCTACAGAAAGGAGAGAGAAACGCTACAGAAAGGAGAGAGAGAGATGCTACAGAAAGGAGAGAGAGAGACGCTACAGAAAGGAGAGAGAGAGATGCTTCAGAAAGGAGAGAGAGAGAGACGCTACAGAAAGGAGAGAGCGATGCTACAGAAAGGAGAGAGAGAGACGCTACAGAAAGGAGAGAGAGACGCTACAGAAATGAGAGAGACGCTACAGAAATGAGAGAGAGAGACGCTACAGAAATTAGAGACTCTACAGAAATGAGAGAGCGAGAGATGCTACAGAAATATGTACACAAGGATATGTCTCACTCACTGCCCTGATATATACCTATGTATATGTACATACTGGAGATATATATTGCCCTAGGCAGGCTTAAATATCAGTCTTATCTGTAAATAATACACTGTTCAGATGTGCTTTTAAAATGCATGGTTTTCATAATAATAATAATATTATGCTATGGGGCTGGTATACAAATTTTTCCAGGGCTGGTTTTTGTTCCCAGTCTGGTCCTGGACCCATTTCATCTAGATTGTAAGCTTGTGAGCAGGGCTCTCTACTTCACGCACCAGTCTGTTCTAGTTTGTCTAACTTAGTATGTAGTTCCCTTCTATGCTCTGTATCTAGCGCTTCGTAAATTGTTGGTATTATATAAATAAATGGCAATGTAATGTAATGTATTATGAATAATATAACTTACTTAAATGTGTAAAATCTTCCATATAGTTTATTAACCCCTTAAGGACCTGGGCCAATGAGCCAATTTCGACACGTGGTTCCTCTCTGTCATTTAATGCACCCATACAAGTTATTTGTTGTTTTTTTAAAGAACAGTTACAGCTTTCTTTGGGCACGGGTAAAACATTTTTGTTTTACTATTTTCCCAGTAATATTCTGCACAACTAGTACCACGCTAACACTAACCCACTTATCCCAACTACCTAACTAATAAAAAGTAAAATATGGGTTTATAGACAAAAAAAAACCACTCACATTTGGTGGAGCAGATTTTTACTGCTCAATATACCAGCATAAATCACACTTAAAGTATGTGTACAAGGATATGCTCCAGACTTTCAGCAATATTTTCGCACATGTGAAGAGAGGAAAACAGAGAGAGTGTCATAGTGTAAAAACAGCTTTAATTACGTGCAACACAGTATCATTGATAAGGCTTACTCTCTTTGATGGCGTGCACTCACAAAAGTCGCTTATAATAGTATCATTAACAGAATGTATTCCAGCCGCACACGATATCAACAGCGGCGGCTTAGTGTGGACAAGAGATGAAGTTTACAATACATGAAGCTGATGGTAGCGGTTTCTCATACTGTTGTCTCTTCCAGATTAGAGACCTCTGACCTCACTCTTATATAGTGCACACTATATATCTGTATCTTCCGTTTCCTGGAGTTATAAGGAGACATATGTGAAGAGTGTTCTTTACCTTACTTAAAATGAAAGTAGTAAGCGCTCCACTTTTTTCTATACACATTTATCTTTACAGGTTGTTAAGTGGATTTACACTTGAAATGTTTGATACTTAATAATCATAACAGGGAAATCCATATCTTTTTAAAGCACATTTTAAAAACCCCCAAAAATAATACAGAGACATATGAGGGAACATGAGGGGTTATATTTAAAGAGCATATTCTAGCGAAAAGTGGTAAAAGTGGAGCAATTAGCAGGAATTGGTCCACACCAGGGCATCTCCTACCTCGATATTTCTCAGTACCCCATTCCTGCCCTGGTCTGTGTGTAGTGCATAGAGGAAACAAGGCACACAATATATTACTTTGTAGATCAAAGGTCAGCACAAAGTGTAGTTAAATAAATAGCTAAATCAACATTTAATGCAATGCTTCCCAAACTGGGTGTGTGTGATATCTACAAGCATATGTCAGTACTCCTCCAGACAGAATATTTGGATATTATTTGTTGCTGAACGCTCACAAACCAACAGGGGGGGTTAGGTACATGCAAAGAAACAACAGAAATATCTAACATTATTTTTTTTTTTTAATCATGTATTTCTAAAGCATTTAACCAGGAAGCTTTCATTAAGATGTCTCTAGTTTTCAAGTATGTCCTGGGTCCACAAACAGTGCATTGTTACAATAATACAAAATAATATTAAAATACAAATATACAAATCTAAAACAGAACATGAACAGACGCAAAATATAATCAACCATGGTTACAGGTGCATTCTGTTTTACTGTATATTGACAGATCTCTTAAGGGATTTTAGATTGAGGGAACATTTGATGGTGTCTGTGAGGTTACTCCATAATTGTGGTGCTCTGTAGGAAAATGAGGATCAAGCCACTTTCTTTTTGTATTATGGTATAGTAAGTAAAGTGCTGGTACTGGATCGGAGGTTAAATTAGGTGGGAACAGCTGGAGAGCATTCTAGTCATATAGGGTGGGAGAACTAATAAAATTGTTATTAAAGGTATTCCCTACATCTAGGCGGTGTTGCAGGGCTTGGTTGTTCTGACAGTGGTGAAATGGCAGTTAAAAATTTCTTGGATTTGATATATTATTGTTCAATTTTTCATTGAAATATTGGGCCTTTGCCATTCTTGTGCATGTATTTCACCATTGTCAAGCACAGTGGTCTTTCATGGAGCCAGTACGCTTGATCTCTGACCACAGTGAATCTCTGAATGAGGTCAGCTGTATCCCACAGGAGATGAGTCCCTTTTACTTGTACTTTATGCAGTGGGGCATGTGAATTCCAAACTTGCAATAGCTCGGACTGAAAGTATTCAATTTCATAGTCTAGATCTAGGATTAGGCTTAATCTGTGTCATGGGTACCTCTTGAGATAATTTAGGAAGGACTGACGATTACATTTCTTCAAAAGACTTGGTGACCACAACCTTTGGAGAGGATTTGATGGCCTTTATTTTAAGAATGCAGTGGTCACTGAAACTGTTAGGGAGAATGCCTGTCTCCTGGATTCTATTAGGACAAGACGGAAGAATCCGATCCAGCAAAGTATGGTTAGGTCTTTTCATGTTTCATGTTAATGTCAATTGGGAAGGAGATAAGTAGCTTGGTTGCATAGGGAGAGGTATTAGCAGTAGGAAGAGGGAAGTGCTCATGCCATTGTACAGAACACTGGTGAGACCTCACTTGGAGTATTGTACGCAGTACTGGAGACCATATCTCCAGAAGGATATTGATACTTTGGAGAAATTTCAGAGAAGGGCTACTAAACTGGTTCATGGGTTGAAGGATAAAACTTACCAGGAAAGGTTAAAGCATCTTAACATGTATAGCTTGGAGGAAAGACGTAACAGGGGGGATATGATAGATACATTTAAATACATAAAGGGAATCAACACAGTAAAGGAAGAGAGTATATTTAAAAGAAGAAAAACTACCACAACTAGAGGACATAGTCTTAAATTAGAGGGGCAACGATTTAAAAGTAATATCAGGAAGTATTACTTTACTGAGAGGGTAGTGGATGTATGGAATAGCCTGCCAGCAGAAGTGGTAGAGGTAAACAGAGTCAAGGATTTTAAGCATGCGTGGGATAGACACAAGGCTATCCTAGCTATAAGACCGGGAAGGGGGGACTAATACAAGTACTCAAAAAAAATTGGGCAGACTAGATGGACCGAATGGTTCTTATCTGCCGACACATTCTATGTTTCTATGTTTCTATGTGTTAACTCCACAGCCTTAAACAGTGCTCATGATTTAGTATTTTTTTTTAGAATTTAGCCAATCAATATTAAAATCTCCAAAAACCAGTAGCTCACGTTTTGAGTGAGGATTTTACTGAAGAGTTGGGTTATGTCAGAAAGTGAATGCACTGGAGAGCTAGGTGTACGGTAGATTTCAGCAATTGTGATTGGTTTATTGAACTGGACCTCAAATGTACTAGCAGGGGCGGATCCAGAGTCTGATCTCGGGAGGGGAACATGTCCGTCTATCTTTTCCTCTCTTCCATGTCCGTCTGTCTTTTTCTCTCTCTCATGTCCTTCTGTCATGCTCCTCTCCCTTCCCATGTCTGTCGCACTCCTCTCACTCGCCGTGTCCATCTGTCTCTCTTCCTTCCCATGTCCGTTTCTCTCCTCTTCCTTCTCATGTCCGTATTTGTATCCTCTTCTTTCCCCTGTCTGTCTGTCTCTCCTCTCATTTCCCATGTCTCTGTCTCTCCTCTCCCATCCCTTGTCTGTCTGTCTCTCCTCTGCCATCCCATGTCTGTCTCTCTCTCCTCTGCCATCCCATGTCTGTCTGTCTCTCCTCTGCCATATTATTTGCCATTTAATATGTCCTGTCAATTTGGCCAATAATAATTTTTTTTACATCTCCGCACTGACTTTTCTCAGGGGGAATTGCCCCGTTGACCCCCCCCCCCCCCCCGAATCCGCCACTGTGTACCAGAAAGGAAATCGAAGTTGGCAGGGGAGCTATAGTTGTGCTAAGGGATGAACTCTGTCATTTCTGAAGTATGAGAACCCTTGTATTGCAATGGCAATCAGGTATTTCTAAGAGCACAGTGATTTGTGGTTTTAAATAGAAACACCAAGCTTGTAGCACATCCAGTTTAGGGAGTAAGGTGCGGATGTTGTAGTATACAAACGAGAGGCATTTTTTTTAGTGGGGAGACTAGGCATTGAATCAACTGGGGGACCAGGTTAGACTCCACATCATTTGCAAGAACAAGTGGCAAAAATAAATAGGAATTTGGACAGCAGTTTATTTTGGACATGCAAACAACACAAACAAAAAAGCAGTATGTTGCCTGCAGGCTTCCTCCTTGGTGAACTCCTGGGTAAACAGCTATAATTCTTTTTATTAGGACACTTATTTGAAATTAGGACTGGCTGGAAAGTGGCACACAGATGGAATGTGGCCTGTGCCCTCCCTTGGTCCAGTCCTCCCTAGTGAGCTAAATAGGGTTCTCTCACTGCCTGGAGATAGATGTTTGGCATAATTGTCCCCAATACAGATTAACACACGAGGTGGGAGGGTTTAGAGAAGTAATAGTCTACAATTAAATAATCAATAGTTGCCAGATTAAAGGCAATATATATGTAGGGATAATGCACTGTAAGGGTACCTAGCAATGTGGTTCTGAGGTCAAGCAAACAGTCAGCATTGAAGGGGTTAACTGTATCAGATCCAGAATTGACCAAACAATGGGGTTCTGAGGTCAGGAAAATAGTCGACATTGAAGGGTTAACTGGATCAGAGCCAGAGTCTACCTAGCAATACGGTTCTGAGATCTAGCAAACAGCATTGCAGTGGTTAACTGAATCATAGTAAGAATTTACCTAGCAATGGGGTTCCGCAGCCTAGCAAACAGTCAGCATTGAAGGGGTTGACTGTATCAGAGGCAAAATTTACCTAGTAATCAGGTTCTGAGGTAAAGAAAACAGTCAGCATTGAAGGGGTTAACTGTATCAGAGGCAGAGTTTACCTAACTACGGGGTTCTGAGGTCTAGCAAACAGCATTGAAGTGGTTAACTGGATCATAGCAAGAGTTCACCTAGCAATGGGGTTGTGAATTCTAGCAACCAGTCAGCATTGAAGGGGTTAACTGGATTAGAGCCACAGTTCACGTAGCAATGGGCTTCTGAGGTGAGGCAAACAGAATTGAAGGGGTTAATGTGGACGACTGTAGAAAGATGCCAGATTAGATCACATTAGTCCAGGTGTGTGGAGGAAGGTGAAGATGCAGTGTGTTTAATTCCCTTGGTAAACTCCAATAATTCTTTCATTAGGGCACTTATTTGAAGTTGGCACAAAGATGGACTGTGGCCTGTGCCCTCAGCCACGTCCTTCCTAGTGAGCGCTATCAGATTGATGACTATGAGCCAACATTAATTGAAATAGTAAAGGGGGGTATGAGACTTTGATGAGGATTGGAAGGGGGGCACGATGGCAGTTTAGTAATACTTGCTTTAAAACAACATATATTCAAATTACTGAAAATTGAAGGGATGTATAGATATGTGGTAGCCAAGCAACATATATGTTATACATGTTCACACCTTATAGATTAGTGAAGTTGGCAAAGTATAAGACACAGTGAGAATTAACCACTGTAATGTCTCCTACCCCAAATTGTAAACGTAAGCAATTTGCTACCCAGGAGAGATCATGAGCAATCACTCTGTGTGGATAACATTAATATTGCTATGAAGGGCCCGCATAGAGAGAGTAGTTGATTGATATCTACATTGAAATGGGAATCAAAATAAATAGCAAGCTGCACAAATATTTTACACAAAATAATGCAAGAAAGAGTAATGGCAAACCACTTGAATAATGTGTGCCAAGTTTATCTGGAAGGATGGAGCCAGAGGGAATTGTTAAGCTTGTTTTCTAGTTGGAAAGGGAATGTTCTCTACATTCTTCATTGTGTTATAAACATGTAGTGAGATAGAATACAATCTATTTGAAGGCACATTATATGTTTCGATTAGGATGCATTATGTGTTTATTTTTAAGGCCCACAATATATTGATCTGTACAGGTAGAAGTAACTCCCACTTAATACCCACTAAAAATGTAACTACAAGATGTTCTAATTTTGATTATACTCTCCAATATGAAAGCATAATATATGCCCTTAAAAAAGTTCTGATTGCATGATTGACTATTGAATAATGGCGATTGAAAACAATGAGGGCTTTTGTTGAGACTGTGCATCTGTGGCAATATCCATAGGGAATAGGAAGCAGGTATTCATGGGCCATGTAACGTAAGTGGGGGCACAAGTTACCAGTACCAGCAGCCTTGGCAGGCATTTGTACCAAGGCACTATCAATGCAGATAAGTATAAACTACTTCTAAACATAGTGATTCACAACTGATTTTGAGCTGGACAAATACAATAATCCAACTGTCACTTCAGAGAGCTTGATATGCCAGCTTAGAAGCACTAAACCTGCACAGGACCCTATTGCTGAGAACCAACCCCCCTTACAAAGTCCTCTGCTAACATAGCTATATTTTGAGAGTGCTTGGTCTGGGGAGTTAAAAACTCTTACCTGGCATAAGATTTAAACTATTTTAATTCTTGCCTTTCCTCTGATCTTTTCATGGTTGATGGATGGCCTGCGGAGCTGTAGGTTTTTCTGCATCAACGCAAATTACTTCTAAATTATTATGTAAACCATGTTCCGTTTGGGTGCCCTTGTGTGGTCTTTGTTAGGAGATTGCTATGTAATCATCCTGCCTGGGATTTTGCTACAGTTTATTTCTTAGCTTGCTGTTTGCTTTGACTGTTTTTTTGCAGGGCTTGACACATATTTGCCTTCTTTGTGAGCCAGGCATACCAGCTCAGGAGACAGAGTAGTTAATTTAAGGAACTTTCATGGAGTTTTATGGAAAACATTCAAAAACGTTAGGAGCCAGCAGTACGGACCTTAGGGGCCCTGTTTCCTAGGATGTTTTACATCCAATACTGTGGGTATACATCCTTCCCAGATTCTTACATTATCCTTGAATGTTCAATGCCTTTATTACTATACAGCCCACGGCGGCCATACGGTCCTGGTTCACAAGGTCCTCATGGCATAGTAAGATCATTTTTGAGCTAGCTACTAAACATTCCCTCGGAGGTTGAGTGATAGCACATCACGTTACATCTCTGTAACCTGCACATTCACCACAATATTTCCGCCCTATAAATGATCTTCACTTCTCCATAAAATCGTTGTTTACCATTTTGAGTGTTTTGTTTTACCATGCATAACACTACGCGCATAGAATTATAAAAAAGCAGATCATTACACGATGGTTAACAGTCAGCACTATCATGAATGGATGTATAGCATTCCCAATAGAGAACAATTGTATAAAAGTTAACCAGAAGAATTCTTCACTCTAGCTTAAGACATGAAAGCAACCTTTTGAGAGAAGAAGTATAATAAAAGCACTGTAAAGTCTGTCTTCAAACAAGCTCATTTCATATCTAGACATTCCCAGGCATTGGGATTCTAACAACTTCATTTGGTTTATTCATTTTACTAAAATCCAACTGCTCTAAGTAATATTGGATATTCTATTTTGTATTTTTGTTGACAGACGGGTACATTTTCAGAACAACTTTAAAGTACTTTTATGCTAAAGTGCTCTACTTAGAGTTATGGAACATGTTTTTTTTCTGAAATCTTTTTTAAAGAGGGACCCAAAAAATATTAAATAATGAAGCAGAAGACTACTTTAAATTCTGTTTTCAATCTTAAAATTCAAGTTTTATTTGAGTCAACAGTATGCATACACCAATGAAGAAATTGATATTCCAACTTTCAGGTTGTCAATCTGCATATTATAAAATTGTCTAACTATGTAGACAGGTTTTGTGATTTAAATGTAAAATTTGAACATATTGTATTGGACAATAAAATGAATAGCGCAGAACGTTTGGTACAGGGTTTCAGGGGAGGGAAGAAACAGAAGGCAACCAATACATGGCAGTCAGAGTGAATGTGAGAAAGACCAAAAGGATGAAAGGTAGGATCTAAGGAAAGCTGTCTAATAGGCAAACAGTTAGTTAATGGCCTATAAGTTAAAGGAGAGACAATTGTAGTTGGTATGAACTAAGGGAACTAGAGCTATACCATAGAGCAGGGGTCTACATATGACGGTCCACTGGCAGTTTTTATCCCTCCCACCTCAAGTCACCTCGAGTCAAGCAGCGTTTTTATTTTGTGTGTGTGGAGGGGACCCATGTGGCGTGAGGGAAATCAATCTGTGCAATCAACATTGGCACAGACTTCTTTTTCCACCAACTTGCATGGCAGGCAGGAGCATACCTTGGTGCTGGGACAAAGTCCTGAGTGCATTCCTGGGTGCTGGAGCAAAGTACTGAGTGCATACCTGGTTGCTGGGGACAAGTCATGAGTGCAAATCTGTGTGCTGGGGCAAGTTCTGTTAGTACAAATCTGGATGCTGGGGTAAAGTCTTGTGAGTGTAATCTGGGTGCTGAGGTAAATTATGGGTGCAATCTAGGCGCTAGGGTGAGTCCTGGCTGCAATGTGGGTACAGAGAAAGAAATAAAACAAGAAAATTATTTTCTCAATAACCTTTTTATTACATTCAGTATGTAAAAAGTTGAATTATAATATTTAAAAAAAAAAAATAATATTAACAGCAAATAATTAAATAATTAGAAACAATAACATTTAACCTAACAAAAAATAATCTTAAATCCATTACTCTGTCCCAAGAGTCAGGAACCCTCATTATTTTTCCTTTCTTACACCAAAAAGCCCCAAGTTTACCTCCTTTTCTAGACAAAACGATGGTGCGCCGCACAGGTCTCCTGCCATTGATAATTTCCCCCGCTCATTTTAATACAGGACGTTTCATGCCATCATTATGACAAAAAATGCGATGACGGCATGGAACATCCTGTAGTAAAATGAGAGGTAGAAGCAATCAATGGGGGCAGCCCTATGTGGTTAATGGCATAATGCCAATGCATGTCAGTTAAAAATGCATTATCAGTTAAGCCTATGTACATCATTAAGTGTAGGGCTCTCCCCCCACCTTGCGATAGTCCATCTCCCATCTCAAATTCTCGTCAGTGAAAACCAATAAAAATTGCTAATCACAAAAAAAACAAGCTTACTATTGGCTAATTTGAAAATCCAGCCAATCATAGGTCTGGGACAAGGAGGTATCTGATTGGTTGACTGCCTCCAGGCTGTGATTTGCCTCTAGACTGCCCTCCACTCAGTGCATACCATTAGAGTTAGCACCATGCGTTTTAAGAATAAGCGGATTCATATTTTATTTCCATTTTATTTTTGGATGGTCCATTTCCCTGGGCTAAAGATGAGGGTGTCATTGATCATCGTGGAACATATTTATAGGTATAATTTACAGGTGACCATTTGAGTGCCAGGGGGGTGGGCAGTGATTTTCACCCATCCTTATTACTCTTAAAGCGTGTATTTTCTTTGGTGTGGGGCATTTATTTTGAATCATCCACTGCTACCTCGCCATGGTAGAAGTGGGGTGTGGTAGGTTGGGTTTAGTTCATTTAAGTCACACCTTCACGACCTTGGCCATACATGTACGGGTTCCCAACGCAATGCATTGGTGACATTACACATGGATGTATGGACTGCCTTTAAAACGGCGCAATCGTTTTGGCAATTTGTGCTATTTTAGGCTATCCAGGCTTTCTTAGCTATTGCAGTGAGGATTGTGATATTTCTAGTGACATAACACAATCCATTGCCATCCTCCCCCAAATTTGGAGAGATGGATGGGTGAGGTGGTCCTGGTTGCTTTAACAGTTAGACAGACCAGAATCAAACATTATTTTTTTAATTTCACATGAGAGACACAGCAGCTAGCCCCGCTCTGAATGCCGAAGCGAGGGTCTCTCGCTGCTAGCTCAGAGAGAGACCCTTGTTTTTGCATGGGATCAGCAGGGGGGGACCTAGTTAATCCTCACAATAGGAACAACTAAAATTTAACTTGTGCTTCTATATTAGAAGCACAAGTAAAAAATAACATTTAGTGTCCCTTTAAGAAGCAAGCTTGCAGTTTTATTTAAATGCAGCATCGCTAAAATAACAAAATAGTTATTGTCCAGAATGGACAGCAAAACAAAGAAAGGGTTAATTTATTATTTATTTTGTTGGGGGCTTGGGAATTTTTTTTTATATATGGGGATTCATTTAAGAAGAGAGTGTGCACTTTTATTTAAACGCACCTTTGTGGAATTTTTAAAATGGCCCTTGTCCGAAATGAACATGAAAACATAAAAAACCCTTGCCCTGAAGGAATTAATTTACACTTTTACTTTAAGGAGCAGGTGTACCTTGTAAAGTGGCAACTAAGTATATCGTCTCTATAAGTGCACTTTTGTATAAGCTGAATGTAAACAGCAGTTATACTGTCTCTTTAATGCAATATTGCTTTGAACAGGATTTCGCTCCACACATGCTCCTCCTGGATCATCAATACAGATCATGAAATCATATTTATTGCAGTGAAATTTATATGTTTGTTCAGCAATAGAGATTGCAGAGGTGTTGGGTTTAAGATGCCTGCCTTCTGTATACAAGCTGTCCTCCCAGCCTTGCAGTCTGGGGACAGAATAAAAGAACCAAACTGCAATGTATGGACATGGATATGTAATTAATATATTTGGCACATTTACAAGCTATCACAACACCTAGTTTATTGCAAAGAAAAACAAAAGTAAAATAAGTTAATCACTTCTAAAAATATACTAGATTGCCAATAATGATTAAATGGATTTCTTAATGCAGAAATACTAAAATCTGTATTAAGCATTAAGAAAGGCTATATTAAAAGCTCCTTATAGCAATATGACATATGCACCAGAAATTTCCCTGGAAAAATAATCACTTATTGTTCCAGACTTGAGGAAATGTCTTCTAAAAAAATAACTGGACGTGTAGGATTGAGTGAGTTAGACATTTACAGTAATATTGACTGAGGAGCTGGTTGTCAAATAAAATCCAGGGAGCAGTTGTTTGCCGACAAGGCTTAGAGAAAGGGAAAAAAATGGGGTGTTTCTCTATTACAGTTTATTCAAGGAGGAACCAAGGTAAACTAGGACATTATTATCTGGGCGATTAAGAGCACAGCTAGCTGATTTACTGGTTATTCCAGCTTGCTTGAAGTTGGCATAAAAATGATGTGGGTCGGAATCATACTGGCAAAGCTCAACGATTACTGCAAGTTACATTTCCATATTTACCAGAGATGCAAGTGAAAAGAGGAAGAAAAACACGTTCACACACAGACGCAGAAAGTTCACATACGTATTATTTATTACATTAATGCAAGCAAATGCATACAATAAGAGATATAGGTGTCATATGACCACACCTTGTGGATTGAAATGCAAATTACATATTACCTATTGAGAATTATTTGCATATCAAGTTATAGGCGATGGCATAAGCAGGAAACACCATTTAACACATATTTGTCCTTTTTTATGCATTTCCTTGCAATTCTGCTAACACAATGCATAGATGGTTTTTCATTTTTTTATTCTTTACATTCACAGTGTAACAAGGTTTAGTTTGACTTGCTTACTGAAAATGTATATTGGACACATAAGATTTTAAAGGAATAGTTTATTTACACAACTCCCGACATTCTTACTTACCAATAAGGTTGCCATCTTTTCTTTAAAAAAATACCGGCCATGCTAGTGCCTCCCTAGACTTAACATTGGTGTCAAGAACATTTTTTTATCGGCCTGCCGGTAAAATACCGGCCAGGTGGCAACCCTACTCACCAATGCGGCACATAGAGGTTGTGGCCTTGGGAGGGCAGTGAGTGGAGCATATCCACTGTGCTGTGATGAATACTTTTGCACATAATTCCTTCCCCTTCGATGTCCCAGATAATTGGGATAACAGCAGGAATGTCCTGTATAAAGATAGGCAGTTGAGAAGCATCATATTGTTTAGTAATGTCAGAAAACAATCTGAAGCTGAAAGAATATACCGTATTTGCTCGATTATAAGGCAAGGTCTTATAATCGAGGTCATCTTATAATCTGACCTCAAATTGAGGTCAGACTATTAGACATGGAACAGGTCCCCCACAGAGATGCAGGGGACCTGGATCCCCCTCTCTAACAGCAGGGGGTTGTCTGCGCGATGAGCGCAGACTCCCCCTGCTGCCGCCCGGCACGACCGCCGGGACTTCTATGATGAAGCCGGGTACTTCCGGCTTCGTCATAAAATTCCCGGCGGTCGTGCCGGGCGGCAGCAGGGGAGGTCTGCGCTCATCGCGCAGACATCCTCTGCTGCCCCGCTAGCCACCAGGGAGAATCGGGCAGCCGGTGGATGTCTGCACGATACGTGCAGACATCCTCCATGCTGCCCGACACGTCAGTCTATTATGACGGACCAGCTGTCCGTCATAATAGACTGCCGTGTCGGGCAGCATGGAGGATGTCTGCACGTATCGTGCAGACAACCCCGGCTGTCCCCACTAGCCACCAGGGAGAAACAGGTGAGGGAGGGAGCCCCCACAAGAAACAGGTGAGGGAGGGAGGGGGGGACAGAGTAAGAAGGGGGGGGGCAGGGAGAGCAACAAGGGGGGGAAGAGACATAGACAAGGGGAGGGGGGCAGAGAAAAACAAGGGGGGGGGAGAGACAGAGACAAGGGGAGCGAAGGGGGGAGACAAAGGGAGGGGGAGAGAGAGACAACACTAAGGGGGGGGAGAGAGAAAGCAAGGGAGAGAGGCAGCATTGGCACATAAAAGGAAATAAAAACAAGAAATGCATTTTTTGATATCATCTTTCATTAAAAAAGCAATTTACATGTGAATATATACAAGTTGAACTTTTTTCCTATAGGGTAGTCTTATATTCAGGCTTTTAGTTTTTTTCCTAATGGAATATCCAAAGTTTGGGGGGTCGTCTTATAATCAGGGTCGTCTTATAATCGAACAAATACGGAATGTAACAATAACGAAATTAAATCATTAGAATAATGAGTGAGTTTTCTGTTAAGGAGTAAACAGGACAGAGAGACAAAAATGGGGCTTAGGAGCAGAAATATATGGGTATCCTCACACATTGCAAGGATTTACCGAATTGCAGAATTTTTCCAACTCGGCTACTTTGTCCGGAAATTTCCCGCTTTCATGAATAAAGCCCATAATATGTCAGGAAAACAAAGATGGTGGCTCCCAGATGCTCCATTTTATTAATGTCATGCTTAAATATTTGACAATAGAAAATGCAATCATATAATGGCCAGTGAGGCACATTTTATAAAGGTAATTAATTAGTCCTGTGTTGTGAACATCATTATCATTCAAAAAATTTACAGATGACAGAGGCATTCTGCTACTGCCATGCCTCGCACAAGGGCATGTTAGATAACTGTGGTTTATGAATAATGACATTTTTTATTTAACAAGTTTCTGGAAAAACCTTACAATTCTTTTATTTTAAGTCTGCATAGAATCCACCATTTTGGAAACATATTATTCCTTTTCCTACAGGAAACACAAAGCTGTGAGGCACCGAAATGTATGTCACATCAGGCCTGAGAGATTTATTGATGCCTTGTAAAGGGGTAGATATTCCGGGGAGCCATGATGCAGAACTGACTGCATATCCATACAGCTCCAAACTCATTTCATGGAGATATAGCAATAACGTGGGCTATTTCTTTGTTGTTCAGTGACACTTGTTTCACAAAGAGGGCATGAAAATGACTTGCTTCCCTGAAAACTGCCACAGATTTTCTCTCATAAATCAGGATAGACAGCAAACCTTTATTTTGCTGTAGCGTATAGGGTTGCCACCTTTTCTACAAAAAAATACCGGCCTTGCTGGTGCCTCTGTATGCTTAACATTGGCATTAAGCCAATTTTTTACCGGCTTGCCAGTAACATACCGGCTGGGTAGCAACCCTAGTAGCATACCTATTGAGATTGAGATACAGACTACCATTATAACATAATAGTTACATGTTCTTAAAACGTGGATTTACAAAGAAATTGGTGCTTTTTTTTACATCAATTTTTAAAATCTGTTCAGGAGTTTTTTTTTAAAGGACAACTAAAGTTTTTTTTAACCCTCTTAAAAAAATAGTCTCTACTCCTTTCGGCTATATTTGACTTATATTATTCCCTCTTTAAGGGCATGATGCACCATATTTGGCCCATCGATCACCAACATAAGGCTTTTCACTTATGTTGACTGGAGGGGAAAATGGCAGGTTACTGTAACCTGCTTTTAGATCACGTGAGAAATAAATCTGATCTGCTTATAAACAATACTCATCCCAGGCAGACTAAAAACAAGGACCTCGGGAAGCATCTTATCTAAGAATAACTATTTCTTAAAAATGTTTACCCCCCCCCCCCTCCGGAGATTTGAGAAATATTTTGGGAGGTTAATTACAACAAGGTTCTCTGTAACAGTTTTTACAAAGCACAAGAGCTTTCTAGAATGTTTAGCTCTCTGTGTTCTTATCCTTCAGATCGTACTTCTAGACAGGTTCCCACACCTCCTACTCCGTTTTGACTACAAATTTCTTGTTTTTCACTGCTTGGGATGATTTTTATTTGTTTCAAATTACCTTAAAATTCACACCAAAATAAGAAGCAAACTGTGCTCACAACACGGATAATTGATAATAATGTTACATTAACATTTATTTATGTAGCACAAACAATTTACACAGCGTTTGTTACAGAGCATAAAAGAGAATTACAGACTAGAGCAGGGACATTCAGGTTTTTTCTGCAGTGGGCTGCATAATGAGAAATGCACGTTCGTTTTTTTTAATTTACAGCAATGGTGAAGAATAGGTTGTTAGCCATAGAAATATGTCTGATAATTTATCAGTAATACATAAGCAGTCCAAACCAAGTTTAAATTAACTGTAGTCAAACAAAAGTATACTGGCAATTAAGTGAGGAGGGTCGCACTTTGCTGCCAATTTGGCTGTGCATTGAACTAGAGCAGGGGGCTCCAAACTGATCACTCAGCTGTAACTTTGGCAGAACAGCGCATGTGCGAGGGACGCACACCACCTCCCGCCCCGTTCAGATCAGCTGTGTTGACAGGTATAGTAGGAGCACATGCGCACTTCGCTCAAGATATTTCTCGAGACCTTTTTAACACCAAAGCGCATGCGCGAAGCATGTCACTTACTAGCGTAGCAGTCACTGTATAGTTGGTAAAACTCCTATCGGTGACATGCTACACTAGTAAGTAGAAGTCAGACACAGGGGACAAAGGGGGACACACGGGAGTCTAAGGAGGTGTTCACTCACTGGGTGATCACAACTCCCATTAAGATGAGGCAGCCCCCCGTCTCCTGTGTCTGACTTCCACTTACTAGCGTAGCTTCGCGCATGCGCTGTGGTGTTAAAAAGGTCTTGAGAAATATCTCCAGCAAAGTGCGCATGCGCTCCTACTTTACCTGTCAACGCAGCTGATCCGAAGGGGGCAGGAGGTAATGTGCATCCCTCGTGCATGCGCTGTTCTGCCAAATTTACAGCTGAATGATCAGCCGTAACTTTGTGCACATGTGCGGACAGTGAATTCTACTGCGCCTGTGCAGGAGAATTCGCTCGAGAAATTTGTCAAAACACCGGCCTTAAGGGTGTGCGATCTCTTGGCTAAACTGAAGGATCCAGGGAGGGGGCAGAATTCACTGGGTGTGAGGTTAAGCTCCGCCCCCAACCTGTGAAGCAGAGCATCATCTTCTTCACTAAGAGCTGCTCGTGCTCCCCACACACAGTGATAATGCAGGGTATAGGATTTCCGAGCAATTACTTATGCTGCCCGCAGCTCCCAGTGAAGAAGACACTGCTCTGCATCCGGTGAACTTCGCCCCCTCCCCGTAAGTAACAATGGGAGGGGTAGGAGAGAACAGAGGAGAGGGAGGAGAGCGGAAGAGAGAACAGAGGAAGGGGGAGGAGAAAACAGAGCAAGGGGAACAGAATAGAGAAGGGGGAGGAGAAAACAGAGGAGGGGAAGAGAGAACAGAGGAGAGGGAACAGAATAGATGAGGGGGAGGAGGGAACAGAGGAGGGGGAGGAGAGAACAGATTTGGTAAGGAGGGGGAGAGAGAACAGATATGGGGAGAAGGGGGAGAGAGAACAGATATGCGAGAGGAGGTGAGAGAGAACGGATATGGGGGAGGAAAGGGAGAGAGAACAGATACGGGGGAGGAGGGGGAGAAAGAGAATAGATATGGGGGAGTTGGAGAGAGACAGACATGGCAATGAAGAGGAAAGGGACAAACATGGGAAGGGAGAGACACATACATGTAGGGAGAGGATAGAGACAGCCATGAGGAAGGAGAGGAAACAGACATGAGGGTAATGCGCCACAGGGGTGGCCCGCACAGGGCACCAGAACACTTAAGGCCGGCCCTGCTGCAGACAACCTATTCCACACACTGCTTTCTTTTGTACCAACACAAGAAGTGACTAAATGAAACAAAACTGTATATGTTCAGTGTCTACACAGTCTGTACTGCAACACTTGTAGAATACATGCAGAGTAATCACTAGGGGAGGGCTTCGGTAAAATATAAAAAATGTGATTTAGGCAGAAGCCTGTGCACTATAGAAGCAGTCATCTTCAACTTGCACCAAAGTAAATTTGGGGACTATACTGCCCCTTAAAGGATAAAAGTCATTTGTGGGGCAAAGATGCAGTCACCATAGAACAATTATTTAGCATTGTTGGCAAATGTATAACATACTAGGGTTAAAATATGGAAGGCATCATGTATAATTTATACCCAACATTAGTATATCAGATTCTTGCATTTTATCACTTGAATTTGTGATTAAAATTCTATTCATCATTCTGGTAACTTTGTGGTGCAACAGGCTACGTTTTCAGTAAATGAGGGGCTCAGATTTATCTTCTCCGTGAGCCATACAGCTTAGTTTACAATTTGCTTTCATACTGCTTTTGTTTAATACGTTATGGGTCAATAAGCATACAAATCAAATTGGATTACGTTACAAGCAGATAATGATTACCTGTTTAACATGAGCAAACTAACCTTTATATAACCTAAATAAAGGCATGCACCCTTTGCCTTATTTTGGAATTTGGAGGATAATTCTGCTTGTAGCAGACCTAATGTAATAAACACAACTACCACTAAAGATATAGCAACACATATAATGGGGGCATGTGTAAAGACTCCTACAAAAGTATTGAGAAGTAAAAAAAAAAAGATGATTGTGGCTTTTTATCATACCCTAACACTTTCATACTGCACCTCTGACGAATAGTGTTTTTAGGGGGATCTCTTTTTAGCGCCTGACTATTTACACAGGACTGTCACTTGTGCTCAGCGTGCCAGAGCCGGCAATAGCGCCATTAATAGGCCTTTTATTTCTCCCTCATTTTGCTAAAGAGGTACTACCTACAAAGGCCTATTAAAGTCGAGATATTATCTATTGTACTGGGCAGTGTTGCCTTAAAATTTTTTGCACTGCTCCATGTACTGAATAAAAAAAAAACACATACATTTTAAAAAAACGTAAAACATTCTTCCCAACATTGCCAAGAACATTGGGACACCGGGGACAGAGTCTGGGAAGGTGACTGACAGTGTTATCGCGCATGCGCGGTGTCCCTGTAACTCAAACTGACTACCGTGCATGCGTGGGAACGCTGGTCAATGTCCTGCGATGGCTTCAGATCCTGGCATCTGAAGCCAGGATCACTACTGCGCATGCTCACAGTGCTGCATATGATCAGGAAGCACTCTGTAGTGTCTGGGACACCGGAGAATGCAATCAGGACCGCGGAATTTGGGCAATGAGTCTCACTGTCCCACTGAGCTGTACTTCTGTCCCAGGACGGTGGTAGAGCTTGGCAGGACAGACCTCCCAAATCACTACTGTCCCACGCAAAGCATAAGGCAAGGTCGACTCCCTTTCCTTGATAGGCAAAAGTAGAAAAATATGGAGAAATATATGATTGATAGTGCATGATCTTCTGCTACTGTGGACTACAACTCTCATGATATTCAGTATGACATATTGCTACATCAGCATTAGGAGATATGTAGTTTATTGGAGATTGGAGCTGTGGTGGAAAGTACAACCACGTAAGCATTTCTGATTTAAAAAACAAACAAACAGAAACGTAAGGGTCTACTCAATAAAGAGAGAACTGCAGAGAATTGAGATGGGCCAAGGTAGCTGAATTGGAAAAATTATAACATTCAGCTGCATTGGTGAATTTTCCAAATCAGCTACTTTGGCATTAAGTTTGAAATTCCAGTCTCAATTCCCTTTAAAGGAACAGTCTAGTCCCCAAACTCACTTTGGTGCAAGATGAAGATTACTGCTTGTATTGTGCATAGAGTTTTCTCCAGTGTAATTTGATCCAGGCATTCTGCATAAGTCACATTTTTGATATTTGACTCAAGCTCTCCCCCAGAGATTACTGCACCAGCAGTGATTATATAGACACTGAGGATATAAAGTTTTGTTTCATTTAGTCACTTCCTGTGATTCTCGAATTGTATACATTGTGTGGACTCTAAGTGACCTTGCACTTGTACAGAGTAGGATCTCTTCACAGTGCATCACAGTCTGATGACATCCTAGAGATAAAGGAAATTCCATTAGTTTGAATGAAATTATTCTTATTGGTTCCTGCATCAAAAAAAGAAAAAAGGAAATTACTTTTACCCAGCTAGTGTGGGAAGTCCTGGTTTCTTGCAAACTGCTGTAATTAGTATTTTATTTTTAAAGCAATGAAAAATGTAAAACATGCATTTTAAAGTACATCAATATTTATTAATATTTGGAAGATGCATTGTTGGGCCTAGACAGTCCTTGAATTGTCTCTTGATGGAGTAGACCCACAAATGACATCTGGAAAAAGACCCGTTGCTTTTATAAATCTGAACTTTTCAAGTTTGTTGCATGGATGGTATAATGATTATGTAATCCTGTTTATATACGGTATTAACCTCTTCAGTACAAGAGCCATGTGTTATATGTGTGTTTCACTGTAACCTCTCTCGTTTGGTGTATACTAACAATTTTTTTTTTTAATATATCCTAATAAATTTAGAATTGAATATGAAGTTATTTTTTACTGACCATGCAACGGATACATACCATATTAGAGGTCCACCTTGCATGCCTGCCAATGAGATCATCCAACTTGTCACAGGATAACCCTTTACAAAAAAAGTTTTCAGCTATAGGGAGCCAGCAGGAAAATGTGTATTTTGACAAAAGCATCAAAGCAAGATATCTTGGGAATGTGCATGAATTGAAAGTGGAGCAATAGCCATGAAAACCAATTGAATGTTCCTGCTGCTTAGTCCACCTTTAGAATCTTGCTCCAAAATTGAGTATTACAAATAACTCCCATTGTCATGCATAATGAAGGAGTGTGTGAAGGTCTTTAAATGAAGCAATCATCATGGAAAGAACGAAACGTCCCTGCTTATAGCTCAATTTTAAAGACTTTACCCCATTATTGTCCTTTCTATAAATATCCCCTCTTAGTTTTAATTTGCTATTTTAGTAAATAGTAGTAAATCAATGTTTTTTCCCCTGTAGTATAGATGTGTATTTGGAGAGAGAGGTTAACCTCTACGTTTGCAGCAGAACTTTTGAACTTGGTAATACAGAAAGGCTAAACATGGAGAGTTACTGATACACAAACGTTAAAGCATGGTGAATCATACTCCGTGACCATTGACCCTGCAGATTCAGACACATAATCTGGCCCTACCAGAGTGACCGGAAGTTCGCTGCTCAGCTCTCCAACCACGTGCTGTTGGATGTTTCAGAATTTACAGAGGGCGAGCGGTGCACTGAGTCCTCCTCCGTCATGTGAGTATTGGGTGGGGTGCGATTACTTGGCAAGATCCTACTGCTATATAGACTTTAGCTTTATATTTCCATGAAAAAAAAAACACTCCAAAGAAACAAATTTACAATGAAAAAGAAATGTTAGGAGTAGTCTGAGCTGTGAAGGAGTATACACTGGAGGACAGTGAGTGACAAGGTAAGCATGTCTAAGGGAGTAATCATGTTAACTTGTAAATCCCTTACAGTAATGATGCCGAGTCTTTATCACTCCGGTTGTTGTAGATCTATATTTTCCAAGGGCTATAGTGGCGTGGGGAGCATGTACTATGCATATATACTAATATTCTCTCAAACCAATGATGCTGCATATCAAATGCATCCGTACTTGGCACATTTCATGTATTTTTTTTAATTTGCCCTGGCTAGATTACACTTTTTGTCTCTTTCAAGAATTTTGTTTTTGAAACCCAGATTTCTGTCAGTTTAATAATAATACAATTTCAATTATGTGAGTCTCAAACAGTTCTTTAAAACTTACCACTAATTGGTTCTAAGACGTATTGAATGCAATCTCATGGTACTTTCTCAATGTAGTTTGTGTTTGCATTTTAATAAATGTAGTGGTTTGTTCTGGGGGGACACGTCCTTGCTTTCCATGTTAATTGTCTCACTAATAGAACTATATTGGAGAACAATTACTTCTTAAATATAAACCCTTCAGACTTTCACTTATACTTTTCAGTATAAATACAAACATGTTATTAAAAAGTTTGACATGTTGAATTATAAGTCTGAGGATGGGGTTGGGCAATTTCAGGTTATAGAGATCTGCTACCTGTATAATGTTGCTGCAAGTGCCTATTTGTATGTATATTATATAGAACTTCTCTTGATAAACACCCTTTCATTAACTCAGAGAAATCAAGTCAAACTTGCTCCTTTCTAGTTCTCTAATGTCCAACCCCAGACAGGTGTTTTTGGAAGTTTTTTCTTTGATGCCCTCTTTGTCACCTTGGGATATAGTGTATATAGCTATAGTATTCTCTAGTCAGGACAGTTTAACCGTCTGCTTCTTTTGTCTTATCTACGAAGCATTGTCTCTGAGTGTTTAGTCTGAATTCTAATGAGGTCCTGGATGGGAGGTATATTAGCCAAGATAAAAAGACACAATAAGGCTTCCTATATACTAACGGTGATTGTGTACTATGACCTGGGATTGTGTGCTTATGCCCTGGATACCTACACATTAGAACTACAACAATGAAAAGCCGTCTCAGTCGATTAATATATATATAATGGCTTGATCGCCTCTTACTGGGTGCTCAAACATTAAAAGAACAACCTTACATTCAGGGATGGACTGGAACACCTGTACATTCAGGGCCGGACTGGAACAACCTTACATCTAGGGTTGGACTGGAATAAAAATTGTATACCAATTTGCATTTTGAAGCACATTTGAAGAGTATTTTTTTATTTTTATAGAAGAGTATTTTATTTAGAGATACGACAGAAATAAAACATATAAGTTTGCAAGCCTGTGAGCAGGGGTATCAGTCTATCTCTGTTTTGTCTAAAATAGTATGTAGTTGGTGCTATATAATTAAATGTTAATGTAATGTAATAAAGAGTCATATGTGTGGCAACAGAGGTGTTACTAGATGATCTGGGTCTAGAGCTCATGGCAATAGGTATATATAGTATAAGCAATAAATACATGTAAATGATTTATATGATGATGCCAATGAGAAATAGAAAAATAAAATGTAAGCAATGAGCAATAAATACATAAAGGATATGTATGATGGCAATGATCAGTAACTTTATATGCAAGGCTTTATACCAATAAGAAGATCTAGAGGATCTACTCAATATGCACCGACTTCCAGCCCTGAAATGGTGCCTCCAAAGTCCCTAATGATTCGGGGCACATCAGGAACACATTGGTACCCGAATGTCGAGCTCCCCAATGTGCCCAATGTCCACAATGCGGTCATAGCCTATTACACGACAATACTTTCCGAAAGCAGTGGAAACATGCCCAAAACAAACTAAAATGACTACTATGGGGAGGTTATTGAATCATTTCGGGAGGACTTTGACTATTCAAATAATAGCTGTATTTTGGGAATTCATTTGATTTGGCTATTATACCCGATTCGAATCCAATTCGAGACGGATTGGAGCATATTGAGTAGACCCATAAATGATGTATATGATGCCAATGAGGAGTACAAGCATACACTTTGTATAGTGAGGAGACGGTGCTAGCGCTTGAGGAAAAGATAGAAGTAGTGGTAGAAATGTACAATGTTAGTTAGGTGGTGTAAAAAATTAACAATAAAGTACAAAGCATAAAATTAAATACATATAAAATATAATGAGAAATATGGTATTAAAAAGGCCGGATGGGAGCCCTGACACGTTTCGCCATCACGCTTCATAAGCGGGTCTTTTCCTGCTTGTAAGATGGCTACTATTCAATTGTTTCAGAATAGAGTGATTTTCAAGGTAAAATAATTTTCAAGGTAAGAATTTCACATGTGAGGCAAGTCGGGACAGCGATTTTGGTCAGCTTTATGTTGTTGATGGAATAGTTAAAAAAATCTTTGTTTTTCAAACGGAATCAATGGGCCCATAGGATTGGCTGGTAAAGGAATTAGAGCTTGCAGGCTCCTGTGAGTAGACAAATGCGGCCCGTCTGAGATGGAGGTACGGCCCGCCCGAGATTGGATGCGGGAACCGCATCTCCGTGACATGCCTACATTGGGCGCATTGTGCTGAGAGCATACTCTGCCCCTCTCACTCTGACACTGTCAGAGCTCCGAGTGTCAGGCGACATCCCGGGGTTCAGAAGATCCGGGAGCTCAGAAGAAGGTATGCCTGATCCAATCCCCTGCAAATAAAAGGTAAATAATCTGGGAGGGCGTCAAATACTACAAAAAAAAAGAAAAGAAATGTGTGTCTCTGTCTGTAAGGGAGTGTGTGTGGGTGTAAGGGTGTCTGTGTGTAATGGTGTCTGTAAAAGTGTCTGTAAGGGTGTTTGTGTGCATGTGGAAGGGTGTCTGTGTGCATGTGAGGGGTTTCGGTGTGGGTGTGTGTGTGTGTAAGGGTGTTTGTGTTTAAGTGTGAATGTGTGTAATTGCGGATGTATGTGTGACTGTGTGTCGTCTAAGTGTGCTAAGTGTGACTGTGTGTTTTTTGTTGTATTGTGATACACACACATTTTATAAATACGTGTATATATATATATATATATATAGATATGTGTAATCTCATATATATCTATATATCTATATCTATCTATATATATATATATATATATATATATATATATACCGTATTTGCTCGATTATAAGACGAGGTTTTTTTCTTATAATTTTTGTCTTATAATCGAGGTCTCTTATAATCTGACCTCAAATTGAGGTCAGATTATAAGACATGGATTCAGGTCCCCAGCAGAGCTGCAGGGGACCTGGATCCCCCTCTCTAGCAGCAGGGGATGTCTGCGCAACGAGCGCAGACTCCCCTGCTTCCGCCCGGCACGACCGCCGGGGCTTCTGTGAAGAAGCCGGATACTTCCGCTTTCGTCACAGAAGTCCCGGCGAGCGTGCCGGGCGGCAGCAGGGGAGGTCTGCGCTCATCGCGCAGACATCCTCTGCTGCCCCACTAGGCACCAGGGAGAATCGGGCAGCTGGGGGATGTCTGCACGATACGTGCAGATATCCTCCATGCTGCCCCACACGGCAGACTATTATGATGGACAGCTGTCCGTCATAATAGACTGCCGTGTCGGGCAGCATGGAGGATGTCTGCAAGTATCGTGCAGACATCCCCCGGCTGCCCCCACTAGCCACCAGGGATCAAGGTAAGGGGAAGGGAGGGAGGGGGGGGCAGAGAGACAGGGGGAGGGAGGGAGGGGGGCAGAGAGACAGGGGGAGGGAGGGAGGGAGGCAGAGAGACAGGGGGAGGGAGGGGGACAGAGAGACAGGGGGAGGGAGGGAGGGGGGCAGAGAGACAGGGGGGACAGAGAGACAAGAGGGAGGGGGGCAGAGACAGAGTCAAGGGGAGGGAGGGGGTTAAGAGACAGAGACAAGCGGAGGGAAGGGGTTAAGAGACAGACAAGGGGAGGGAAGGGGTTAAGAGACAGAGACAAGGGGAGGGAAGGGGTTAAGAGACAGACAAGGGGAGGGAAGGGGTTAAGAGACAGAGACAAGGGGAGGGAAGGGGTTAAGAGACAGAGACAAGGGGAGTGAGGGGGTTAAGAGACAGGCAAGGGAGGGGGGGGAGAGAGAGAAAAATGGGGGCAAGGGAAAGAGAAAGGCAGCATTGGCACATAAAAAGAAATAAAAACTAGAAATAAATTTTTTGATATCATAATTTTTTATTAAAAAAGCAACTTACATGTGAATATATACAAGTTTAACTTTTTTCCTATAGGGTAGTCTTATATTCAGGCTTTTAGTTTTTTTCCTAAAGGAATATCCAAAGTTTGGGGGGTCGTCTTATAATCAGGGTCGTCTTATAATCGAGCAAATACGGTATATAATTTTCTCTTAATGAAAAATTACTGTGCCCTTGCACACCTGCCCAAATACAATTTTTTGCATGCGATTGAGCTGCTTGAAAAGATAGTAATAGTAATTACTAGTGCAGGCAACAAATTCACTTTTTCACAACCATTATTGCGGGTTTTACCAAGGTTAGTAGTATCAAGCCCAAAGTGTACATACTTTGTACATACCCTCGCCAGGAGATCAGTGAACAAATATCACATTTGGATCTTTGTACAATGTCTCAATGATGGGAATTTCTGAAGTGTGCTTGCAGTAAGTAAGCCTAATTTCTTCTGCCATTCCCCATGGTCCTACTTTCTAAGCTGTTTATAATGCACAGTTTTCCAGCTGTGGCATGCTCAGACACATTGATAAATAAACACAAATGAGAAGGGGAGCTAATAATACCCTTCGCCTTCTGGCACGGGAAGTTATTGGATTATTCTTTTGTTTGTGCATGAGTTTATTTTTTAATTGCACCTGTTTTGCTTGTTATAGTTGTTATACGTTAATGTACATTATTGTGTGATCAGTACATAATGTTTCATAATGAAGAATCTTAACACAATCTCACATATCAGATTTAAAAAAAAAAAAAATACTTATTAACCTATGTATATGCATAATCTGGTAATGAAGTCGGCCCTAATTAATGTTAATTCTTAATGATCTACTTGGAGCAGCCAAGTTATGTCTATAGGAAATTTATGAGTCTGTATGATAACACAATTTGTGCTATTTAAATCTCTGCTTTAAAGGGACACTACCACTTACATGGATCAACTAGATTACCCGTGCATTTTACAAAACACATATATAAGACACTGTTTTTTCCCCTCAATGTTTAAATTAATTGCATATAAAAATAAAAATAAAATTAGGTGTCTGGTTTAGCATCCATTTTGAGAGTTTTACCCATGATGCAACATTCTCCAAAATCTTCCAGCAAGTCTCAATTTACAACTGTGGCCAAAACCTGCATGAAGATGTCATAAGATACCCTGCTCTCTTACTTGCTCCTGTGTATCACTATTAGGCAGGACTAGGTGGCTGTGTACAACCCTTTTTTTTACCTGCCTTAATAGTTACAGTAAGCTCGCATTCAATGTAAGTCTATGATCAGAATTCTGACTTATAGATTGCATTCTGTGTCCCCAGCCCCAAAGTGAGATACTAGTGTTTTAAAGTCACTGTGGGGTGGCACCCAAAACCACTATATTTCACAAAATCGTGGCACCCAGTCACACTTGTTTAGTAAAATATTTAATAAAATAAAGTCCAATAACAAAAACAAAAGACATATCTGAAATCAACAATGCAAAATACAAATAATAAACCCTTTTAATTTTTTGATGGGAATGTCCCTTTAAACAATGCTTTAACTACATTGGTTTCAATCAATGTATATGTAATACGCTACAAAATAAAAATTACATCATCTTACTTTGCGGATTTCTTCTGATCACAAGATTGACATAGCACGCATTAAAAAGGCCCAAAAGCAGATGGCACTGCAACATTTAGAAAAGTAATTATGCCTAAATGATTTCATTAAATATAATAGTTGTGTACATACTATGTGTTTCCAGAAATGCTTTACAATCCCAGCAGTCCAGTGCAGTGCATGTCTGTGCCATATAGCTTGTGTAGTGTACTGTGCAGTGTTTGGACACGAAAGTTTACACTACATGTGCCCTAGATTTTTTATCCCTATTGCATAGCTACAAATGTTGCACTACACCTTGCCTAACTCTTTGGGCTCCTTCCTGATTTTTGGTGCCAAGAACAAGGCGTTAGTAAATAATAATGCACAGGGAGGAAGGAACAAAAGTGCTTGAAGGGAGGGTGCATGAGAAGTTAAAATCACACTGAGGTTTACAGAGAAAGTAGCTACATCCTGCTGTAGGTATGTATAACATGCTTTTAAAAAGTCTGTTATATTCATATATTACTGATCAAACATTGTAATTTCTCCACTAGCTACATTTGGGGATAGTCACTAAGAGTGAACTGCAAAAATCAGGCTATTAAATGAAATGAAGTTCGGAAAGTTTGATCATTTTTCCAATTCAGCTATTAATGCCTGATTAATGCAGTTTATTTTTAGCGAATAGCCCCCAGTATATCATCTGTGTATGAAAGTTCGTTTGGATGCACATCAAGGATGTGAAGAAGAGCAAATTGCACAGCTTATCCACATGTATTTAGAAAAATGTTGTGCCAAAATATGTATTGTTTAAAAGTTCGTTTTCAAAAACAGATAGCGGTAATGCATATCCTGCGTATCTGCAGTACAGTTTATTTTTGGCACTGTTGAATTACAGCATGCACACATCAATAATGATTTTTAGGAATATCTAGGTTATTTGGTATGGTGATATTTTAAATTAGACCTACTATGCACAGATGTTCTTGCTCTGCACATTGGGATTGTGCACTGGACATCAATGCACTGTTTCAATACTTAGAAAATAGATACACATTTTGGGCATAGTTGGTAACAGTCCTGAATATGCTAAGCGTCCAGGACAGCTCTGATTTTTGCAGCCCTGTGCCTACCTATAAATATTTCAGTTTACTCCAGAGAGTAACAATCATGGTTGTAGGGGCAAATGAAATGTCCCAAGTATCTAGTGTAGGGCACAATGTGTTTCACCTGTAAACCAGGCTCCCCCTGGAGTAAGGTCCATGTATGATCTGTTAATATATAAAGAAGAGACATACAAGCTAATAGTGTAATATTGTGGTGCTATTACAGTTTGTGCCAATGTATAATGTTAAATCCCAACAAAAGTCAGGATTTGGGGCTCAATTTTTGTGTTGAGCGGGTGCATGTAACACCACTTTCTGCATGTTTCTAAAAATACACAGCACAGAAATCACCATAAAGAATGGCAGACCACTTCCATCAAATCTGTTTTAGCAGTTGCAACTCACACAGACTGTCAGGAGTTATATAACAGGTGCAAAAAGACCTCAGAGATGATACCTTTTCAATCAGTTACCGAAATTCTTATCCATAACCCCCAGTGTGTAGCATTCACATATGTTCCAATGCAAAGCATGGTGCAAACAGTTTAAAGAACTTCCTGTGTCTATGCATTACTTGGGTACATTACACAATTCATTATTGTATACAGTTATCCACTTTTGCGAAGTAAGTACATTAGTGTCCTAAAAAGCTTGCATCATATTTTATTTCTTCATAAAATTACAGTGATCTTTATATTTTATTTCATTGATTCACGGTTTGAAAAAAAAAGTAAGAATAAAATTACAAAATATAATGAATATATAAATATACACAAACATAAAATATATACATATATATACCGTATTTGCTCGAATATAAGACAAGGATTTTTTCAGAGCAAATGCTCTGAAAAAGCCCCCTCGTCTTATATTCGAGGTCGTCTTATAATCTGACCTCAAATCGAGGTCAGACTATAAGACTGGGATCCAGGTCCCCCAAGAGCTGCAGGGGACCTGGATCCCCCTCGCTATCATCCTCTGCTGCTACCCGGCACAACCGCCGGGACTTATATGATGAAGCCGGGTCCTTCCAGCTTCATCATAAAAGTCCCGGCGGAAGTGCCTGGCAGCAGCGGAGGATATCTGCGCGTATCGTGCAGACATCCTCTGTCTGGCCTGCTAGCCACCAGGGACTTTCGGCCTGCTGGGAGTTGTCTGCACGACACGTGCAGACATCCTCCATGGTGCCCGACACTAACGTCTATTATGACGGACCGGCGAGGGGGGGGGGGGGCACAGAGAGAAAATGGGGGGGGGGAAGAGAGTAACAAGGGGAGGGAGGGTGTTCAGAGAGTAACAAGGGGAGGGGGGGTCTGAGAGAAAAAAAAAGGGGAGGGAGGGGGGAAGAGACACAGACAAGGGGAGGGAGGGGGGAGACCGAGAGACACGAGGGGAGAGGGAGAGACAGACAATACTAAGGGGGGGGGGGGGGGGGGGAGAGACAAAGCTGGGGGCAGGGGAAAGAGAGAGGCAGCATTGGCACATAAAAGGAAAAAAACAATGTATTTTTTTATATCATAATTTTTTATTAAAAAGCAATTTACATGTGAATATATACAAGTTGAACTTTTTTCCTATATTGTAATCTTATATTCAGGCTTTTAGTTTTTTTCCTAAAGGAATATCTAAAGTTTTGGGGGTCGTCTTATAATCAGTGTTGTCTTATAATCGAGCAAATACGGTATATATATATATATATATATATATATATATATATATATATACACACACACAGCTAAACCCCACTATACCACGGAGCTCGGGACTCACATAGTTAAAGCAGGATTGTGATGTGCGTTCGGAGTTTTCGCTAAACTTCCGGTTTATTGCAGAAGCGAGACCCAGTGCCCTACCTCATCAGAGCACCTTGTTATAACAGAAACCTTAATGTTACAATAGATGTGGCAATTAATGTTATAGTTATTACTAGTGTATGGACAATTTTGTAGTTATTTTTTTCACTCCAGTCTGAAAGAAACTTGGATATATAAAAGTATAATAAAATTGACACTTTGACAATTGAATAATTATTTTATTTTTTAAAACTTGAAAACTTACCTTTGAATGCCTTTCTCTTGAGGACTGATTGAGCACACCATGACATCTCCAGCTTAAGAAACAAATGGGAATCCCCATCATCTACTGATGCATGGGCATGCCCACTGTTCATGTGCAGAGTGTGACACCAATCACCACTGTCAAAATAAAATAACCAAACCGGGTAATTAGTTGTCAAATTTTGAATGAAGCTGTTACTCCAGAATGCTACATGACCAGTTCATTTACACTAATTCGATTGGAATGTAAAACAAAAGCAGACAAACAACAGTTTGAAAACCTTGAAATACATATCCAAGGAATTCCTGCATGGATTTGTATGCAAAAATAAAACTTTACAGTGTACACATTAAACATTGCCAGATGTATACATTTTAATTTGATGACTAGAGTGCCCCTAATTGATGGACCTCAGTAGTATCAGAATCAATATCAAACTACAAGATTCTATTTTATTTATTTTCTAATATTTTATTTGTCTCTAATAGAAGCATGTAGGTTTCCACTATATTACCATGAACCAGCCCATTTGTTATGAACTCACCAGCCTTCAGCAATGCCAGTGATATTTATAGCTTAGTGTTTTGGTCTATTTCTGACGTTGTTCTCTAATTCTCGTATTGTTTTGCAACACAGTAAAGTAAGCCTGATAAAAGTTTATTGTTATTGTGGTGTATTGGGGAAGTATGAAACAAAAAAGTCAGGCACATGGAGATATTTACTAGTGTCCTATTAAGGGCGAACTGTTTTTTGATGATAGCAAGAATTTATTCATTGGCTTATTGCAAGACAAAACCCAGGAGCCAGGAAGCAGTATCTTATAATATTAAAATGTCCGCTAAATATTTCTATCTGCTGATATAACTCTTACTTGGCTTATAAATGTTACAATAATGTGTCCAAGATAGGAAAGCATATGAATATGAAACATTCAATATCATGAGTTTAATGTTCCTGAATGTACAAAGTGTGTTTATTTTCAGTTCCAGGTTGCTTTTGTGTTTTTCTTTAAAAAAGGTCAGACTGTGCTGGAAATAAAGAAGGAAGCGGGAAAAAGAACAGAAAAAAATTGAGGAAAAAAAGAAAAAGATAAAACATTATAATAAAGATGGAAAAAAGATTTAAAACAGAAATATAAGATACATGGTATATGCACCATATAAATAAATATAATAGAAAAAATGTACATATAAAAAGAAGGAAGAATATATGAATGCTAAAAATCTATATCACTTACCTCTGGTGAAGCCTCAAGGCGAAACGCGTTCCAAAATATGAAAACATTTGCAATAAGCCTGTTTTGCATGAAGAGTTGTTATAACATTAAAGATTTTTTTATCATCTATCAAATATATGTTTGCTTTGGCATAGAGTGTCTCCTGTTGCAAGAAGGGGAGCTAAAAATGGATTGGGTTAGACAAGGTTGTGTGACTCTGCAAGATTGAGCTCTAGCCACCTTGGTACAGGTATCAGGAATCTGGAGCTCAGTTCTTCAGTGTTTAGGCTATGTCTAAAAGACATACACAGTTTAACCCCTTTGCGTCAATCTTTTTGGGCATGGGGGAACCTGAGCATGCATGGAAAAGCTATATTGCACCTTAAGGGGGCTAGACACTGAATAAAATTTTGTGCGCTTGCATTTTGACAGTGGTGTGTGGAATTTGCAACAGCGGTAGAAAGGGGCCCGCAGCCGGTGGATATGTGCTGCCTGCTATAGACTAAATTTCCCATGATGCTAGCTAGCTAGTTATTTTTTGGCTGGCTAGGCATCATCGGAAATGTGGTTTGTAAAGCAATACATTAAAATTCCACGTTTCAAAGCTGCAATGACTGTATGCGACATTTGGCCCTATGCCTACCACATAAACATATAAAAAAATACTACTCCAACCTTTGCCAAAGATTGGTGGTAAAATGACTGCATGAAAAGTGTCAAAATACTTTTTATTGAAAAAATATGTAAATGTGGAGGGTGACTTTTTAACATTGATCTCTGCCATGAATCACAATTGGTTATTTTGAAGGAAGAACATGCTTTGGAAATAGCAATGTGCTACTACTTGTACTTATTTCCTTATAACTTCCATAATAGCCCCAAAAAAATAGGCGTCTGCGTCATCTGCCATTTATAACATCACTTGGTAGCATGCAATTCTAACTTCACATTCTCAGTTGAAGTAGCTAATTTGCATATGAAGGCAAATGCTGATGTCATAAACAGACAGCACAAACACTTTTCAGTATTTCTTTCGCTCAATGGTACTCCTAAATATTTATACCAAAAATGATCTATACATTGTGTTAGCAGAATTGCAAGCGAATACATAGCGTTATAGAAAAAAATCATCACATATGGCGTGATGCACAAACTACACATTTCCTAATGAAAATAGTTAATTTCCTAATGAACTAATGAAAGTAGTTCATTTGCATATCAAGCCAGTATGATGTCATAAACAGGAGTCACCACAGACACAATTTTTTTTATTCTCTACATCACAAGGTAAACAATGTTTAGGTGACTGTCCGTTTAATTTATGCATTTGCTTGCAATTTTGATAACACAATCTATATAGATAAATCATTTTTGATTTTCAACATTTATAGTATAAACAATATTTAGGTGACCAACACTTTGGCTGGCTGAACTTCTTATTCTAGACTCCAGAGACGCTTGCAAAATTCTAGATTTTCCTTATTTCTGTCACAAGTTCTGCTTGTTGTGCTACACGTCATAGAAAATGAAACTAACATGTTTTTGATGATGTCTTCCGTTTATTGTGCTACATTATACGGTCAGTCACTTTGGAAATCCTCACTCAAGGTTACACTGCTTACTGCTGTGTAATTATAGACTGAAACTTCAGTCTGTGTCTGAGGTACACCAGAGAGTATCATCATTTCTATCCAGCAACCCAAAAAACCTAGTCCTGTGAATTTTGGTAATCACGTCTCCCATCACTTATCATTTATTCCATACTTCTTTCCTGTTTTCTGTACTGCCGTGCCCCTGCTCATCCTGTGCTTTTCCTCACTCAGAAACATCACAAAATGGCGAGTTCAGGAAGGCAACCAGAGGACAGCGTGCAGCATTCCACAGAAGAAAAGGTGAGCCTATTTACCATGAAATGACACCTGTATTTACACTGAGTAGTTTGGAAGTTGGAAATCCAATCTGGAAATGGTAAATGACAAGTTTATATTAACCAGGAGAGCTAATGTTTTCATTTTGAAGCTGTTACCATACACATAAATATGGAAGATAATATACATGATCATTTAAATAAATAAAAAAAAAAAAATACAATATGCTTATTTCATATATTTAAAAGGACACTCCCACCAAAAAATGAAAAGGTTTTTTATTTTTTATTTTGTATTGTTGATTTCAGATAGTTTTTTTGTTTTTGTTAGGTGACTGTATTAAATAAAAATTGTAATTAAACCAGGGCTCGACAAACCCCGCGCGCCAGTTCGCCATGGCGATCTGGAAATTAAGCCTGGCGCCCGGGTGCATCCATGCATCCACTACCCTGTCAGTAATGTAATCCTTTCATTAGTCCCTGACCTTATCTTATATCTAGGATAGCCTTATACCTATCCCATGCATGCTTAAACTCATTTACTGTATTAACCTCTACCACTTCTACTGGAAGACTATTCCATGCATCCACTACCCTCTCAGCAAACAAACATTTCATTTCTGACCAGAAAATAAACTGTAAAATATTAAATATTTCCAGCATTTCCAAAAGCTTAAGGTGGACCCCAAATATATGTATATAACTAGTAACATTTATACCAGGGCTTGACAACCTTAACTAAGTTTTAGGAGCCAGGAAAAAAATCTAGGAGCCAGACAACAGCACATACACACAATCACATGCAGTCATATACAGTCAGTCACATAGACACATATACTCATACATACAGCCTGTCACACATATACATACTGTCACATAGACACACACTCATACATACATACATACATACAGTCTGCCAGGCACACACTCACACATACATACAGTCTGTCAGACACACACACACACACTCATACATACATACATACATACATACATACAGTCTGCCGCAGACACACACTCATACAAACATGCAGTCTGTCAGACACACACTCAGTCTGTAACATAGACACATACACTCAGAGTCAGTCACATAGACACACACACTCATACATGGTCTTTCACATACACTCATACATACAGTCTGTCACAGACACACACACTCATAATCAGTCACATATACACACAAACTCATACAGTCAGTCACAGACACACAAACTCATACAGTCAGTCACAGACACACAAACTCATACAGTCAGTCACAGACAAACAAACTCACACAGTCAGTCACACACACTATATCTCATTGCAGGGAAGGTGGGCATTTCCGTTCCAGGTTTGTCTGTGCCTCTTACAAAGGCACAGACCATCATTACTTATTAATTACATTATTTTGCCCATTCATTTGTCAGTTTTATTTTGCCCACATTCATTTGCCAGTGTTTTTTTTTTGCCCATATTCATTTGTCAGGGTTTTTTTTGCCCACATTCATTTGCCAGGGTTTTTTTTGCCCACATTAATTTGCCAGGGTTTTTTTTTTTTTTGCCCACATTCATTTGCCAGGGTTTTTTTTTTTTTGCCCACATTCATTTGCCAGAGTTTTTATTTTTGCCCACATTCATTTACCAGGGTTTTTTTTTTTTTGCCCACATTCATTTGCCAGGGTTTTTTTTTTTTTTGCCCACATTCATTTACCAGGGTTTTTTTTTTTTGCCCTCATTTTTTGATCATCTAATCATTAGTAGAAGTCATTGGCAGATTTAAGAGACATGTTATTATGGCAGCTTCGGAAGTCATTGATTATTGCAGCTCTAAGAGACATTTTTTAAATGTCCCTAAGAGTTGCAATAATCAATCACGTTCCGAAGCTGCCATCATAAAAAGAAAAACGGTACATTATTGGCAGTGACACAGTCACTGTTCCTACCTCATTCCTCCCAGTGTGGGGCTGTGTGACTTGTGGAGGACGCGCACAAGCCGTGCGCATGATCACATGACGTTGTGCGATGAAGTCACGTGATCAGGTGACCTCCGTGATCGCTGCAGAGCTGATTCTCCCGGGACAGTCCCAGGATCGAAAACGTTACGGGACTGTCCCCGGGTTGGCAAGTATGCTCAGGGCCGTCTTTAATAGTGATTGGACCCTGGGCAAGCATTTGCTTGGGCCCCCTGGACCTTGCCCCCTCCCCTGCATGCAATCCCGCCATCCATCGCGATGTTAACCCCCCCCCACACCCACACATGCCATAATTGTTGTGCCATTCAGATGCCAGTAATATTGTGCCATTCAGAGCGCAGTATTATTGTGCCAGTCAGATACCAGTAATATTGTGCCAGTCAGAGCCCAGTAATATTGTGCCATTCAGAGCCCAGTAATATTGTGCCAGTCAGATGCCTGTAATAGTGCCATTCAGAGCCCAGTAATATTGTGCCAGTCAGAGCCCAGGAATATTGTGCCAGTCAGATACCAGGAATATTTTGCCAGTCAGAGCCCAGGAATATTGTGCCAGTCAGATGCCTGTAATATTATGCCAGTCAGATGCCTGTAATATTGTGCCAGTCAGAGCACAGTAATATAGTGCCAGCCAGATGCCTGTAATATTATGCCAGTCAGATGCCTGTAATATTGTGCCAGTCAGATGCCTGTAATATTATGCCAGTCAGATGCCTGTAATAGTGTGCCAGTCAGATGCCTGTAATATTATGCCAGTCAGATGCCTGTAATATTGTGCCAGTCAGATGCCTGTAATATTGTGCCAGTCAGAGCCCAGGAATATTGTGCCAGTCAGATGCCTGTAATATTGTGCCAGTCAGATGCCTGTAATATTATGCCAGTCAGAGGCCTGTAATATTATGCCAGTCAGATGCCTGTAATATTTTGCCAGTCAGAGCCCAGGAATATTATGCCAGTCAGAGCCCAATAATATTGTGCCAGTCAGATGCCTGTAATATTGTGCCAGTGAGAGCCCAGTAATATTGTGCCAGCCAGATGCCCAGTAATATTGTGCCAGTCAGAGCCCAGTAATATTGTGCCAGCCAGATGCCCAGTAATATTGGGCCAGCCAGATGCCCAGTAATATTGTGCCAGCCAAATGCCCAGTAATATTATGCCAGTCAGATGCCTGTAATACTGTGCCAGTCCCCCCACCCCCCTTCCCTAGTACTTACACTTCACTGCTCCGTGTCCCCCGCCGGATGTCTCCTCCGTGCAGTCTTCCCTCTTGCACGGAGGAGGGAAACAGTCACCGGATGTGACGTGACGTCACATCCGGCGTCAGTTTTTTTATTTTTCCGGCCGTCGCATCCATCGGATGCGGCTTGCCGGAAAAAAGCGTTCACAAGCGCAATGCACTGTGAACGCTGCAAGCAGGGGCTGGGGGCCCCGTTTGCCTCGCGTTGCTGGGGGAGATTTCACCCTACCTGTCCCCCCAACATTTTTTCCTGGGGGGGATCTGTCCCCCCCATCCCCCCCGCTTCCTACGCCCATGACGGCAGCGCCCCCCAGCACTGAAAAAAAAAATAAAAAAATTACAAAATAAATAAACGCGGCCCTTTAAAAGAAGATCCCCCTCACCAACGCTCTGCCTGCCAGGCTGCACGGGGAGCCGAACAGGCAGCACAGAGAAACCTCCGTGCTGCCTGTTCGGCTCCCCGTGCAGTGTGCCGACACGGAAGTGCCGACAGTCACGTGACGGGCGCCAGTCAGAGTGTGTGTGATGGGAGACAGTGTGTGTGACTGAGTGTGATGGGAGTCAGAGTGTGTGATGGGAGACAGTGTGTGTGATGGGAGTCAGAGTGTGTGTGATGGGAGACAGTGTGTGTGACTGAATGTGATGGGAGTCGGAGTGTGTGTGATGGGAGACAGTGTGTGTGACTGAGTGTGATGGGAGTCGGAGTGTGTGTGATGGGAGACAGTGTGTGTGACTGAGTGTGATGGGAGTCAGAGTGTGTGATGGGAGACAGTGTGTGTGACTGAGTGTGATGGGAGTCACAGTGTGTGTGACTGAATGTGATGGGAGTCGGAGTGTGTGTGATGGGAGACAGTGTGTGTGACTGAGTGTGATGGGAGTCGGAGTGTGTGTGATGGGAGACAGTGTGTGTGACTGAGTGTGATGGGAGCCGGAGTGTGTGTGATGGGAGACACTGTGTGTGTGACTGAGTGTGATGGGAGTCGGAGTGTGTGACTGAGTTTGATGGGAGTGTGAGCTTGATGTGAGTCTGAATGATGGGGCATGTCTTAGGTGTGTAACGTGGGTGTGCAGCTTGGGTAGGGGGATGCCCGGATTTTGTCTGCCTAGGGCATCACAAAATCAAGATACACCACTGGTTGGAAGGCAGGGAAAAAACAGTTGTACACAGCCACCTAGTCCTGCCCATGATATACAGGAGCCAGTAAGAGAGCAGGGGAGTACCTTATGACATCTTCATGCAGGCTTTTGCCACAGTTGTAAAGTGAAACTGGCTGGAAGATTTTGGACGATGTTGCATCATGGGAAATATTTATGAAATGGAGCCAGGAGATAAACACCTAATTTGATTTTTCCTTTTATATGCAATTAATTCAATCATATAAATAAACCGGTGGCATATGATTTAAATATGTGTTTGTTTTAAATGACCAGGTTATCTAGTTGCATCTTATGTAAGTGGTGGTGTCCCTTTAATTTACTTCAGAAGATGGCTGCTCAACCCCCCCCCCCCCCCCCCCGAATTGACGCCTCTCTACGGACCCCCTGGGATGGGTTTCTTCTTTCACCGCCCTGCATAACTGAGCACTCATGGTAGGCCCTCTAGGTATTGATAAAAACGGCCCCCCTCGCCCAAGCCCTATTCCCCGGACCCCTAGCGGCATGGTTGGATGAATGGTTGTACAGTGGTTGCAAGGTACAGAATGAAAGTGGTATGAATAAGTCAGGATAGATACATCCTGGGAAGGTAATCAGATAAAAAAGAAGGTATCCCCCAGAGAGATGACTTGGATAAACTACCACTTTATTAAAAGGGGAATAAGATGAGAATTGTAGGAAACAAAACTGCTTATTTATTGGTGATCCTGTATAAGAAATAATGTTCTTTTTACATCCCGGGTTGGATTTTGGAATATATGTTTGTCACTTATATGATAAAATAATAAAGATTATAAATATAAAGAACCTCTGTTTTAACTTTGTAATATCATCCCTTTTACCTGGTCCACTTTTTTTTTAGTGTACAGCTGTACAGAAAGAACAGAGCATGCCCTGTGTTTACCCCACTAAAGTGGGACTTAAGAGACTGACGTTTGCAAAGCAAAGACTAGGGGCAACCATTTGAGAGAGCTGTGTTCCATGGCAGTTCATTGGTACATGGGAACACCAATAGCACCACGCACAGCCAATAGCTGGGGAGGAGATATGTGCAATATCCAGCTGGAGGTGGATAAAGCTTATTATAACAGTCAATGTTGCCATGTTCCATGCAGCCTGGAAATATATGTATAAACTGAAATCACTTTTGAAAATTGCCATGCTGCTACATACTGATACATGGAAATATTGCATGTATAATTATTAAGTGTCAAGCTCTTCAGCAGTGACAAATGGGAATCTGGATCTGTCCTGAGGCTTTTCCACTGGTATTCAGGCTCTGTTGCAGTGACAGTTGGATATTTGTCTGTGTCTAGTCTGGTGTATGAAGTTCTGTAGCAGTGACTGTTTAATGATTGTATCTATCCAGGAGCTTCTAAGCGGGTGCTTATAATATACATATTCATATCAAGTTAATTTGTTTAAATAATGCAAGTGACTGGATATTATTTGGAGACTGAGTACTCAGTCCTACCCTGGCTATTCAGAAATGATTGACCATCTAAACTTATTGTGCATTTATTTCTTGTATAAAGAGACCCCCATACTTGTTTTTGGGCAGGGATCCTAAAATCTCTATTGCTGGCTCCAAACTTTTTAAATAGTTTTAAATACAACTCTGTGAAAGTACCACGTTCCTGGCTCCTAAAAATAACTAGGTTGCCTCATAAATGAGTCTGTTTAGCACCTAAAGTCTACAAATATTTGTCAAGTCTTGTTTTAGAATATTAGGCTATTTTTGTATCTATCTCCAAAATGGTTTACATATAATGGTGCTTTAATGGATTTCTGTATAAGGGACATTCAACCTGTACATTTATTTGGTTCTTAAACAATAAAATCAAACGGGACACAAGATAAAACGCATCTTTCTTTTGAGAAAGCACTCGTTGGTGCGAAAAGTGTTAAGCATTTTGTCTGTTTCTGTTTCGTGTCCCATTTGATTTCATTGTCTAAGGACCAAACAACTGTATATATTTTCATAAAGATAGACTTCTGTATTGATTATCCATTTTGTGTTCTGGTATTTGTCTATTGAGCCGTGGGCTGGCTCCATACATTGCTGTGCCCTGGAGGAAACAGTTCAGTATTCGATCACCACGCTTAAGGAGCTAGAGCTGGTTACATCTGTATGGGGTAAACATAGACCATGCATTGGAAAGGCCCTATTTAAAATAATATTCACAAGCTCCTAATATTTTTTGTTTTCCTCTAGAAAATTGTATTATGTATAATCTCCCATCCTGTTAACAGCCCACAATCATACCTAATGTTGTTAAGCATGTAGCAAATAATAGATTTTGCTACCTTATCTCCCACTGTAAATTTCCCAGAAAAAGTGTAGGAAATATGTTGAGTTTCCTGTACATCATGACCCCTGCTGAACCTATATTAGTTAGAGTGAGCATAACAAGCTAGCACACTTATGGAACCACAGATCACACTGCATATGATACAGCATTAAATGGCTGATTCCTCCATTGTGACTGATTGGCTTATTACACAAGCCAATCACATAATACCTCATTTAAATAAAGCACATTTTGGCTCATTAATCCTGATCAGCAGTGTACAATAATACATGCATATGCTTAACAGATCCATAAATAAAGTATATATTTGTGATCTTGTAAGAGTCAGTTTCTTTAGCGAGACCTGTAGGTGTCACAATACAGATAAACATACCGATAAGCTCAATTTAAAAAAAAATAACGGCATAAAGGAAACATTATTCATTCTATTTTCTTGCCATTTGTAACTCTATTTACTTAGATGGGAGATGCAGCTATAAACCCAAATGGGCCAAGGACAGCAGCATGCTGTTATGCAATATACATTATTAGTAAATGACCTCGAAGTGTGAGTTACTGAACCATAATTATTCTTCTTTTCAATTTCACTCTCCTGCAAGCTATAAATATTGGCTTCATGTGGAGGTTTCCTTATGTTTTATATCTGAATGAGGAGGAAGTGAGGAACATTTCTGGGAGGTAATGTATTTGCTTCACTGGCTGCAAGTCAAGAAGAGAAAGGTCAGACATTGTGTGTTATACAGTGCAAATCGTTGGGGTCTGTTTGCCACATTATATAGAGTAAGGCATCTATAGAACTACATTAAACAAACAGGGTTGAATCTCTCTATTGTTGAAAGTATCTGTCAGTAACATTAGTTTATATTCAGATCTAAAATGTCTGAAATCACTTAGTGATTGTAAGCTTGCATTATAAACAAAATAATAATCTAAAAATGAATGAAGAAAAACAGGGTCTAAGAATTAATGCAGATTAATAGAGAACCTCTGACAGGGACCACACGGGAATGTGTTGTATTTTATTAAGATGTATTAAACTGTATTAATGTATTAGGTCCTGCGTCTTTCTCTTCTAAAGTGCGCTTACACCCGCCATGCTACCACCAGTGAAACTTACTTAGAACCTCTCATTCAAAGGGAAAGATACATATAATTTATTATAGGAGATTGAGAAGAACATTAATGGATGCAGCAATAAAATTCATATCCACTTAAATTAGAAGTTTCCAACCTTCTTGGAATCACACTTCCCTTCTCACACTCCTGTTGCTCTGTTTTTGAGCTTCTTTGGCTCCTAGGGCTTTATTCACGAATGGAGTTGCAGGGAATTGAGAAGGCAATTTCAAATGCAAAGCACGAACTAACCGAGTTGGCCAAATTTTCCAGTTCAGCCTCCTTGGGTGGATTCCTTGGAATGATAATTCGAGCTCACAACTCCATGGGAGTGCTCCCAGGTTGTAAGGAGAAAAGTGCTAAAGAGTTCTGTCACTGTGTACCAACATCTGGAACCATTTGGACCAGCACTTCCTACCTGGGGGCATGTGTATTAAATATACGTTATTGTTCCAGTGACAGGGAGCTAAGTGCGGATACATAAATAATGAGAATCACTTTTTCCAACTCAGCTTATTTGACCATAGATTTGAAATGTCTGTAATTCCCTTTCACTTTCATGAACAAAAGCCAGTGACTTAGGTTTTGGATAAATACCCGGAATGTCATGACAATAATGTTAGGACAATGATATGACCACTTCCTATATTGTGCAAGGTTAGCAGTAAATACGTCCTCATGGTCACAGAGCAATGAGCCACATCATGCACTTCTAATGGACAGCCAGTTTTCTTACAGATTTCTGCTGCATACTATGGCAATGTACAAGGTACCGGATATATTACATAGTATGATACTGTTTGAAGGATGGCTTAAAGTGCTTGTGTAATAACTTCTAAGGAAGAGACTGTAATAACTTCTAAGGAAGAGAATAGTTCCTTGTTTATCCTTTAATTTGATATATTATTTTGAATGCATTTTAATATAGAGCTGGGCAGCACAATAACAGTTACATTTGAGATCTGTGACAGGTTATTTTTAGAATGCACAGATATCCTCTATAATTATGGACAAGTTTCCCTGCGTCCAGTCCCTGTGTCCGTGGGATTGCGCTACTGCGCATGTGCCCCACGGACAGCCGTTGGGACTTGGAGCTCAGAGACTTCGACGTTGCTAGGGCAACAGGGACGCTCACGGACACAGGGACTGGACACAGAGACACATCACACCATAGCGTCCCTGTTGCACTAGCAACGTCGGGGACATGCGCAGACCCGCCTCTTCAAGTTTCGCCCGGCCTCACGAAGTCTCTGTGCTCCAAGTCCCAACGGCTGTCCGAAACTTGAAGCGGCGGGTCTGTGCATGTCCCCGACGTTGCTAGGGCAACAGGGACGCTATGGTATGATGTGTCTCTGCGTCCAGTCCCTGTGTCCGTGGGATTGCGCTACTGCGCATGTGCCCCACGGTGGGGGGGACATAAGGGGGCAACATAGGGGCAAGCACCCTGGTGAGGGGGGAGCCTTGAGGGCTGCCTCATCTTGATTGGAGTTGTGATCCCCCTGCTGCATCAATAATACAGCAGGAGGATCACAACTCCCATCAAGATGAGGCAGCCCTCAAGGCTCCCCCCCTCACCAGGGTGCTTGCCCCTATGTTGCCCCCTTATGTCCCCCCCCCCCCCCCCCCCCGTCCACATATGTTCTAGCACCCGTTAATTTAACGGGTTTAAGGTCTAGTATGAAATAATTGATTAGGAATGTCTCTACCACATTTTGGATTATGAGATATCATTTTAACCCTTATAAATATTAAGGCAGCGGTGTCAAAAACTGTGTCTTTCCACCTGCTGAAAGACTAAAATTTTCATAATTCTCTGTCAATCTCAAAGGCTTATGGGGGTGTTTGCTCCATGTGGCATCGCTCTAAGGCCATTTCATATCAGGTATGCTGTGTCAGCTCACGCACAGTGAACTGCGCACTGGAAGGGGGCTCTGTTCTTTTGGTCCCGACCCTGACATCATTACTTCGTGGCCACGGCCCCAACCTAATTGACAGTGGACGACCGTTGTTGAGGTATGTATCCACCTATGGTGCAGTGTGTCACACTGACGTTTCTGTGTGACCACTGTGGCCCGAATGTCATAGGATCAATTTCAGTGGGCTAAATCCTAAAATTAAAATATTTACCATATTATAGGCTTCCCCCTAATGCTTAACTTTTATCCTGGTCTGATGGTTTGGTCTTATAGCTTAGCTATAAATATTTAGCATGTTCTGTACTTCTTCTTATGCAATAGTGCCGACATATTATGTATCTCCCTGACTGCCTGCTCCCCCCTAATACAATATCCATTTGTGTGTGGATTGACAATTGGTTGAAAGATAGAATGCAAAGAGTGGTGGTAAATAGGATCTGGGAAGATGTGATTAGTGGAGCGACCGGCCGACCGGCGACAGATCGCCTCAGTGAAGTAGTAACTTCATGAGATGACTCCTAACAAGTCTTTGTTTTTTTCACAAACACTAGTGGATATCTTTGGAATTGTACTTTCCAAAACTACCTTTCAAAAATTACATAAGAAAGAGAGAAAAAAAATACATTTTGAGTTTAAACATTGGACAGAAGACTCTAACATATTGTATTTTACAGATTTCAACATATTTGGATGTTTTCTTTATTTGTCCATTATTAATTATTCTGTGCCCATTGCTGTGTAACACTAAACATCCAGTGAATATGGATATGGGCAGATGCCTTACAGTGACAAGTGACCAACAAAACATAATTTGTCTCATGGACTTTTGCTCTTCACAGGTGGAGCAATGTCTTAAGCCCTTCTGTTTATCAAATACACAGCTGGAGCAGTTGAGGGACCTGATATTGGACAACATGGAACAAGGGTTAATGAAAGAACCCCAAAAGCCATCAACACTAAAAATGTTACCAACTTATGTTCGCTCCACTCCAGATGGCACTGGTATGTATGTTCTCAATTATCTTTAGATTATAAGTGGTGACATGTAAAACAGGCTGACACAAATCATCATTGGATAAGTCTGGGGCAGATGGCTGTGTGGGGGCAGTATTTTCTAGGTCTGCGGGGCAGATGGCTATGTGGGGGGCAATATTGGCGAATATTGAATACTTACAAGAAAAACTGTTTTTTTCAGGGTAGTCTTATATTCAGACTCCTTCTTTTTGCCTAAATCAGGGCTCGACAAACCCTAGGCGCCAGGTCGCCATGGCGACCAGGAATTTAGATCTGGTGCCTGGGTGCAGTCAGCCTCATGGTCCCCTTGCCGCTGCCATCTGATTTTTTTTTATTTTTTTCGCAGCGCGAGTGGGTAAAGTCTGTGTGGATGATACAAACTGCAAGCTCCGCCCCCTCACACAACGCGTGTCTGAGTGCCGGGTGTCGTCACATGACATCCTGGCACTCAGCAGGAAGATCGGCTGCAGCACGATTGTCCCCCTCCCCTGCAGTGAGGTAAAGCAGAAGGGAGGGGGGACACGTTAAGAAAAAAAACCCCAAGAAAAGACTGTGTTAGGTGTGTGTGTGTTTGTATAAATTGTAAAGTAGGTGTGTGTGAGGTGTTTGTATATGTGTGTATATGTAAAGTAGGTGTGTGAGGTGTTTGTGTATACGTGTATATGTAAAGTAGGTGTGTGTGTGAGGTGTTTGTATATACGTGTATATGTAAAGTAGGTGTGTGTGTGTGAGGTGTTTGTATATATGTGTATATGTTAAGTAGGTGTGTGTGAGGGGTTTGTATATGTGTGTGTGTATATGTAAAGTAGGTGTGTGTGAGGGGTTTGTATATATAGGTATATGTTAAGTAGGTGTGTGTGAGGTGTTTGTATATATGTGTATATGTAAAGTAGGTGTGTGTGTGTGAGGTGTTTATATATATGTGTATGTGTAAAGTAGGTGTGTGTGAGGGGTTTGAATATATGTGTATATGTAAAGTAGGTGTGTGTGAGGGGTTTGTATATATGTGTATATGTAAAGTAGGTGTGTGTGAGGTGTTTGTATATATGTGTACATGTAAAGTAGGTGTCTGTGAGGGGTTTGTATATATGTGTATATGTAAAGAAGGTGTGTTTGAGGGGTTTGTATATATGTGTATATGTAAAGTAGGTGTGTGTGAGGGGTTTGTATATATGTGTACATGTAAAGTAGATGTGTGTGCGGTGTTTGTATATATGTGTATTTGTAAAGTAGGTGTGTGTGAGGTGTTTGTATATATGTGTATATGTTAAGTAGGTGTGTGTGAGGAGTTTGTATATATGTGTATATGTAAAGTAGGTGTGTGTGAGGGGTTTGTATATATGTGTATATGTAAAGTAGGTGTGTGTGAGGTGTTTGTATATATGTGTATATGTAAAGTAGGTGTGTGTGAGGGGTTTGTATATATGTGTATATATAAAGTAGGTGTGTGTGAGGGGTTTGTATATATGTGTATATATAAAGTAGGTGTGTGTGAGGTGTTTGGATATTTGTGTATATGTAAAGTAGGTGTGTGTGAGGTGTTTGGATATATGGGTATATGTAAAGTAGGTGTGTGTGAGGTGTTTGTATATATGTGTATATGTAAAGTAGGTGTGTGTGAGGTGTTTGGATATATGTGTATATGTAAAGTAGGTGTATGTGAGGTGTTTGGATATATGTGTATATGTAAAGTAGGTGTGTGGATATATGTAAAGTAGGTGTGTGTGAGGTGTTTGGATATGTGTGTATACGTAAAGTAGGTGTGTTTGTATATATGTGAAGTAGGCGTGTATGTCTATGAATTGCGTTTATGTTTGCGTGATTATCTGGCTCCTAAAAAAAATTTCTGGCTCCTAAAATCCAATTAAATTTGTCAAGACCTGGCCTAAATAAATATCTAAATATGGGGCGTCTTCTTATATTCAAGCAAATACGGTACTTTTATTACTTAACCTTTATCTAATATTGCCTTATGTCTATCTCACGCATGCTTAAACTCCTAGTACTTTAGGAATCATGACCACAAAGTTTAACTCTTCCTCAAAATAAAAGGGAACCTTTTTAAGTTACATATTTTCCCCTAAATCTGCCATTTCCAATCAAGTACATTGTGTAATCAACTGCATAAGAATATTGTAAAAGAATTGCATTGTGTATTTTTCTGGAAAATGTATCATCCCTCATGGCCTTCTTCAAGTCCACTCAGTCATGCAGACCTAACATGCTGCCTTGCTCTGGGGATGCTCTCAGTAAACAGTTAAATAATTCTTCAGGGTCACAGCAAGTAAGTCCATGACCTTATTTTTAGTTTGCATGGCTATACAACCATTCTGGAATGGAAATCAGAACCTTTTGAATTGCCTTTAAAGAGAGTAAAGTGGCTCACAATTTCCTCTGCATATTGCTACCAGTATGCAGAATTAGTCAATGACTGCTGTTAAATTCATGTAATATTCCTTATGTGTTCTCTTTATAAGTGGCTGTTCAGCCTTAAACTAAAGTACGGTATGTGAGTTTAAAGGCACCCTGTCATCCTAAACATTGCTTATGCTGTGAATGTAGAGAATAAAAATGATGAACACGAATCTATACTTTGAGTCAGCAAAATTGCAAGTTAATGCGTACGTTAAGATAAATGTATATTTTAAATGTATCTGTGTGTCTCCTGTTTATGACCTCACCTTATGGCTTGATATAAAATAACGCATTTCCACTGAAAATTGGTTCATTTGCATATAAAGACACAGGTGATGTCATAAACAGGAGAGGCCACATACAGATTTAAACACATTTCTCTTTTAATCTATGCATTTGGTTACAATTATGCTAACACGATGTATACATCATTTTCCAGCATTTTTCCCCCCCTCTACATTCACAGTATAACCTTTAAGGCTCATTAGCCGACCAATAGGATTGCCTGGTCAGCCTGGACCAAAGTCCACATGATGTAGGCCGGCATATGGAAAGTTTATCATTCATGTGTTTCCAGAGGGAAATCAATTAAAGGGAGTGTATCACCTAAACCTTTTTCTGTAAATGTAGAGCATACAAAATGATTGAAAATTAACTATGCATTGTATCAGCAAAATTGGATGCAGTAGCCTAAATTAGGAGGAAAAAAAGTGTTTTAAATGTGTCTGCAGAGTCTCAGGTTTATGACATCACCTGTGGCCTGATATGCAAATTACACATTCCCACTGAAAAGCAGTTTATTTGCATATTGGACCATAGGTGATATCAAAAACAGGAGACTGAACAAACACATTTGAAACACATTTTTCTCCTAATTTAGGCATTTGCTTGCAATTCTTCCAACATAATGTATGGGTCATGTCATGCCCCCTTGCAGAATGTAGTTTGCCTGGATCCCACTGCAAGTATATTTTTATACTTTGCTTTTAGCGCTCAGCTCAGGATTTGTAGAAGCTCCTAGGGTTCCTACCTCAGCCTTATTATCCTGAACATATCAATGTTACACGCTGCTTTGTAGTGTGAAGAAATCAAAGGTGTGCAGGAGGAAATTAATTAACTAATCAAGGAGTGGATCCCACTTAACCATGTTAATTGATTTCCTTCAGATCACATATGACTTAAACACACTGCAAAGAAGCATGCAGATATTATGTATGTCTTGGAAAAAGTGGCCGAGGTAGCAAACCTATTTCTAACCTAACGCATTCAGGATAACTATATTCACATTTTAATAAACACATAAGTTTTTATAATGATAACACTTTAAAGGATAACTTGTATAGCACTATCAGGGGCTGACATCTGACAAGCCCCCCTGATAGAGCTTTACAAGCAAAAGAGGGCTCAATTAGATACTTTGTTTGTATTCTTTCATTAACGCATTTCTACTTAAAATGCCTACATTTCATGCAAGTTTATGAATTTCTATTTATAATGCTGATCTAATCTTTAAACTAAACATAATTTAATATTAACCCCTTTGTGATGCATGGTGCTTGCGTCCCACCACCTGTGATTGGAAGCCAGGAACATTATGGCAGAGACCCTGTCAGGGTCTTAGTAGACCCTGTGGGTCCCTGCCAAAAGATCGCAAGACCTCCGGACATCACGTGTGACATAACAGAGGCATGTCTGAACACGGAAGTTTGGGCATGGCGCGATTTAGAGAAATGTAGCCGGTGCTCGCTTTAGGCAGCGGCTACATTTTCCCTTTCAGACTGAGGCCACTCAAAGTGGCTTCATCTGACAGAGTCCCTGCAGCGGGATGCGAGCACAGCTCATCGCGTGGAGCTAAAAAGGTACACTAAAATCATGACGGCATAGATCGTGCTAGCGTCACAAAGGGGTTAAAGGACATTTATTAAAGGACAGTTGTCCTTTAATACACATGAAAAAGGAAGGTCATTCTCAAGTGCTGTTGGCCCGTTAAATCATTTAGAAGAACTGCAGCACATATGACTCACAATTTTGGGACAATCATAATGAAATGTTTCCAAATAGACAACACTGACATTTTAATTATGGTTGCTTGTAAAAACTAAAAATGCATACATCAGTATTACATTTGATTTTATTGATTAAATGTTTGAAATATACTTTTTTAACATGAATCTCTGATTAAAATGTGGTCCCCACATTCCAAACCTCGAGAACAATGACAGTATGGCATTTGTTTTCAGCATTGGGGTTTATTTATAAACATGATGCACACACAGAAAGTGCCAAATACCGGCACTGTTTGGCAGAGATTTTTCCCGCCATTGGAATTTATATAAAATACACAATTGCTGTTATACATAACAAACAACATTCTACAGTGTGGGAGTTTTTGTAAATAACCCCATGTAATTGCTTGTACTGCTTAATAAGTAAAATCCTGCTTTGGTACACCACAGGAAGTCAAGAGTGCACTGGATTAATGTTTCCTTCTTAATGCTGACAGCAGGGCACATAGCATCAGATGCCTCATTTTGTACCAAACCTTGAAAATGTTGACATATTAACATGTGTTGGTAAAGCTATTTTGGGTGTTAATTAGGGAAATTGTGAAACTGTGGTAAGTAAATGTCAACGAGGGACTGTGTGAGATGGATTTGCCTCCACCATTATCACCAAGTAGGGAAACGGTTAAGAAGCTAATGTGGTTTCTTGGTGTCAAGGAATCCGTAATAAAAGCAATTATGTGGGATGCAGTAATTAAAAGGAATGGGGAAGACATTGTTGTTTTGATTAGTGACGCTTTATATCCTCTTTCATTGTAAGTGTGATAGATCAGGTGGGGTGAGTCTTCTTTTATTGTATATTTAATATTCTGGGTGAACACGTGCTGACATTACCTCCCTCTAGCAGTATTTAGCACTCCAGCTTACAGTTGTGTATAGTGCCTGGTACTGTTTAACTATGTTTTGTTTCATAGACTGCTGTGTTATCTACTATAATGGTATTGAAGGCATTCTCAAACCAGTTTCTTATCCTCTGTGCTCCCACTGAAGAGACTGATTACTAAATAACACTAAGAGAATGAAAGGCTAATCTTTAGGACTTTTAGGGGTTTATATAAAACACATGGTGCCTCTGGAAGGGTTAATATCGGTTTCCTAGTCTGCTAATTTCACAAGTATGCTTCTAAGGTTTATTTCCCCTTTACTATGTGATAAACTGATCTATTTCTACTGCAGAGTGCTCTGAAGATAAACCCTTCCATCTAAAACATAATGTACATGTGAGCTGCGGATAGGGAGTGATCAGAGTCTGCTGTCTGTGCAACATGTTTATTTCTTTGCAGTGGGATTTTAAAGAGGAAACTTTATAAACTGCTTTCACCTATAGGTTCATATAGTTGTATGTCCCATAAAAATCTGGATAATATTCAGCTCTCCAGTGTGAGCAGTATATGGGAGTTTTTTTTATTCTTTTAGCACCAGACCTTTTACTATGGGATGTTAAACTGTAACCCTATGGTTGCTGAAGAGCTAAATGTCCCATATTTCCCTTCTGGTGTGTTGGGGTGACAAGCTTATGGGAAATGTAGTTCACAAACAGTTGTGGATCTTCAGTTGGACATCCCTGAAATACTAGATTAAGTCAACCCCTTTTTTTCTGTTTTGGTGCTAAAATTGAAGCTAGTAGTCATGTTTCATGCTGAATTAAGGAGTCGGTACATGGGATGGCCATATTATGTTGCTAATGGAAAATGCATACTTCAAGGCTTTATTAAAAGCTGGCAATACTCCAGGATGAATTTTCTACAATTGTCCAAAATAAAGGGGTAGAACGGTCACTCTTTCTAAGCACCATGCATATTGGCACAAATCTCATTTCACATGTTACAGGGGATGCTTGCTGCAGAGTGCACCATTCACAAGCATTTTTAATTAAAGGTGCAATATAGTAAACCGATCACTAGTGTATTTTTTTTCTCTTCTTCTTCTTCAACTTACTGTCCAGAAGTTTTGTTGTCTTCATCCTCTCTCATACAAATGTCCTTTTTTTTTTATTCAAATCATTCATATATCTCCATGTGAAAGAGCATATCCGCGAATGGAAACCATCATGATTTTTTTTTTGTCTTTTATCTTAAACATTTGTAAGACTGTACTTTTCATTACCACACTGTTACACTTAGAGGTTTTCACAATTGTCTGTTGCAATGACCACAACGTTAACGGAGATCGGTTTTGTAATATTGATTTAGAAATGGTTTCTGGCTTATTTCCTAAATTAAAATGCACCACAAACAACTTTACATTTAAAAAAAAAAAAAAAATAGGAAAAATACAGTTGCCCTTAGGTCTTACCTTGTATTTAAATCTTTTTTTTATTATTTCCCGGGAGTAAATTTTGTGACGGACATAATCACATAAACTTCCAATTGTTGATGTTCTATGATTACCATAAAACTCACTTAATGTAGCTCAATAAAAAAAAAAATGGAATTTCTTAGCTTGTGCTGCATGAATTATTGGGCATTATGACTACATGGAATCTTGAGACATTTCTATCTTCTGATTCTTCTGCAGAAAGCGGTCACTTCTTGGTCTTGGACCTTGGTGGAGCAAAGTTCAGAATCCTTGAGGTAAAGCTGGACGGCTCTCGTGGAGTTGAGATGGAGAGTGAAATTTATGCCATTCCTGAAGAAGTTCTACTTGGTACTGGAGAACAGGTAGGTGTCAGCAGAGGCAAAACTCTCTATGTAATTCACACTTGGTAAAAAAGAGTTTCTGAATATAGCTGGAGCTAAAAAACAAACACTGTGTATGAGTATTGTGTATACAAACTTCCTATTCATACTATGGCTATTTAGTTTTTTTTCCTAATATGTGAAAGTAGACCCACTTTTAAATGGCCGATTCATGTGTAGTAAAATACAATAGTGCAATGACCTTATATGGTTTCTTTCTCCATGCATTGTCTTAGCAGCTGTTTGACCATGTAGCTGAGTGCCTCAGTCACTTCCTTCAACAACGAAATCTTAAGCAAACCGTCCTGCCATTGGGCTTTACCTTCTCTTTTCCATGTGTGCAGAGTCGGTTAGACAAGGTAAGTACTGGTCTTTGTTTCTATAGAGTGTAGTGCAGGCTGCTTTTCAAAATCTTGGGACCCAGTACAGATCTATGATCCTTGCCTCTGCCCTTCCTCTTCAGTCTGCTGCTTCCCGCTGCCATTCCCTCCCCACTTTAAAGTGGCCCTAAAGTAAAGTATTTCATGTATTAAATAGGAGTTAAAAACACAGGGCTGCCTTTCCATGAGAAACCCAGCATGCATCTTCTTTGGTTCTCTCTGAGAAATGGGAAAATAAGGCTCTCTGTGCTAGCTAGTGGCCATTTGAAATGAAGGCTGCTGGGCAAAAGCATAAAATGCCCTTTTTTAATTTTTTTTATATATAGATATATAATTTATGTGTGTGTATGTACTTTTGATAGTACATGCCAGGTTATCCTCTGCCCGGCAGCTGCCATGCTTCACTGGGAAGCGGGCAGCTCGGTCCTGTCAGTAACCATGTGTCTCTCCATGGGATCAGCAGAGAGGACTTTGAAAAAACTGACTGTGCGTTAGACCTAAATCTTTTATATTGTTTAAGGTCCTTTAAAAGGCACTCACCTAGAGGTACATATAAATGGGAAAAATATAGCTGTAACTTCTTTTTTAAGTAGATTGTGTTACCTACTCCTCTGCATTGGTATTGTGTATAATGCTTTGAAAAGTAGCACATATTCTAATTGTAGATACAACAAATTGTTGTACAATCATCCATGTGTTATATGCAACTTCTATGTATAGAGTGTTCTGATCTCGTGGACCAAAGGATTTCACTGTTCTGGAGTAGAAGGAAAGGACGTGGTGCAACTGCTGCAAGATGCCATTCGTAGGCGAGGGGTGAGTGTCTTACTAGAATAAAGACTGGTGTATGTAGGTCTTTTTTTATTATTATTATTATTTTTAATTTCCTTGTAACCTCAAAGCAGGGTGGATTAAAATTGATTTTAGATTATAATTCTATATAATTTACTACAAAAAAAATTATATAATATGCTGAAAAAAACACCACTTTTTCTAAATTTAAATGAAAATACAATTTATACAAATACAATAGTTATAGCGCAATAACCCCAAAAAAAGTGTGTGTGTGTGTGTGTGTGTGTGTTTTTAAAAACATTTTTATAACTATTTTCACCTACAGTGACCTCTTGACCCCAACCCTAAATTTCACCCTAACCCTAATTTCACCCTTATGCTAACCCTTAATATATTCTAATTGTAACTGAATTGTAACCCTTATGCTAACCCTAATAATTATTATAACCCTAGATGTTTAGCTAATTAAGGTTTTTTAAAAAAAATTTTTTATTGCAATGTTGTTGACTGCCTCTAGGGGCAGTCCTGCAACAGCATCAGAGCAACGGAAGTTACATTTTTTCCACTTCCGATGCTCTTCCCACAAGAGGGCAGCAGCCATATAAGAGGAGGATGTTGTTCTCCAATATGGCGCCCGTGATTCGCTCCGTGGAGCGATTGCGAGTGTCTGAAACACTGGATTTTGGAGATGCTTAATGCCTCCACCTCGAGCTGTTGGCAAACTTAGATCGCAAACACCACTCATTTAACTGCAGGAAAGACTAGGTTCGTCCAATGTCGGCAGTGCTTTGCCAGACAGGACAGACCTAGTCCGTCACATGTCGGCAAGGGGCTAAAGAGACTGTAACAGAATGCCAAGAGCTATGACTATGGCCATTTTGTGTTCCAGATTTTCAACCTTTAGTCCCACTGTAGTAACTTAACCCAAGTAAAGAAAGCTTGATTGGGATGTCATATTGTCTTTTGACCCTATGTATGTATATGAGGATCAACATTTTATTGTATGAAAGTGCTGGACATTTATACAGTCACAGGTCAAGAGAAAAGACGATTGAACAATAGAAGTTAAATACATTTTCTCAAACACAATAGAAAACATAATTTAAATTTGGTGCCAATAGGAACATTGCTGCTATAGTAGCAATCAGTGGGTGTAGAGGGGCGTGAATAAGGCTCAGGAGAACTGGCGCCCCATCCAGATTTGGTCCCTTTTAACTTGGCAACCAATTGGCACCGTGCCAACTCGGCCCTTTTAACTCCGTGACCAATCAGCACGGTGCCTATTTTGGAGTTGAATTAGATAGCCGAAATGTGGTCGACTTTCCCATACGTTGCCTAGAGCTGGGCTGCCCGTTATCTGAGCAACGTTTCCGAAATATGGAATGGGCTTTAAAACTCCTGGCCAATTACAACAAGGCTGACCATTTGAATTGCACAGAACGTACCCAGTGAACGGGCTTAACCTTTATTTGAAAGTGGTCACTAATAATGGACATTTAGTAAGAACAAAACACAGACCGTAATGCAGGAGTATGTATGCTTTATAATTTTATGGTTTTAGTTAAATGAAACTATTTAGTAGTTCTCCAAATGTGTGTTATTTAATGAAAATCGGTTCTGATATAGCTATACCAGATTATTCTAAATATGAAATCTTCATCTCCTTGCAAATATTAACAATTATTACTACCAGAAAGAATAAGTCTTTACATTTTAAAAATCCTGTTTTAAATCAAATCAATCCTGTATGAAACCTGTGTTGAGTATGCCCCCAAATTACTGAACTGCTGGCTTTGGATGTTTCTTTCTGTAGCTAATTGGCATTTTCTCCCCTCCCAGGATTATGGTGTTGATGTGATTGCCATTGTTAATGATACTGTGGGAACAATGATGAGCTGTGGGTACCAAGACCACAGTTGTGAGGTTGGCCTTATTGTTGGTAGGTATGTTTTATGGTTCTAAGTTGGATGATGTCATGGGCTCTCAGGTGTTCACCTAATATACATTTATTGTCTGTTGTAGGAACTGGAACTAATGTCTGTTACATGGAGGAGATGGGGAATATCCAATCAGTGGAGGGGGATGAAGGCAAGATGTGCATTAATGTGGAGTTGGGGGCCTTTGGAGATGATGGTCAGTTAAGTCCCATTCAGACTGAGTTTGATTGGCACTTGGATAAAGACTCCTTTACACCTGGGAAGCAGAGGTTAGTGTCGGACATGTCTGGGGAAAACAGAATGCAATATGATTTTTGAAAATTGGAGCTTGTCAAATTCCCACAAATGTTTGTGTCTGTATATGCATCCTTCTGGACTATGCTTTAAAAGTAATGTGGGAAATTACTGTTCAGTAAAGGGAAGTGATTTGTCCCTCTTTGCATAGATTCTTTTAACCCATGTTCTGATATCACATGGGTGAATCCATTTGGTTTTGCTGAAATATATATTTACATAATCCTTAGAAATGTTAAGGTATTAAAAAAAAAAAAAAAGTGTAAAACCCTGTTACATGGTTTCTGATATTGTGCGGTACCACAAAGGGTGTCATGGAGCCATCGAAGGTACCTAACCTGCCTTGCGTTTCTGCTTTTAAAACGTGAGTTCTTGTGAATCACATTATCCTCCTGATTGCATCGTGATGTGACTTCATGAATCCCAAAGCCAGTGCTATATGTGCATATGCTGACCCTGTCCTCAGTTGGCACATGTGTCTCGCATTATTTCCTTGTGCTGGTTTAATATATAACGTGTCCTCTGATATCAGTCAGAATATAATTATATATAATTCTTCCATTTCTGATCAAACCCTATGGGATATCTTTTGAATGGTAGTTCATAGCTGCTACCTGCTACTACCCAGAGATGCCTGGCCACCACAAAGAGGATCATTGTTTAATATGTGGCAGGTACCCATTTTAAGATTGCTAACTTTTCTCCTCTGCTCATACAGTTTTGATAAGATGGTCAGCGGAATGTACATGGGTGAAATTGTGCGGAATGTGCTGGTAAAGCTTGCCAAACAAGGACTACTGTTTGACGGTGTCACAACTCTGGCGCTGCTTACCAAGGGACGCTTTGAGACCAAGCATGTCTCTGCGATTGAGGCGTGAGTGTTCAATGCAATTTATTTGTAATTTCAATTCCAACTAAAATGCCTCCGAAGTAACGTTTTTGCATGTTTCTCCTGTGCAGTGATCAGTCTGGATTGGCTGCAGCAAAAGACATCTTGACAGGCTTGGGTCTAAAGCCAAGTGAACAGGATTGTTTTAAAGTCCAATGTGTCTGTAGTGCAGTATCTGCAAGATCTGCTAAACTTTGTGCGGCTGGACTTGCTGCAGTAGCCACAAGATTACAGCGCAATCGCCAAGGTACTCAGGGAAATGTCACGGTTGGTGTAGATGGATCGGTATACAAGATGCACCCAAAGTAAGTCTGTGTTTTACTACTTCTTTGTTCCCTCCATACAGTGCTGTATTTACCGCGAGGCATCCTAGGCATCCCGCCTAGGACGGCAAGTTTTGGGGGCTGCAATGCCACCCAGCACTGGGGGGAAAAAAATCGTCCCGTTTAAAAAAAAAAAAAAAAAAAAAAGAAAAAACACACTTGCAGGCAGAGACGGAGGTGAGAAGGGATCAGAAGATCCCTCCTCACCTTCCCTCTGCCGGCAGGCTGCACGGGGAGCCGAACAGGCAGCACAGAAAAACCTTTGTGCTGCCTGTTCGGCTCCCCTTGCAGTGTGACACGGAAGTGCCGACAGTCACGTGACCGGCGAGTTGACGTCATACGCGCGCCGGGTCACATGACCTGTCGGCACAACCGCCTAGGAGCTGAACAGGCAGCATGGAGGAGACCATTCTGCCTGCCACTAGCCACCGGGGAAAAAGGTAAGTGCTGGGGAAATGGGGGGATTTGGGCAAATTATTAATGGCAAATAACACTGGCATATTATTGGCAAATTGGCAGGGGCATATTAAATGGCAAATAATACTGGCTTAATATTGGGCAAATTGGCTGGGGAATATTAATGGAAAATTATACTGGCATACTATTGGGCATATTCAATGGCAAATACTGGCATATTGGGCAAATTGGCTGGGGAATATTAACAAAATAATATTGGGCAAATTGGCAGGGGCTGATTAAATGGCAAATACTGGCATATTATTGGTGAAATTGGCTGGGGCATATTAATGGAAAATGATACTGGCATATTATTGGACAAATTAGCTAATAATTAGAATATTGGCAAAAATTATTGGCAATGTGTATGTAATGGGGTGATGGGGCATGTCCTCGGTGTGCAACGTGGGTTATGGGTCATGTCGTGGGTGTGCATCGTGGGTAAGGGGGGTGCCCAAAATTCGTCTGCTAGGGCAGCACAAAACCGAGATATACCATTGCCTCCATACACAATCACATCAGCTGTTCTCCCCAAGTGCAGTCTCCAGTGGTTGTGGTGTTTTTTTATTTTTTTTTATTTTTTAGGGCTTGCCTAGTCTATCCAGAAGGTGTTTAAAACTTGATTGCTTAAAGTGTATACTCGGGTACACAGAACATTATAAGGATGCATTTAATTATAAAAGTTATTTCTCATGAATTTTTATGCAAACTATAAAAAGCATTTTTTCCGTGCATAAGACAACCATTTATTTATTTAGAGGCAATTCAAGAAATAAAATATCTGGACATAAAATACTGATTTGGTATGAATCGCAAATAACTTAAACAAATGAAAAATAAAATATTGATTTCTTAATTTTGGGTTACAAATTAGGGGGTGTCTTATACACAGAAAATGCCTGGAGTGACACGGGGAAAAACTAGCTTACTGTGTGTCTGTCTTCTGTAGTTAATAGTCATCCTTATCCCTGAAAGCGAATGAATATTTGTACTCGGCTTGTTTGAATACTGAGGCTGATTGTTCTCTTTATTTGACTGTCCATATTGAAGTCTACATTTCTTTCTATTTGTAGGTTCAGTGAGCGTCTCCATTTGGCTTTGCAGAGCTTGGCTCCAGGTTGCAACGTTAAATTCTTGCTTTCTGAGGATGGAAGTGGGAAGGGCACGGCCATAGTAACTGCTGTGGCTCAGAGGCTCGCTGCACAAAGACGCCTGATTAATGAAGTCCTCGCCCCATTTAATCTGTCTCCACAGAAGTTAAAAGAAGTACAAAGCCGAATGCGTAAAGAAATGGTATTTGGACTTCATAAAGCCACTCAGCCCTGTGCAACTGTGAAGATGCTCCCCACTTATGTACGCTCTACACCGAATGGGACAGGTAAAAATAATAGGACTTGAAATAAACGACTTACTCCACAGGCCTGGCTTTTATATAACTAACTTCCTTTGCTTGTCTTGTAGAACGTGGAGACTTCATAGCATTAGACCTGGGAGGAACCAACTTTCGGGTTCTGTTCGTCCATGTTGGCAGAAAAGAAGAAGGAGGTGTGCAAATTGTAAGCAAGACCTTCTCCTTGTCCCAGGAAGTTATACAAGGAACTGGAGAAAGGGTAGGTGCTCCCTCCTGTCATCTCTAAACTCTTCAAACTAGAAAGAATACAGTCCTTTTTTTTTTTTTTTTTTTTAATTAGAGTTTTTATTGTGTCACGGATCAATACGTACACATCTTATACAAAATGCATGTTACAAACACATAATGAAATGAAAAATAAGTTTGTAAAGATGTGACTAAATAAACTGGAACAAATATACTTTTGTGTAATTGTAAACATAAAGTACTGAAACAGATTCCAAGACATATTATTTGTGTAGTAAGTGGTAGCTATATCAGTACCATAAAAATAAACGAACGTCTTAGGTAGTCTAGGGTGAACTCAGGTAGGGCACAGTCTCCTGTAATTGCCACTCTTCAGTGAAGAACAAAAAAAATAAATAAAAAGAAGCCCAAAAGGGCTCTCAGATCCTTGCTACGCATAATAAATCTTTAAACCACCCTTGCTAGTGGTCCCTAGTGCCATGTAGGATAAACTGTCATCCAATACTATATGCAAAAACATATATGCCATATCGGCTTCATACTAATACCAATGAAACACAGTTTCTGATTCAAAGAAGAAAATAGGCCCTTAAGAAACTTAAACAATAAACTAACTAAACAGATAGGGCATGGGTGGAGATGATTAAAATAAAATAAAAATAGGGAGAATAGGAAAAGCTAAAAAGGGGAGAAGAAAAGAGAAAGAGAGAAGAAAAAAAAAAAAGGGGGGGGGGGGGGGGAGGAAAGGAACAGAGTACCCAACAAAGACAGAAGAATAATATGAGTACATGAGAGATGTAGACATATTAGGGATGTATAATCTGAGGGTAAAAGCAGATGGGGGTAAACTGTTGCATCGGCAAAAATAGAGCCGAAAAATTGGACCTTGGTCTCACACAAAAAAGTGAGTCAAATTAAAATGCGCCGTGGCCTCAAGATGAGGACGGCATGCCCGAGGGGGGGGCGGACCGACTGTGGATGGAGCAAACAAATTACATGGGAACAGACTGGGCTGAGATAAAAAGATATAGAGGGAGATGTCCAGAACAAGGAACCATTTGAAGGATAAGTCCACTGATTCAAGAGTCCCGGGTCGCAATGGTGTCTTCGTTTAACAAGCGGAGGAAGATCAAGACTTTTCAAAAATTTGGCGATGGAAGCTGGGTCTGGAGTATTTTGTTGTCCCGGTTCACTGACAGCGAGTGGGGTAACCCCCAGCGGTAACGTATTTCGTGGTTACGTAGGTGAGCCGTTAAGGGTAACATGGACCTCCTCCATCGGAGAGTCTCCGGGGCCAGGTCCTCATAAAACTGCAGCACAGCTCCTTCATAGTTAATAGTCTGCAGCGTACGCGCTGCCCTCAAAATAGCTAATTTATCAGAGAGCGATTGCAGGTGAACAATGACGTCGCGTGAGGCATCTGGAGGCGCTTTGACTGCTTTTTTAATCCTATGGCAATCAACAATTCTCAGATTTCTTGAGTCCACATCAGGTCGTAGATGAATGAAAGCTTTCCTCAGATAGGCAGGAAGGATAGTGGGCTCAATATCCTCCGGCACTCCTCGTACCTTGATATTTAAGCTGTCGGTGGAACTGTGCCATCTGTAAGGTAAGTTTGGACGTGTGGCTTGCTGCCTCCGATTGAGCCAGTCGGGTCTGGACCTCTGAAATTTCCAGCTTGTCCACTTTAGTGAAAAGTGTTGAGACGTCTGCTCGAACACTTGCAAGTTCAGCTTTAATCACTGTTTGTAGGTCCAAATACAGCTTTTGTATATCTCCCTTCGTCGCTGGGGCTTGCGTCGAGGTCTTAGGATTAGAAGGCTTCGCCTGAGTCTCTCTTTGCATGGGTCCTGAGTCTCCCGAGGAGTCCTCAGAGTCCGTTTGGACCTGCTGAGAGGGCAATTGCGCCAAACTCGAGGTAGGCTGTAAAGGCCTGAGCAGGAACGTCCCGATATCTTGGCTTTTAGGCTTCAGGGAGCTCTCACATGTTTTTGTTTTTCGTCCCATCGCTGAGGAGGGTTGTCAGAGTATCGACTGGGTACCAAATCAGCGGGGAATACGACCCAGAAAGCCGGTTTCTATTCTGTCTCGAGGGAGCCCATATAAAACACGTCTGCTCGTGGCCACAGTTGGAAACGCCCCCCCCCCCCCCCCCCCCTCCAGTTTTTTTTCATGTTTGCTCATGTTTAATTCTAATGAAGGCCCGTGCTCAGTCATTTTACATTACTGCAGTGACGGTAAAAATGATGGGTTTGTGATAGACGTTTGTGGTCCTTGTAACTAATGACAAGTAGGCACTTGAAAAGCATGTGTACTATATAACAATCCACTGGTTTTATGAAGATTAACGGTTTATTGTAGAATCCATGCTCCTTTTATTTATTGCTTGTACAGATGCTCTATTCCAGAAACACAATGACCTGGTTTTTCTTCTTTGTTTATTTCCTGTAACAAAGATCTATTTTCTTTTTTATGAGCATATTCGTTTTTCACTTTTGTCTTCTTTTTGCAGTATTAACAGAATAGGAAAGCCAAACAATCAATGTGTAGAGAGACTTGTGTGCATACATTTTATAACTGAATGAAGGGAGACCTTTTACTTTTGCGCTTTTAAATATTTATATGTAGGAATAATGGATTTGAGGGAATTGTCAGTTGTCTGAACTCCCAGTTGCAATCTCCCTCAGCCCCCACACTCTGTATAGTTCCTAAATTGTAGATTTGCAAGGGTTTTTGCCACAGTCTTGCCAAAGAAAAACCCTCACCCTCCATATTTCTTCTCCTTCTCTCTGTCGTGACTATGTAGTTTAGCTCCCACGGTTCATTCTATATGAAGGAGAGGCTGTCTAAGTCCTAGAATTTATTAGCATAGCCCCTCTTTGTATGGGCAATTTGCTATTGTAACCTAATATCCTTACTAATTCTGGCTGAGTATCATCAGAATAGTTGTGCACAAACCAGCAATACGGCTAAAGATTACTGGAAAATCTCCTGGCTAAAGGCAGTACCCCAGATTTTCCTGTGCTAGTCTCCTAAGGTGAACACTTTAGTAGTGCTGCTTCTGGATGTGGACACTTTTTATTTTTGTATTTTTTTTTTTTTTAAATTCATTTTTCTTTCCATTCCCCTTTTTTGCCAGTCTGTATTTCCCCCTACTTTGTTACACAAAAACCGCTTCACCATAAGCTAAACTTTTTGGACTAGACATTTTAATCACTTCTCATGGTTTGCCATATTGAAGGGCAGCTAATCTGTTTTGAAAGACGCGTTTGTATGGTTTTTTTTTTTTGTGAGCTGCAATCACAGGCATTTAGAAATCATGGCATTGACTGCTATTGTTTAGAGAGAACAATAGTATGTTCTACTGTAAAAAAAATAAAACCTCTTCAACAATAAAAGCTTTATAAACCTGCATTTTCCTAACCAGTGAATTCCCTTATTGTGTGAATAATGTCCGAGTCATTCCCTGAAACGGATCACATCTGACTGTAATACTTAGAGGTCTGTTTGCCAAAAAGAAGTAACATTTTTGTGGCTTTCCATAAAATAATTTAAGTGTTTCCATTTTAATAGCTGAGGCTCATGTTTTTATAATATTTATAAAAGTGCTATTTCAAACTCTAATCTTGGTTATTTGTGCCTCTCCATGCTTAAGGTGTGTGTGTGTGTGTGTGTGTGTGTGTGTGTGTGTGTGTGTATTTATACACCAGACCCACATTTTGATCAGTAATTGGAGGCAATAACTATCACTTTTATGAGTTCGGTATAAGACGGGGGGGGGGGGGGGGGGGGGATTCTAATGATGACCTGAGCCTTTTCTCTCCTTCCTCAGCTGTTTGACCACATTGTGGACTGCATCTCTGAGTTTCAACAAGAGCATAATCTGCGAGGAAGGAGGTTGCCCCTGGGTTTTACTTTTTCCTTTCCCTGCAGACAGACCAGCCTTGACCAGGTAAACTGTTTAACTTGTACCATTTTCCGAAATGAGTGAGACGCCAAAAAGCCGTTCGGGCCAATGTGTGCTTTGCTCAAGACTTCTTCATGTTTGTACAGCCTGCTCTATTTGACATGCACAAGGTGACCTACTGGCTTCTTTTACATTTAGGGCATACTGATTACCTGGACTAAAGGTTTCAGTGCATCTGGCTGTGTAGGCGAAGATGTGGTCCGGCTTCTCAGAGAAGCTGCCCTTCGGAAAGGTGTATGTATACTGCAGCAAACTGTGTCTGTTTTAATGTATGTTTATCTAATACCATACAAAGTGATTCAATGCAGTGAATGTTAACAGAGTCTGTGTTGCAGAACTCCGATCTAATGGTTGTTGCTTTGGTGAATGACACGGTGGGAACAATGATGTCCTGTGGATATGATGACCCAGCCTGTGAGATTGGACTTATAGTAGGTAAGTTCCTTGTCCACTCTGAATGTTTCATTATTTGTAAATACTTTGTAAATACTTTGTAAGTACTTAAGTTTATCTTCGTTTATGGACTTAAGTTATCCGTCTCTGTTTATCTCTCAAAAAGTTGCAGTCTGGTTCAAGGTGACCAGGTAAAGATAAACACATTTGGATTTTGCACTAGTCTTTCAGAAATTTTACACAATGTTCTCTTCTGTGTACTATTGAAATCACTTGTTTGTTCTTATTTTATTAAATACCTGTGTGTGTGTGTGTGTGTGTGTGTGTGTGTAAAATATGGGTTGGAGAAAAAAAATTCGGACCATAAAAATTTTGTTTCTAGCACATGTTTATAAATCTATATATACAAGTTTGGTGTGGTTGGCTATATGAATTACCAAGGTGAAATTATTACCTCTTCAGTGGCTTTTATTCACCTGTCCTTTTAGCCAAGATTCGGAAAAAAACACCAATTCACTTTTCTTTTAATTATTGGACATTCTTTGCAGTGTTTCCAAAATCTGCTGCTTTCTTTCTCTAAAATGTATTTTACATTTGTGCAATTCTAGGAATCTCGTGGAAAAGTGGCGCTCCCCAACTATCCATCCTTTAAATATCTTTGCCATGTACGAACAAATCTAGTTCAGACATTATTTATTTTTACTTTATGCCCAATTTGTTATAAATGATTATTCCGGATCAGTTGGCTATACACAGCAATGAGTGATTTCCTAGATCACTATATCGGCCCAACTGTGTCAGTACAACCTACTGCATCTACATGCTATTCATGTGACACATGACTTTTCTGTCATATCTGCATTGCCCCTCGGATCTTCAATAACCTTTTTTTTTTTTTCCCTCTACTCCTTGATTTGCACCTAATATGCTGTTGCTTTTTCTGTCATGGTTAATGTTGCAGTCCCATCAAAACCAGGGGTTTTCCCTGCTTGACACAAGTCTGAAAGGATGCTACTGTCTGTGAAGCACATGAACTAGGTTTATGAGGAAATACTTGTGTATAAGCTGTAAAAACTTCCCCTTTTACACCGTAAATACTAAACAATTGTTTACTTGAGAAACTGTTTTGCAACCTAAACATGAGATACACATAGAAACCTCAAAGTAAGTTACAGCTTTAGAATGCCACACATTTCTGTTAACCATAAAATTAACACTATAATTTAAAGGTGCAGTCTAGTCCCCAAATTCACTTTGGGGAAAAAAAGTTAGTGCGTTATTTAAGCAGTAGTCTTCCACTTTCACCCATGTGATTTAATGCAGTCATTCTGCACAAATCACATTTTCAATATTCTACTTTTAGCCGTTCTCTGCACCCTATCCTACATGTATTGTTGCACCGATTGTGTGTAGGCACTGAGCATGTATCAGTTTTGTTTCATTTAGTCCCTTCCTCTGCTGGTGGAATAGAATGCATTGTGTGGAACCTAAGTGATCTTGCTCTTGTACAGGTAGGATCTCTTAACACATTGTCTGATGACCTAACTAGAGAAACAAGATATTACATTCATTTGAATGTCCATTATTCTCATTAGTTCTTGCAGCAAAAAATGAAAAATGGGAAATTTGCTTTTACTCTAAGCTAGTGTGGGCACTCCTGGTTTCTTGCAAAATGCTGTAATTTCACACATTCATCCTATATTTTAAGCGATGTAAAATATGCATTTGAATGTACTTTAATATGCATTAACATTTGGATATATGCAAGTCTTGCATATATCTAGTGGCACAAAGTTAGGGCCGTCTGACCCACAGGGCAAAACGAGCAGCTGCCCTGGTAGAATCACACTGCAAAGGTCCACTGAGTCTGCTACTTGAGATCTATACTTTTTTAATGTTCTAACTTGCCAGAATGGATGACATTACTGCTTTACATTATTTTATTCTTTCTCTCACCAACAATTACACCCCCTTTATGCCCAGGCCTGCCTAGCTGCTTCCAACTACCTTCTTTTTGTGTTTTTTTTGGTTTTGTTTTCTTAGTCACCCTATTGGCCATTTAAATGTTTCCACCTGATCAGCTCTTCACTTAGATATCACCTTTCACCTTTTTTCCTTGACCTTGGATTTCTTGGCTTTGATTTTTTTAGTAAGGTTTCAATTTCAGAGGAGACTTTACACACCCTGGCAATCAAAGGGTGGTATTCTGTTATTCGCTATAAAATAAGGAGAGTTGGTATTGTTTTCTTTAGCACTAACGTGAAGTGTGTGTTACCCTGATGGAGGCAGTATGATGGCATGTTGTAGTGCACATTGGCAGAAAGCGTTTATTCAGCACATTTGGTTTAAGGCTTGTTATTTAGTGTCGAGCGAACCTGAACCGCACTGTTCGGGTTCGTATCGAACATTACGGTTTTTGGACCCCGGACCCGAACATGGACATTCCACTGTATGTCCGTGTTGGAGATCGGGGTTCGGCGATTACATTGTATGTAATGCTATTGGCTTTCTATAAACCGAAGAAATGTCTGAAATGTCCCGCTATGAAATCTCCAGCGACGAGCTGTGGTACAGAGTCGGCGATGAAGCGGCTGCGCGGAAGCAGCCGCGATGAAGTGTCCCATCCCCCCCCAGGGAACTGTGATCACCCGGGTTAGGGTTAAGGTTGGGGTCAAAAGGTCAGTGTAGGAGAAAATGGTTAGGAAACAAAAAAAAAAACTAGTATTAGGTTATTGCCCTATTACTTGGGGAAAAAAACAGACAGAAAAACATGGAAACGTTGGTATTTATAAACTCAGGACAAATATTAGAAACTATATAGACGGGGTCTTTTTTACAGTTTTATAATTGTGTAAAAAAAACATATATTCATTTTTTTTTTTTTATAGTAAATTATATCATATGATGAAAATAATAGTATCAAAAGAAGGCCCCATCTGTACTTTAAAAAATTATATATAATTTGTGTGGGTGTAGAAATCACAGTTAAGCAAACGTATGACAAGGCACATCACTTGCAGCATAGAACTCTGTCACTAAGGGGTTAAACACAGCCTTGCATTAAGCCTTCCAATAGCTGACTCTCTAATGCAAGCATTCTGTCCACCTACAAAAATCATCAAGATCCTCTCTCATCTTGTATCTGTAAACACTGCTGTGCTTTAGAGCTCACACTACTTTAGGTGTTAAACTGAAACTGTTTTATTCCAGGTACAGGAACTAATGCTTGCTACATGGAGGAAATGAAGAATGTGGAGATCCTGGAAGGGAATGAAGGCCGTATGTGTGTGAATATGGAGTGGGGGGCCTTTGGAGACAATGGCTGCTTGGAGGATGTCACCACAAACTTTGATCGTGATGTAGACCAGTTTTCAATCAATCCTGGAAAACAAAGGTTGGTATTTTGAATAAGCAGGTTTGTATGATTTTGGATTTAAACTGAGCATGTTTTTTAATGTTATTCTACACTGCGTTAAAGTGCAGAGTAAAAGGAAAAGAATCTCCATCGAGGGTGGTACTGGAAAACATGGTGTGAGAATTTTGGTTGTCCAAAAGAATTATAATTCTCTATGTAGGTGAAGTGCTCAGGTATGTTAAGGCATTTGTGCAGATAGAGATCCCCCAGAAAGTCCAACCAGTAAAGGGGGACGGGATGGATTTTGCTGGTTATTCCATTGCTGCTCATGCAGTTTTATGTAAACCTGTTTGATCAAAGTCTATGACTGGCACAAGAATGAGTACATCACTTATAAGAAGCTGAGAGGTCCTAGCAATACACAGATCACAGATCGCATATGCATATTAAAATGCCTGCAAGGTCTCTCTGCATAACTGGAGATTTACACTGAATAAAAGAGGAGTCCTGGCTGAGGGCCAAACACCTCCCTGTAGATTATGGACCCTGGTTTATGTGCCATAACTCTATAAGTTAATATTATTAGTCATATTCTGTGAGTAGACCACTCTGAAGGACTAGAATGTGTCAGTGACAATAATTGACATCCATTGTTCTGGATTAACTGGTAAACTGATTATGTTGTGTACATTATGTGTCTTACTGTGTGTTTTGTAATTAGGTCTACTCACTGTATGTTAATTTCTATTTGGTTTGCAGTCTGAAAGTCTAATGTATTCCTAGCCCCAGTTAGTTGGAGAACTATGTTTAGTTCCATCCCCCCATTGTATACTAATGTCTGTGATGTCATGTTTATGTCTTTGTTTCACAAATAAAGAAGTTGTTCAATTTTGCTGTACCTGACTGCTAGTGGTCCTGTCTGCTATTTAGATACAAATGGCAAAGGTCCAGGAAAGATTTGCTGGGTGGATGCTGAGCTATAATCGGGGGCTAAGGAGGTGATTTCCTAAAACGGGCAGAGGGTCTACTACATCCGGTAGACAGTCTGTATATATGTGTGTGTGTGTGTGTATATATGTATGTGTGTGTGTGTGTGTGTGTGTGTGTGTGTGTATATATATATATATATATATATATATATGTGTGTGTGTGTATATATATATATATATATATATATATATATATATATATATATATATATATATATAAATATATATATATATATATATATAAATTTCCACTTCCCCTTTTTTATTTTCTTTGTGGGGTTGGGGATGGTTCTCAAAATGACAATTATGATAAGAAATACTGCCCATAAATAAATCCATCTGGAAGTCTTGTGCATGTATTATTGTAACCAGAATTGCCACCGCGTCTGTTTACTGTGTGGGTGGCCAGTACCGCCAAGTCATTCACATGGTCAATCTCCTGGGAGCTGGTATATTGTATTTTCATTATTGTAATGATTGGAGAATATAAATCTCATTTTAAATGCACCAGTCATTACTTTAAATCATGTAGTTGTCATATTGGATTATGCAAAACCAGTTTCACCTCTAATTGTTTAATAAATGATCAAACAAGTCAGTGAAGTGTACATATAAAGAGCCTCTCTCCTTTATTATTGGCACGGTGCCTCACTCTACCGTCTACAGAACCCTCCGTGAGCAAATCTATTTGCAGAAAGCACGTTTTCAGTGAAGTGTTATATGGCTCCAGACACACATTTCCTAAAGTGTCTGTGTAAAACACTGCAAGATTCACACCATCTATACGCATGGCTTATGTGGGATTCAAAGGGATACTATAATCTTAACATTGTTTTATATGTCCATGTAGAGAAGGGGGGGGGGGGGGGGGGATTGATCATTTTAAATGTGCAAGAGATGACTCCTGTTTATGACCTCTCTGTGACATTGTGATGTCTTAAACAATGTAAACCATGGCTATATTTAAAATACATTTTCTAGCAATTATGTGAATGCAATGTATAGTTGTGTTTTTTGTTGTTTTTTTTTGTGTGAGGGGTGTGTTTCACAACTGAATTATTGTGTGTTTTGTTACCCAAACCATTCCGTTCAATATGTAATACACCTTTTAAAAAGTGTGAGCTCTATATTTATGTGCTGCAAAACCACAGTGTGTTTGTTTATTTATTTTATTTATGTTGCATTTCGGATGATCCCAGTGCTCGTTTAAAGTAAATGATTTTTGTATGTCTTGACAGAATTGGCTATATAATTCTATAGGGGATTTTAATACTGTTGCCCTGGACTACACACATTTTTAAAGAAGGTTTTGGAAGTCTTGTGCAAACCAGTTGTGGGCCACAGACTGGCAGCTGCACTATTCAGACTGAATGTACCCGATAATTATGTCTTGTTTGTTAATTTCATTTTCTAATTTAGGCAGCTATATAATTAATGTGGGGGAAAGCAGAGGGGTTGCGCTCTGTTTTCTTTGATTCATTATAATTGTATTGTAAATGTGAAATGGACAGCTGACACATGACTTTCTTTTTTTTTTATATATGTCTACAGTTGACCTAACCCCACACGGGTCATACACACACACACACATATATATATATAGATATAGATATAGATATATATACATATAGATATTCCGTACTGATTATCCAATGCTTGTATTGACAATGACACTCCACTATAAACTTTCTAGACCTCTTATATTAGCTGCAGGCTTCATTTGTTCCATATCTGGTTTTGGTTTTTGTAACTGGGGAGTTTGAGGCCCCTCTTCTAATTGTAAACCTTTTATTGGATTGTTAATGCAGAATCACTGCTGGAAAAGGCTACTGGAAAAAGCTATAAGACTGGTGAATGCAGCAAAATTGACATTGGGTTTGTTTCCAAAATTTGGGCAATCGCGTGGGTATATTGATTGGATTTCAGAAATTGAAAGTACCGTATTTGCTCGATTTTATAAGACAAGGTTTTTTTTCAGAATTTTTTTCAAATTGAGGTCAGACTATAAGACTGGGATCCTGGTCCCCCGCAGAGCTGCAGGGGACCTGGATCCCCCTCTCTAACAGCAGGGGATGTCTGCGCGATGAGCGCAGACTCCCCCTGCTGCTGCCCGGCACGACCGCCGGGACTTCTATGATGAAGCCGGGTACTTCTGGCTTCGTCATAAAAGTCCCGGCGGTCGTGCCGGGCGGCAGCAGGGGAGGTCTGCGCTCATCGCGCAGACATCCTCCGCTGCCCTGCTAGCCACCAGGGAGAATCGGGCAGCCGGGGGATGTCTGCACGATACGTGCTGACATCCTCCATGCTGCTAGACACTTCCGTCTATTATGACGGACCAGCTGTCCGTCATAATAGACGGAAGTGTCGGGCAGCATGGAGGATGTCTGCACGTATCGTGCAGACATCCCCCTGCTGCCCCCACTAGCCACCAGGGACCAAGAAACAGGTGAGGGGGAGGGAGGGGGGAGGCAGAGAAACGAGGGGGTGGGGGGTAGAAAGACAAGGGGGGACGGGGACAGACGGGGGGAGAGCAACAAGGGGAGGGAGGGGGGGGAAGAGACAGAGACGAGGGAGGGGGGGCAGAGAGAAACAAGGGGGGGAAGAGACAGAGACAAGGGGAGCGAGGGGGGAGACAAACGGAGGGGGAGAGAGAGAACACTAAGGGGGGGAGAGAGAACACTAAGGGGGGAGAGAGAGAGAAAGCTGGGGGCAAGGGAAAGAGAGAGGCAGCATTGGCACATTAAAGGAAATAAAAATGCATTTTTTGATATCATAATTTAAGCAATTTACATGTGAATATATACAAGTTGAACTTTTTTACCTATAGGGTAGTCTTATATTCAGGCTTTTAGTTTTTTTCCTAATGGAATATCCAAAGTTTGGGGGGTCGTCTTATAATCAGGGTCGTCTTATAATCAGGGTCGTCTTATAAAAAAAAAAAAGATTTTACTTTGACTTCAGTTTTATTTTTGGGGGCTTTATTTGAAGCTGAACTCTCAGTCTCACTCCTTGAGGACTCTGTGTTTTGCAGAGCATGCATAACCTGCATGGATAACTGGCCAGATTTAAAAGATCTCTCTGCTCCGCACAAGTGACTCAGGCTCTGTCACTTTGATTAATCTACCGGGCTCAGCAAGAGAACTTTTTGTGCGCTCCGTGTTTCTGTATAAATCTAGTCACCAGTGGTTCCGTGTAGCTTTTCTATTCAGCAAAGTTTATTTATCTAACACACTTCTTTAGCATGTTGCAAACTCCAAAGGACTATGATAACCAACTGGGGCTTTATTCACATAACTCTGAAATTGCACACAAACTGACTAAAAATGCTCATGAAATGTCTGTTCACAGCAAATCATTTATTTTCCTTGCACTTCTAAGATTACTAATCTGCAGGGGGGATTTGGGGAATTGCTCATATTGGGCTAAGAGTTTCATTAAAATAAAAATGACCTGTCATAAATTGACAAGAAAATGCCAAAAGCGTTTGATTATTTGTTTGCAGACCCTTCAATTTTTGCCAGAATGATTGTGATCAATTCCCTTGTCAAACCACCTCTTATTTTCAGTTTCCTATATCAAAACCCAAACTTCCCATATGCCAAATTGTTCCCTCCTAAAATAAAAAAAGGTGAAATCGCAAACACACCCCTTGCTAACTCTAGAAGGTAAATAGATGGTTGAGATGTTTACTGGTTTGTGTTCTGTTATGCAAGCCCTCTTTATTCTCCTGGTTAGGTTGAATCGTGGGCCAGAATGCACAACCAAGCATACTAGAAGGCCTTTACTGGCTGAAGCTGCTCGTGTATTGTACATGTATGTAGATAGTGGTTTTAATAGCTGACCACATTTCCCTCATTAATGTGTGCATGGGTATTCCCCTGGGCTGGTGGATTCCAGGTCCTGCATGTCGGGTGCACGCAGTTGGTGGGAGCAAGATGGACCCAGAAGTGGTGAAAGTGTAGCTTCTAGGAAAATAATCCATGTATACTATCTGAATAAAACATTGGTTTTTAAAGCAATATGTTTAGTGTAGTTTTGACATACCAGAGGCAGATAAATCGGGGGGCAAGCCAGGGCCATCAGAGATTACCTGACCATGCTGTAGGGACGCCTCCTCTTATGTTGGCGGTTGAGAGGACATGACACAAGATGCATACCTCCCAACTGTCCCGTTTTGGACGAGACAGTCCTGTTTTTTGGGGCTCTGTCCCGCCTAGATATACCTGTGTCCTGATTTTCAGACTTCTCTGACAGTGACAGGAAGCACTGGCAGAGAAGATAGTGAGTCTAAGCCAATCAGCCGTCACCGTTCTGTAAGCCAATCGGCATTCGGTACTGTAAGCCAATCGGCAGCTAGTCTCAAACTCTCATTACCCGAGAGTTAGGAAACACCCTTGTGCTAGTGTGGAGCACAAAAAGCCACCCTAGATTTCTTTACCCTTCCTGCTGCCTTGAATCTGGCCCTGCTGGATGGTGCCTTTAAAGCTGTGCACTTCCACTGCAATCAATAGGTCACATGATTAAACTGTTTTAGTACATGGCTGGGGATCTGTCATTCAGGATGCACATTACTGTGCATTTTATTACATGGCTGGGGTTCGGTCATTCTGTATGACAAAGCCCAATCATGTAATAAAACTCACAGTAAAGGTGCAATTTCTTCTATTGGGTGAGTTGCGCCACCAAAGTGTCCCACTTTCACATTTTGAAATGAGGTATGAAGATGCTAGAGGTAAAGTGATTGAACAGTGTAAATAAGTGGCCTTTTAAAATTGATAACGCCTCCTTTGGATTGTATACACATGTGGTCAAGTATGTCTATGGCCCTTAAACCTGCAGGATGCTATTGGTGCCTAGGACCTGGAGCTGCTCCTTGTACCCCAATGGGTCAGTTGGCTCTTGATATTAAAATACATAAATTAATACCAGAACACAAATGTTTATTACGGTCTATAATCATCTCCACCAGTTATCCTGTATGTATATATGTATGTGCAAAAGTTTTATTTGAGCTTTTGGACTCCAACTCCCATGCCCCTTTTGCTCACTGATGAAACCATTTGCATTTCTACATGTTCAATACTGCATTCTCTGAACTGCTAGCATTAAAAATGCACACAAACTGCTTGTACATGAGGTATAGCCGTGCCTTTCCTATGTGTCCTGTCCTACCTAGTATTAGATAAACTACAGGTGTATCAGTGTATTGCAAATGTACATAGGTGTGTGAGTGAGATTATATTTATATATTAAAAAAATGTAAATTGCTTGCCTCTTCACCAACTACATTGACTGCATCCATGACCTCCCTGCTACCCAGTTGTAGCACCAGCACAGTGGGTGTACCAGTGCATATCTCCTAACCTCACCTGGCTTTCTGCACCTCCTTTTTTGTCTCTGGTGACCCCCCCACCCCATTTTTCTCAAGTAGCTCTTCCGGTCTCTGCATTTTGTCAGTGGCTATCTGAGCTAAAAAACTGTCTATTTTCAAAGATGATACCTGATGCTGATTTGGTACCTGATGCTGATTTGATTGTTACATTTATTTGGATCAATTTCTTTAACTTGTAACTGCTGTTAATATTGGCAAATTGGTGCATGTCGCTGCAAATTGACACGGTAACAGTTGTATCAAATAGTCAGTTTAACGATGCTCAATTCAGCAAATCAGCAGGTGTGACTATTGACTAACAGTCGGTGCAATTCAAAGGTACATGTGTAACACATTTAGTGATGCACTTCTCATCACCGAATTCACCAATTGTACCCATTGTCTGGTGCTTGAATTTATAGTATACATTTGGAGCTACATCAATAAAGCCCTCAGTATCTATGTTGGCTTTGTGTGTAACTTTCCAAACGGAGAAGCCCCTAATCACTTCACTCTCTTTCCAGATATGAAAAGCTGATCAGTGGAATGTACCTGGGAGAAATTGTGCGCCAAATACTCATTGAACTTACTGAATGTAAAATCTTATTCGGAGGCAAAATTTCCGAAAGGTTACAGACCAGAGACATCTTCCCCACCAAATTTCTCTCTCATATTGAGAGGCAAGTACCTTCTTCATTCTGTAAGGGATGCCATGTTTCTGCTAGCCAGACAGAACAGGAGAGAAGACAATATTATTATTTATGTATTTTTAAGTATGATTTTTTTTTTATTTTTTAAACAGTGGTGTTTTACAGTAGCCAGACTAGCCGTATTGTAGGTGTAGTCTATGCCCAGATTCTGTCTCCTTGTCGGCACAAGTATATTTTGATTTCTAATGCTGTCTGTAGTCTTGCAAAGCTCTGGGTTTAACATGTGCCCTTTTTCCCTTTGCAGTGATACGCTGGGCCTGTTGCAGGTTAGGGCAATCTTGACTGATCTAGGATTGCGTAGTACCTGTGACGACACCGTAGTGGTGAAGGAAGTGTGTACTAGTGTGTCAAGGAGAGCTGCCCAACTTTGTGCTGCCGGCATTGCTGCTGTTGTGGAGCAGATGAGAGAAAACCGGGACTTGAACCATCTGAAGGTCACTGTAGGAGTGGATGGTACCTTGTACAAGCTGCATCCCCAGTAAGTAGATGAAAATTAGGAGCGTTTAACGTCCTCCCCCAGCCACACCAAAAGACAAACACACTATTCACCATTCCTTTTCAGTGCACAACGGGCTCATGCATAAAGTAGGAGCACACTGCTAGTGCTATGTACAAAACAGGCTTCCAACAAATGTCAGGAGTCCTCAAGTCCTGACCTTCTGGGTTCCAGAACAACCCATATATAAACCATCACCTTTCGATCCGAGGTTGTTGATTTGTGTGGTGTTTTTTTTTTTTATTATTTTTTTTTTTTATCCCACAAACTATTTAATCCCACAAACTAACTTATCAAGATGCCTAATTTTTTTTTTTTTTTTTAAAGTGGTCATTGTTAGGCAAACCACAATTTGTGGGGTGTAACTTCTTGAGACTAGTGCATGCGAAGATTTATAAATAACTCTCAATCAATTATATATATATATATCTATATCTATATAAAAAAGCCTTATGCGGCATTAGAATGTCATTGACTATGATCTGGACCCATGCAGTATTACTGTGCACCCACAGATACCTTCATAAACCAATCTTTTCAGGTCTTTACCATGAATGGATAGATTTTGGTGCTGAACTTGCCATGAAATGACATCAATTACACATTTTCCCATTGTATGTTATTAAATTGTAAGCCACAGTCTCCGAAAGATGTTTATATGCAAAATGGGTTTTAATATAAAAAATTATAAAAAAAAAAAAGAAGAAGCAGTCATTCATGGATTGACGTAATGTGTTATTTTGTCCTATGCTTATGTTTTTGCTGGTATTTTTCATCCAAACTGCAACAGACCTGTTTTTTCCTTCATTTGTTTACACCAGAGGGAAGCTGACAAGTATTTTTGTTAGGCCGGGAACAAAGCAGAGCCGGGTTGTCAAGTGGGCTTCAGTTTGCTAGTGCTCTGCTGGGTAACATGGCATTTGAGAGGCAGCTATTTATCCTTTATGTTATCAGATATTGGACACATGCTTAGAATGTGACACAGAAGTAGAACTGACACTGGCAGCAGTATAAGCACATTACTTTGGACCGATTACATGTACGCCTTTTCTAAATAAGTCCTTATGGGTGGTTATTTTGTAGCTTGTTAGTAGTTGATTCCTGGAATATATTTTTACTACTACACACATTTATGTAATTCTCAAAAAATAAAGTTTTTTTTGTTTTTCCACATTTTTCTTTGAGCTCCGACACATTGAAGTGGTGCTATCATCATATTTGATAGCGGTAGGTTAAAATTGTAACTTAAAAAAACTCCAAATGGTCTTGTTCCACTGAAGACTTAATAGGTATGTGATGTTCACCTGTGATTTAGTATATGTATAGCTCACAAGCTCCAAACTCTCAAACCAGTTTACTGTTTGCATTGAGGAATCTGGGTGACACACATCCCACAATGCCCTGCTTATCATCACCTAGAATGAAATACATGTAAGGATTACAGGAAGGACATTATGAAATCTGCTCACTCTCCACAAAAGGAAGTATTGAATATTGCTGGACAGTTAACACATAAGGCAGTGGCTAGCACATGATGTAAAACAAGAGAGATACCCAACTCTCTGTAGCCTTCACTGAGCAGCACAGTAAAGGCTGCAATATGGCATTATTTTTCCAATAATACAAATACATGTTTGAGACTGTGTACTTATTGAAGAACTAGTAGTAGGAGTGGGCAGTTGCAACACAAGGAAGTACATTACAAATGAATTACTGGAAATGGTTACACACCATGGTATGAAGTAAATAAGCACATGATTAAGACTCATTCCAACCAAAATGTTCACTGTTTTATTACTTGTAACTCACTTGCTACCGCTTCCTTGCTATTAACCTGTACAAATACAGGTTGAGTATCCAGAAATCCGTTATCCAAACATTTTTTTTAGAATTTTGCCAAAGTTGTAAATTCCACATTCACCTGTCACAATGCAAGTGCACAACCGTTTCAGTGTCCAGCCCTCTTAAGCTGTGACATAGCTTTTCCATGCATGATCCGATTCCCCCACACCCACATAGGGTAATATAATGGCATGTGTGCTGTACCGAAGCGCCAACGGCAGGTTCCCAACAATGCCTTACATCACATTAAAGGTGACTTATTTGCTCTATACCATATTCGTATCGATACTACTGTATTTCATGAGAGCAGAGAAACTTGAATATATCTTATTGGTGAAAATGCTCGGTTATCCAAAATATTCTGGTCCCAAGCACTTTGGATAAGGTATACTCAATTTGTATTACATTGACTCCAACTATACCTGATTCCAAGTGTGTATATATAAGTGTGTCTAATGTTTATCCATGACAAAATGGCCAAACCTACACTGCCCTGCAGAGTATGTAATGCATGTGTCCACATCGAAATCTGTTAATTAGTCAATTAGGGGAACCATTTGGATCAAATTGGTTTCCCCTATACAGACATGCATTCTTCATTTTGCATGGGAGCATGTAGAAGGTGTATAGCAAAAAAATGGCTAATCTGAACTATACGCTTGATTGGGGGTGGAGAGAGATCTGTGTATATCAATGTGTATATAGTATCCTGAGCAATATATTTCTACATACCTTGCTTAAAAAAGAATGCAACGTAGTATCCCAGATGCCTACCCTCTTTTGGGCGGCTATTCACTAAAAGGTGAGCTGCCATTTCATCTCACGAGTTCAGCTATATGTTGTGCAGGGACAAACCTTGTAAGCTCACAGAGCAGGGAAACTTGGCATGTTTGTTACTGGACAATGTATAGCTAAATTGGTGCAATTAAATGTTTCCCTCACCTTTTTAGTGAATAGACCGATCAGACTTCAAACAACATCAACCGAGCTAGCAAGTTCAGTTGGATGGGTATACATTTTTAGTACAGGTTTAATTTGTGTTTGTTTTTTTCTTTTTCAGCTTTGCAGGGATTGTCCAGGAGACGGTGAAAATCCTAGCTCCTCAATGTGATGCCACCTTTCTCCGGTCAGATGATGGCTCTGGAAAAGGAGCTGCTCTAATCACTGCTGTGGCTTGTCGTATAGCTGGTGCTGAGGCACGGGCAGCCTAAACAGACATTTTATGTTAATGGGCTAGCGTATAAATGCACATCGGGTAAAGAAACTCATATATATGAGCAACTGATTCAGATTGAAAGTAAACTTTTTATTATGCAATAGGTTTATAAATAATTCTATTTATGTATAATAGTGCTACATGTTGTTTACAAATTAAAATATTTTTGCATTGACTGACGTTCGTGCTTTTGTGTCCAATAAAATCCAATCACAGAGTTGCCATAATGTTACATCTGTTATGGATATATGAAGCAAAAGCCCAGTGTATTATCTGAGAATTTGGTTTCTGAGTAACCTGCTACTTTGCTATCTGCATGGATTGAGGAGTCTGAACCATCTTTTGATTTTGGGAAACTGCCCAAGGCCTAAAATATCAAAGGACCCAGAGTTACAGTCTCCTCTGCTTAATAGCCATGCTGTGCGCGTCCATGTTACCTATATCCTCCATAATGTTTGAGGTCTCTGCGGCATCATTGGGTTATTTAGCTTTTGTGTTGCCTTTGCCCTGATTAATCCGCATTCCATCAGTCTGCTACCCTAGACTTCTGTTTAGGCAGAAATACAACACTGGGCAGCATAACATCAGTGTGGGGTCAGAAAAGTGTGGCTGTCACTGTTTGATAATAAAACACATCATACACCTCTCCTGACTTATGGATCTTGGCTGCTACAATATGTTAATAAGCGAAATGGGGACACATGGCAAGTAGAGCATCCACTGCAGAGAGATTTAGCAAGAGAGAAGAATGCTTCTGAAATTAGTGTGAGAAATGGACACAGAGAGAAGTCTTCCTAAGAGGCTATGGGTTGAGAAGTTGGGGATTTTGATATGTGACTGGGGTAAGTATGGACTAAGAGGAAGAAGATTACAAGATGAGGGGAGACTTGCTGAACACTGGGGTATTTGATATATATGGATTTTGGATGTGCCAATTTATCCTCACCATCTCAGGAGTATTTCACTTATCTGTGCATAAAAGCAGCTTTTGAATGCTATACACCATGTTGGGCATCCTTTTATTATGGGGAGACGGTGTGGAATGTGCGATTTCTCCCAAGTATTCTTACTGGAAGATGCAAATGCTTGCAAACCTTGCTTTTCAGTGTCCACTCGAAGCGGGCAGAAAATGAACTGCTTAAAAGTGTCCTACTCTGGCTTCCGCACTTCCTTGCAGCACATTTCGGACTGTAACATATTTATGTATTTTACTATTTTGGTTTCTCCATTTTCTTAATTTCTGATACTGTTTTCTATTTGTCTTTTTTTTTTTTTTTTATACTGGCATTTGCTTTTGACGTCTGACTTTAAAAAAAAAAAAAAAAAAAAATATATATATATATAATAAAATGTATATTCTGATTAATGTCTGTAGCCTTTTTGTGTTCAGAATATATCACTGGGTGCTGTAACATAGATGTTTTGACCTGTTGTGGACCAACTCCCCCCTTTTGTCTTTCGAAAGACATGCCTTTACTAATGCCACTATTCATATGTCAGAATGACAACAAAAAATTAGACACTTTCACACAAGAAAACATTGAACACAACTAAACTTTTATTTATTTTGTTTCCACTTGTGCTTCTAGAGAAGTCCCTAATATGAGCATAAACTCATATATACTATTCATAGTACATGCCATTTTATCCTCTGCCCAACAGCTGGCATGCTTCCCTGACCCTGATTAGACTAGCGGGTTGAGCCCCTGCTCTGACTAGCTACGCACACACTGACCCTGTTGGCGCATGCCAGCCTTCCCCACACGTTCTGCTTTAGCTGTGAGGCAGAGATGAGTATACACTTGTGTGCATCGATAAAGATACAAGTCAGTTTTACTTGGTGGGGGCGTCTACTAAATTTAACATCAGTTGAAAGATAATGTAAGGAGTAAATCAAAAGAACTGGCCAATTCATGGTTCTAAAATGCTTGCATTGCTTCCTCTTTAAAGTTTGCCCTGCTTTCTAGACCAACGGTCTTCTAACAACTGAACTAAAAATCTTCATGCATGAGGCATATTTCAAATAGTGGTTTTGCCCGTTACACCCAGGACTGATCAAAGAACCTTTGACTAGTATGATCTTATTTTATGTGTAACCCAATAATAATATAATAATAATAACAAAACATGTACTGATAAAGAATGTGTATTGGCAAAATGTAAAATAAATTGGCCAAGTCCTGTTTTTCACACTTTTCATATTTGGTTTAGAAGATGGCACTCGGGGGAAGCAACTAAGGAGACAGGGATGAATGGGCTCTCTGAGTGGTGGGATATCACGATACTGGACTTCAAGATTTCTTTATTAGCCCACATACTGAACTATCCAGATCAAAACTGTACATCTGTACCTAGGATAGAGGCTAGTACTGCTACTGTGCAATGCAGGTTCTTGGCAAATGTTATCCTTTGTGCTCTCTAGTACAGCTGTGCTTGTTCAGTAAACATCTTATATACAGTTACTTTCACATTAACAAGCTGCAGTGGAAAAAAAAATCTTAATTTCCAACTAAAGCAAAATAAACGTACTTAATCCTATTTAAAGCAAACACTTGGCTAAGAATCCAATTACTTTGGTTCATTTTCAAATGCGTTGCTTATTGTAGATTGTAGGATTATATTGGCTCTTGTGCTGAAGCATCTAGGGGGTTAGGGAATTGGCACCATGTTTCAGCAGAACACATTTTAATGTTTTTATTTTTTATTAATTTGGTAAAAAACAGTAAATGCTCAATGTGTCGTTTTAATGGTAATTAAACCATGTAGACTGTTTTTTTTAGCAATATATATATATAATTTATTTACATTCAAGTCACCTAAAAGTACTATACACCTTCAGCGGAATGAACAGAATATATACATAAGGCCAAGTGTAAATACTTGAATGCACTTTAATACAGAATGTAGAAAAAAAACACTGGTCATTACACACTTTTATTGTTCAAATGAGTCTTTCTTGGTCTCAAATTAAGAAAACACGCACGCACAATCACACACACGCTAACAATCATACTCTCATTCACACACTCCTGGAGACGGGAGTGGTCTTGTTTTGCATATACAGCTGGCTTGAGGGGTGAAGGGGCCAATGGATTTTTATTTAATCTCTCCTGTCTGGTAAATGAAGGATAAAACTGACGACATTATCCCTTGCTCTTCTATGTCATTATGGCTATTGATTAGGGCATCATTTTATAATGAACCTTCCTTCACTTACCTGGGTATGGGTGTTTGGTTACAACTGAACAACATAAACACTGGGTGTCACCGTCGCACCTTCACTGGACAAGGTACAAGACACTTGATTTAGGGAGATAAGCATAGTTTGGGTCGTTTGGATTCCTTTGCCTCTAAAGAGATGTGCAGTGGCTTGTTTTTCAGTGTGCACTGCAAGCACTGATGCAGTGTTTTGAAAGGCTATTTTGTTCTTTGGAAGGGCCCACAAAAAAACGTAGCATAATTTTATACATAATGCCTTTTTTTTTAGCCTGCAAAGTTGTAACAAAATATAAACACAATCCCCTTCCCAGACACTGTTGTCCAAATGAAGAGGATGCTTTGAAGAAGAGCAGCATTGATCCCATGTATTTTGCTGCATATGAATCTGGCATCTTGCTTGCATTTCTGGATATCTGCTCTACATAAAGGAGCTGAAATGTCTTATTTAACCTTTCTTTGTTAGAGTGTATAAAAACCAATACAAGCAAGCTTGTGTATTTGTAGCAAGAGACTATTCCCCACTCTTGCCAGGGATGGGGCTTATTGTTCAGCAACATCTATTGCCCTAAGCTTTTCTGAAGAGATCGGGGTCTAAGACCCCTTCACCAAGCAAAGCTTCATGGGTCTTGCTCAAATGAGGGCAGATTCAACATTCTGCCTCAGACATCATGTACATCAATGAGTCTTGCTTGCCAATGTCTGCTACTAGTGCCGCCAATCGGGCCAGGTTCCCATTTGGGAAGTTTTGTGCCTCCCAAAGATTTAGTAGCACTGCGGTTGGACTTGACTTTGAAATAAGGAATCCAAGATGGCTGAAAGTGAAACACATAAAAATAATGCTTTATTCTGTAAAGTGTGACAAGAGTGTTTGTAAAATCAATACTTGCAAACAATCAAAGCTCCTGCTTACTTGGCCAAGAAAGTCATTTCAAAATCAATTCTTTCATTACCCATCATTTTTATTCAAGACCTTTTTGTAATATTTGAATATATTTTTAACAATTTTTTTTAATGCTACAAGACAATGAGAGATATTCACTAAAAGGTGATATGAATATTTCATCTCACCAGTTCAGCCATACATTGTGCAGGAACATTCCTGGTGTTTGCTTTGTATCAGCATAATGTACAGTTAAAATGGTGAGATGAAATGTTCAACTCACCTTTCAGTGAATAGATTCTAATGTCACCATTTCATAATTACATTTTTAGGTTGAAAAAAAAGCCTTGCGTCCATTAAGTTCAACCCTTTTTTTATTCCATGTTAACCGCTGTGGATGTTTTAGAATTTCCAATTCTTAGTACATGGGCAGTTTTTGGACAAATGAAGCGGACAAAACCCAGTGTAATTTTATGAAAGAGCACTGTTTTATATTGTAACGGGATGATAATTCCAAACACAGCAGCAATAGTGAGCAATATTAGATTGATTGCCAATCAGTAGTATCCATGTCAGCTACAAGTGGTGTGACAATTAACACTCTGACATGTGGAACTCACCAGGTTTGTTCCTGCACAATGCACACTAGTTTATTTTTAAATAATGGTTTGCACAGTGCCTAGCAAGATACTTTGTACATTAATGTTATTAGACATTTTGGACTATGGTAGAATATGGTTTAGTCTGTTCACCTCCCATTCTTAAGGGCCAAGGTTTTTAACGTTCATCCTTAGCATGTTGCTTAATAACAAAATTAGCTAGTTAGCTGTTAATTGAAAAAAGTCCAGAACAGTTAAGATCCTTGATTGTTAAATTAAAAAGTCATGTGGAAAACTGAGCGCAACTTCTATAGGGTTTCAAGCTGAGTAGAAATCTAAACTGTTATTCATTTATTTCAGGAAAAGTTACTTATGGCATAAGCCCTAATACATAAGCTATGTAATTCTTAAAAAAAAAAAAACCTTTACAAAAAGTCCAGTTATTTTACCATTTAGCAGCAACTGCTGCACAGGTAATGGCGGCCATCTTGCCTCCTAGCTTGGGTCAGATCTCTGATTCTATGACCCAAGCACCTTGCAGTGAGCAGCTACACAGAGAGGTGGGTCTGCAAAGTCAGAGGTCTGACCCAGTCTAGAAGGCAAGATGGCAGTCATTACATGTGCAGCAGTTGCTGCTGAATGGTAAAATAACTGGACTTTTTGTAAAGGTTTGTTTTTTGATTAAATGACACTGCTTATATATTGAGGTGTATTCATTTATCTCAGACAAAGTAACTTATAGTATGACAATTGTCCTTTAAAGTGGGAGTAAAGGCAACAACTTTATCTTTTATAAAAGGTTCACTTTATGAGGAGTCTATGGTTTATGAATTTTATTTTTTTATCAAACTTTTAAAGTAGAAATGTCAAACACTAGGGAAGATTTATTTAACAAATCTGACAGCTTTGCTATCAGGTGAGAATCTGTGGACAGATATGCACAGGGCCGGCCTTAAGTGTCCCGCCGCACTGTGCGGGCTTCCCTTATGCCCCCCCCCCTGTCTTTCACCCCCCTATGTATGTGTCCCTTTCCTTTGCCATATCTGTGTCTCCCCCCCCCCCTCCACCTGTTCTGTCTCTCCCCCCCTGTTCTGTCTTTCTCCCACCTCCCGTCTCTCTCTCTTCCCTCTCGCTTGTTCTGTCTCTCTCCCCCCTCCCCCTGTTCTGTCTCTCCCCCCCCCTGTTCTGTCTCTCTCTCCCCCCTCCCCCTGTTCTGTCTCTCTCTCCCCCCTCCCCCTGTTCTGTCTCTCTCCCCCCTCCCTCTGTTCTGTCTCTCTCCCCCTCCCCCTGTTCTGTCTCTCTCTCCCCCCTCCCCCTGTTCTGTCTCTCTCCCCCTCCCCCTGTTCTGTCTCTCTCTCCCCCTCCCCCTGTTCTGCCTCTCACCCCCTGTTCTGTCCCTCTCTCCCCCCTCCCCCTGTTCTGCCTCTCACCCCCTGTTCTGTCCCTCTCTCACCCCCTGTTCTCTCTCTCCCCCCCCCCTCCCCATCCTTTGCCTGCACAGGTCGCACACCCCTAAGGCCGGCCCTGGATATGAAACTAAGTTGCTTAATGTATCAATAGTCACAGCTGTAGCAGGAGATACTTTAGCATCTCAAAGAGTAATTGCATTTCATAGAATACAATGTACAAGTCTTTGTGCCTGTGAGCTGCAGTTACCAATATTGCAACACTGATCAGGTCACTGGAGGGTCAAGAAATTCTAGGTATCAAAGCAATAATATATAAAAGGGAGAGGTGACTGATTATAAGCATTTAAAAAGCCAAGGGCTAACAACAGAAATAAAATTCCGAAAGCATTCTGAAAGTAGGAAAAATGAGTATTTGACTTAACTCTGACTTTGAATCAACTCATAGTGTGCTAAATCACTTAAAGGTGAGTCGTAAGTGAGTAGAGGTGAAATTAGGTGAGTTGAGATGAACATTTCATCTCACCATTTTAACTAGACATTGCGCAGGTACAAACCTGGTGAGCTTCTCCCACTAAGCAAACTTAGCAGTAATGTCTCAGCACAATGTATAGCTAAACTTGTGAGATTAAAATTTCATCTCACCTCAACTTACCTTTTAGTGAATAAACATGAAGTTCTTGTACAAGAAGGCATATGATTTGTGTAAAGCACAATTTTTGTGACGAATTAGGATAGTGAGCTACATTCTTCTTATATAATAATTTTCCTACCTGTCCACATTCAGTTTCTGTGCTAAAATCCTCCAGTCTGCTCCATGAGATGATGGCTCATCTAGACTTGTTATGATCTTCTGTCTCATTAAGAATGGGATTTTGAATGCGCTGGGACCCACCAGAGCTGCTCCTTCCTTTTCTCCTTCCTCCAGCAGTATCATTGATGGACGGATCTCCTGAACCAAACAAATCCCAGTCAAAAACTGTATACCATGGAGAATATGAAATAGCACAGCTGATTGGCCACTCCCCAGAATATACAGACTGGCTCACTCCACTATCTAAGCATACTGGCTTATTTGGTGTTGGTCATCTGCTTTCTACCACAGTCATTCCGTCTTATGTTTGCTTTTGTGATCTATTCAGAAGTACCAATATTTTTCCTTTCCATCAGTTCTACTATCCCTTACTAACAATTTACCTTTTTAATTTGCATGTTGCTTAGAAACTAATTGTGTATTTAATGTGTGTACTCAGGTAGCTCCAATTTCATTATTCCGGGTTTATGGCCACTTTGAATGACAATTTGGGGCTACACAGAAACAACTGATGTGGTCCTGAATCAGAACAAAAAACGGTTCTCCCCATAGACTTCTATTGAGTTTCGACTTCGGCTTATTTCAGGCAGACCTTGGCTATTACTGAAATAGCCGATGTCCTCCTATAGAAGTCAATGGGTTCAACTTCAGCTATAGCAGAAATAGCCGAAGTCCTCCCATAGAAGTCAATGGGTTCGACTTCAGCTATAGCAGAAATACCCGAAGTCCTCCTAAAATGGGCCATAAATAAATGAAAACAAATGAAAATAAAATGAATAATTCATATTATTTTAATTCATTCAATAAATTAAAACACATATAATAAAAGTAAAACAAAAGCATAAGAATTTTACAGGTCTGTAAGTAATTGGTTTGAGGCCAGTGTTAAGTCTATGGAGGCAATAGCATAGCATGGCTAGTATTATTTTGAAGAAGGAAGGCCAGCTATCAAAATCTTGAAATCAACAGAACATTAGTAAGAGGAGCAATCAAGAGGCCAATACTAATACTGAAGGAACTGGGGGAAATGAACATATCACATGGTAGCAACTGGGGCAACTACCAACTCGATGCTCCATAAAAATAGGCTTTATGAAAGAATGGAAAAAGTGGAAATAATAATCTAGTCTAATGAGATTAAAAATATTAAAAAGTTGTTGGTTGTAGCATACAATCTTACATACTACTCATCACTATAAGACACCATTTACAATGGAGACACATGGTGACAGTGTTTAGCTGTCTGGATACCTGTCAAGTGGCAGATTGGTCAGGATTGATGGCTAAATAGATGGAGCCAGCTGTAATGCAATTTTAGACATGTTTCAGTCTGCAAGGGACCAAAAATCCTCCTGCAGGGCACAGCTCAAGTTGAGCTTTACAATGGCCCAGAGTGAAATAGCACTTGAATATAGCTGTTTACCACGGTCTCCATTGAACCTTAACGTGGCGCTTAAGCAATTTTGCCAAGAAGAACACAAATTGCAGAATAAACTTCCCCAAAAATACAAATACCTGCAACTGCACCTTCAAAGTATTCAGAATGTAAACTTCAATGGTACAAATTCCAAATAAATCAATGTTAAATGTCATGTAGAAAAGTCAAAAAGAGTGAATATTTGTAGTATTGAAGGTACTGTATTATGCATCAATTAAGGAAATATTATAGTTTTCCATTAGCACTCCACTAGGATTACTTGTACTTTGCAACCAATGTTCATTATTTTAATTTCTTAAAGTGTAAAAGATCGCGTATAATCTATTGTTTCCAAATCATAGCCTAATAACAGATGTTGCATTAGCAGTATCACAGATTTTACAGCAGTCTTTGAAAATAGTTTTGATGGTTCTCTAATGTACTGACCCCTGGACTACTGGCTCCCTAGCTTAGATACCTGTGGCGGGGTCAGAGAAAGCCTCCAGCTAAAAAAGAAACGGGATAAAAGAATACTGAAACTCAAAACTGAATCAAAGTCACTCTGTCATCCAGATGGTATTTATAGTTGGAATGGGTTGCACAAAAATTACACTGTGTTAGCAGAATACGGTCACATAGATATTAAAACCATTTGCTATTTATCAGTGCTGTCTCACGTTTATGACATCACAATGTGGAATCATATGTAAAAAATACAATCTCAGTTCTAGCAGTTAATTTGATTATGGTGCCACAGTGATATTTTTGCATTGTATCTTTTTTGGAACATCTTAAAAAACAATAATCTGTCAGGACTGTCACAAAAAAATGCTCCTGTAGGACCAGTGCTGGCACAGTACCTCATGGTTTTAACATAGTAGCATTGATGCATCCATGCAATCATTGGGAAACAGCATTACTAAAGGAGGATGAAGGGTCACATCTAGCTAGGGTTGCCACCTTTTCCCCCAAAAAAATACCGGCCACAGCGGTGGGCGGAGCCACACAGGGGTGTGGCTACAAAGGGTGGAGCCACTGAGGGGCGGATCCTCTCAATTTCCCTATCAAATTAAGCTTCTGGTTCCTTGGCACAGGTACCAGGTGCCTGGAGCTTAATACTTATTATGCATATATTTCTCACTGACAAAATATATATATCTCATGCCAGTGTGAAATATATAACTACATGTGTATATATATACACTAGCATGCACACATACATATATAATATGTGTATATCATGTCAGTGAGAACATACACAAGCTATTTCACACACATTCACACACAAAGACATAGAAATACTGACAGAGACAGTCACATAGACATACCCAGAGGCAGTCACATACACATACTGACAGACAGAGACAGTCACATAGACATACTGACAGACGGAGACGGCCACATAGACATGCCCAGAGGCAGTCACATACACATACTGACAGACAGAGACAGTCACATAGACATACTGACAGACGGAGACGGTCACATAGACATAGCCAGATATATTCACATAGACATCCTGACAGACAGAGACGGTCACATAGACATGCCCAGAGACAGTCACATAGACATACCAACAGACAGATACAGTCACATAGACATACCCAGAGACAGTCACAGACATACTGACATACAGAGTCAGTAACATAAAGATACACACACTAACATAGACATACTGACAGACAGAGACAGTAACATAAAGAGACACACTGTAACATAGACAGACAAAAGAAAATCCTAGTTCCAAGGCAGTCGTTTTTTTAATTTTTTTTGTGGGTGGGGGAAGGGAAGGGGTGCATAATTTAATGTGTCCCCCTTCCCTGTTTACCTTATTGCACTGGAAGGGGGACGATTCTTCAACAGCCTGGTCTGCCAGGCACTGGTCATCTCTTCATCCAGAGAGCCGGGAGTCCCAGCTCTCTGACGTTACAGCGCTATTCGCGAGGGGGCGGACCTAGCAGTCTGTGCAGGAAGCACAGATATTCCCCCTCGCGCTGCGCTCTGGAGAACCTGAGAATAACAGGACACACGCACTGCAGGTTCAGCCACCATCTGAACCATGCAGACTATGCAAAGGCATAGTCTGCCTTCTCTCCGCTCCCCTGCTGAAAATAATACCGGCCTTAGAATGGCCGGTATTACAGTTGTTCCAGCACCGGCTCCAAGAGGTGAAATACCGGCTGTGCCGGTAAAAAAACGGCTGGGTGGCAACCCTACATCTAGCACATGTAATTACTATGCTTAACTGTCAATGACAGTCACTGTCTTTGTCAGATATTTAGCCTCCATATGCTGCACAAAGATTGTGTTGAATTAAAACATGTCCCCAAACTTTTAATAATGTTATTTTTTTTCAGCACTGCATCATGCAGTGATAACGTGTGAGCAGTACATTTTACTCTGATGCTTAGGGGCAAGTTTTCTCAAGACATTTTATTGTTAGGGGTAGTTGGATGGCAGAAATAGTGCAAACAGGAAAAAAAGCAGACAGGACAGCTTGACGTGTTTCACACAACAAACAAACTCAGCCGTGCGCAACACGTTAAGCTGTTCTGTTGGCTTTGTTTCCTGTGTTATGCTTTGATGGAGTAAAGACATGGGGAGTTGAACTGACTATGTTTCTAAGTGTGGAACTTTCTGGAACATATTTGTTCTTGAAGTGGGATGATTGTATCCTCCGCCAATCCCAGTTAGTACAGTCTTTGATATATGTGTCCTGGTGTTTTTTGGTGGCAGAAATAGGATAAATTAAGTAAATAACCAGTGTAGAGTTAACAAAGCAAATGTTATAGAAAGATTGCATTTGGAGGGCAAACATTTTTGTAACTAATACAATATATGCTTTTTTATTGGACTGGCAAAAAACTTTCAGGATGGAGAATGCTACAGATATAAATCAAGAGCATGTGCTTACATTCCCAGCCTTTAAGGTTAACTGAGAATCATGGGGTATGAGTTTCCCAAACATCTGCACTGCCAAGATTAGCCTTCCCTTTTATCCATTGTGGTGTAAGCCTTCACTAATTGGAGAAAACACCCAAGTAGTTCCATTCAGTAGACTTGATCAAAAACAATCTTCCAAATATTTTATAGGTGGACCATTTGAACTTTATATAATGGTCTAAATACATGTGTCTCTGTTCATTGAATACCATAGACTGCAATATAATATTTAGAGTTAAAAACACTGATAAGTGATAACATCATTAAATAAAGCTTATGATGTTTAAATGCATTATGGACTAATATCATAGTCTTGAAGACTTGAAAAAAGCTCAGTGCTGGGCTGAAATGTCGTTATTTTTTGGTGGATTAAACTACCTTAAACGGTGTGCTGAGTCTCCTGTGTTTTTTATTTGCTTTATTGGCGTGAATGACACTCCCTCGTCGCACCCGATACTTGTAAGTGTACAGACCCATTCATACTTTTCACTATATATATAAAAGTAGATTCACCTGATTTAATACAACATTTTTGGAATGATGTTCTTAACAACATAGCACCGACCTCAAATAAGGACAGCCGAAAACCAATTAAAATCTAAAGTGTACAAATTGAAAACCCAGAGCAATCAGAATAACATTTCAGTGGTTTCCATGGGGATTGCTCCACCTTTAGAACTTAGCATCTGAATTTTTATTAATACAACACTCTCTACATGTTTATTTTAAATGGATAATTATAAAAGAATTGCTAGAGTCATTTAGTCATGGCTGCCTCAGCATAATAATCCAATATAGCAATGCGGCTCTCTGTTATACAGACAGATTTGCTAGATTCCTTAACAAAAGCATACAATTAGTGGTCAATGTCACATTCCTTCAGTCATCCAAATGCCATCCATTACCAATACTGGATCCTATTTGTGTAGGTGAGATCACTTTTTATTCTTTTGCAAGAATGCCACAATAAGTTATAACTGCCCTTACTGCTGTGAAGTGCCCTTTAGCGCTACTGTGGAGTACATTATCAACTATCACTTAGAACAGTGCTTCTTACATCAGTCCTCAAGAGCACCCAATGGTCCAGGATTTAGGGATTACACATTGTGTTTAAATAACAATATATATAATACCAGGCATGGTTCCTTAATGGTTAGGGAACCACACCAGGTGTTATACATATTCTTACTGAGACATACCTGAGTAATCCCTAAGTCCTGGATCGCTTGGGATCTTGAGAAAAGGTTTAAGAAGCACTGACTTAGAAAACCTGTTATGAAATATAATTAGCATGCATGTTCTTTGATATCCCATGACCCTCTACAAACAATATCTATACTGATCTCTCTTTTCCTTAACATAACCATTTTTTTTTTAGTAAACTGGGAAACTTTATTTTGTTTCACCTTACTTTCATCATTAGTATGTCCAACACAGAATCCTTAGTGCCAGTGTAACATCAATGTAAAGAGTGAATGGGTTGTTGTAAAGACTGAATGTTGGGTTCATGTTTGTGGGTACTTAAACATAGAAACATAGAATGTGTCGGCAGATAAGAACCATTCGGTGCATCTAGTCTGCCCAATTTTGTTGAGTACTTTTATTAGTCCCCCGTTCCCGGTCTTATAGCTAGGATAGACTTGTGTCTATCCCACGCATGCTTAAAATCCTTGACTGTGTTTACCTCTACCACTTCTGCTGGCAGGCTATTCAATACATCCACTACCCTCTCAGTAAAGTAATACTTCCTGATATTACTTTTAAATCGTTGCCCCTCTAATTTAAGACTATGTCCTCTAGTTGTGGTAGTTTTTCTTCTTTTAAATATACTCTCTTCCTTTACTGTGTTGATTCCCTTTATGTATTTAAATGTTTCTATCATATCCCCCCTGTTACGTCTTTCCTCCAAGCTATACATGTTAAGATGCTTTAACCTTTCCTGGTAAGTTTTATCCTTCAACCCATGAACCAGTTTAGTAGCCCTTCTCTGAACTCTCTCCAAAGTATCAATATCCTTCTGGAGATACGGTCTCCAGTACTGCGTACAATACTCCAAGTGAGGTCTCACCAGTGCTCTGTACAATGGCATGAGCACTTCCCTCTTCCTACTGCTAATACCTCTCCCTATGCAACCAAGCATTCTGCTAGCATTTCCTGCTGCTCTATTGCATTGCCCACCTACCTTCAAGTCCTCTGAAATTATTACTCCTAAATCCCTTTCCTAAGATGTTGAGGTTTGGACTGTACCAAATAGTCTTTATTCTGCTTTTGGGTTTTTACGCCCAAGGTGCATAATCTTGCACTTGTCCACATTACATGTCAGTTGCCACTGCTCTGACCATTTTTCTAGTTTAGCTAAATCATTTGCCATTTGGCTTATCCCTCCATGAATATCAACCCTGCTGCAAATCTTTGTATCATCAGCAAAAAGACATACTTTGCCAACAAGACCTTCTGCAATATCGCTAATAAAAATATTAAAGAGAATGGGTCCAAGTACAGATCCCTGAGGTACCCCACTAGTAACAAGACCTTGCATCGAATATACCCCATTGACTACAACCCTCTGTTGCCTGTCACTCAGCCATTGTCTAATCCATTCAACAATATTGAAATCCAAACTCAAAGATTTCAGTTTATTGATAAGCCTTCTATGTGCGACAGTGTCAAAAGCCTTACTGAAATCTAGGTAAGCAATGTCTACTGCACCACCTTGATCTATTATTTTAGTCACCCAATCAAAAAAATCAATAAGATTAGTTTGGCATGATCTCCCTGAAGTAAACCCATGCTGTCTCTGATCTTGAAATCCAAACGACTTTAGATGTTCAACAATCCTTATTTAACAAGGTTTCCATTATTTTCCCCACTACTGAAGTAAGACTTACTGGTCTATAGTTGCCCGCCTCCTCCCTACTACCTTTCTTGTGAATGGGCACAACATTAGCTAATTTCCCATCTTCTGGAACTACTCCCGTTAACAATGATTGGTTAAATAAATCTGTTAACGGTTTTGCTAGTACACCACAGTTCTTTTAATAACTTTGGATGTATCCCATCAGGTCCCATCGACTTATTTGTCTTTACTTTAGACAGCTGAAGTAAAACCTCTTCCTCTGTAAACTTACATGCATCAAAAGACTCATTAGTCTTTTTCCCTAAATGAGGTCCCTTACCCTCATTTTCATTTGTAAAAACTGAACAAAAATATTAATTAAGGCAGTCTGCTAAGCCTTTATCCTCTTCTACATAGCATCCTTATTTTGTTTTTAATCTAACTAATCCTTGTTTTACTTTCCTTTTCTCATTTATGTATCTAAAAAATGTTTTATCCCCCTTTTTCACTGACTGGGCTATAGTCTCTTCTGTGTGTGCTTTGGAAGCTCTTATAGCTTGCTTTGCCTCTTTCTGCCTACTCTTATAGATCTTTCTATCTTCTTCACTCTGAGTATTTTTATAATTACTAAATGCTAACCTTTTATTTTTTACTATTTTGGCCACCTCTGCAGAGTACCACAGTGGTTTCTTCAATTTTTTGCCCTTACTGACAAGCCTTTTGCAATTTTCTGTTGCCTTCAGTAGTGCAACTTTTAGATAATCCCATTTCTCCTGGACTCCATTTAAATTGCTCCAGTCTGATAATGACTCCTTTACACATAATCTAATTTTAGAAAAGTCTGTTTTTCTAAAATCTAAAACTTTTGTTTTTGTGTGGTGTGACTGGGTCACTGTTCTTATATTAAACCACACTGTCTGGTGATCACTAGATCCTAAACTTTCTCCTACAGTAATATCTGATAACAAATCTCCATTTGTGAACACTAAGTCTAGTATGGCCTGCTTTCGAGTTGGCTCCTCCACTACTTGTTTTAGAGATAATCCCAGTAGGGAGTTTAGGATATGCGTACTCCTGGCGCAAGTAGCTATTAAAGGGACAGTCATCTAAAACATTGTTTTTACTGTGAATGTAGAGAACAATTAACTTATATTTTCATTTCACAGTTCTGCAAGTAAATAGGTTAAATGAAAAATATATTTAAATATGTCTGTGGTGTCTCTTATTTACAACATCACCTTGTGGTCCCATATGCAAATTACACATCTCCCCTTGAAAGCAGTTTATTTGCATATCAGGCCACAAGGTGATGTCTTAAGCAGGAGATACTAAGACACATTTATCTCTTACAAAGGTTATTTAAAACGTTGGCAACAGAAAAAAGTAAAAGGTTCTCTCACTTTGCTAAGATTAATGTTGATATTGAAGCTCTGACCATCCCCTTCCACTTGCCACACCCACACTCTGCAGGACAGTTCGCAAGTGCTGAGGCTGAAACGCTCCAGTGTAAAGGTACAGTGAAGGTTCTGATGAACGCCATTCCAGATATGATAGAATGGAATCTCCTGCAGACAGAGAGAAAGCAAGAAACAAAATGACAAAACATCAGAGGCAGGTGCACACTAGCACTATCCCTAACAAATATTGTAAGCCTGCATCAGACCCAAACTTCTACATTGTTCTGGTGCTCTAGGCTTTTTTCATTTCTGCACATGTACGTGTCCGGATATATAAAATATACAATCCAGTTGCCATTATGCACTTTTTGTGTGTGTGGAAATATTTATACATAGCCTCCCTTTTAAATTTAGCTTATCAAAAGAGTTGTTTAACCCCTTAGTGACCAAGGCTGTTTTTACCTCTTGTTTAACGTAACCACATATATTTTATACGGTTTTATCACCATAAAAAATGTCTCTCTTTAGAACATTTACCTAAAGAATCTTTTAATTTAGAAATAGACATTGTTTACATGTTTTTCTATTGTTGTGTGCAGATTATAGGGCAATAACCTTACGTAACATTTTTTTTCCACTAACAAATTTCCCCTACAGTGACCATTTGACCCCAACCCCGATGAGCAGCGTAACACTAATTATAACCTAACCCTAATATAAGTCTAGCCCTAACTATTGGTGCATTTTTTTCAGGTGTAATGTTGCTGTCTGCTGCTAGAGGAAGTCTAGTGACTAGACCAGAGCAACGGAAGTGGTTATTCACCACTTCCGAACCCTTGCCCACAGCAGGGCAGCACCATATTGGAGAGACAGCAGCCTTTCTGGTCTGGCGCATAATATCACCCCTGGGAGAGATCCTAAATGTGCTGGAGGGCTTCTTCAGTTTTGCCTGATGCCTCCACATGGAGGCATCATGGCAACACCATCTGATTGTCAGAGACAGTTTTGATTGTCTTCGATGTTCATTAAGACCCATGATGTAGAAGGTACGTGATGTGTCATTAAGGGGTTAAAGAGGAAGTCATTCAAAATGTTAACGTTTCTAATAAATTGTCATTGATCGGCTGATTTAATCTAGATGTTAATCATCTTTTTGTCATGCTTCGTCCGTGAGGCTAACAGACAATTCTTTGTAATGCCCTACACCTAGCATCTGCACAGACCATGCCTACAAGCAAAAGTGAGAGAGTGTGCAGCCTGGTGCTTGGCTTCTTCTCTACAAAATAACATTTTACAAAGAATTGAGTAAGTAAGCAAAACAGCCAATTTATTAATAGTTTTAACACTTTGGAATTACTCAGGCTTTAACTCAGCCGAGTGTTTTAAAGTAGACACAGCTGTTTGGAGTTTTGCTAAATGATGAAAAGATTATAGAAAGTGCATTGTGCAGGTAGCAGAAAATGAATCTGGTGAGTTGGATGGGGAGAATCATCTGTTTATTAGTACATTCATTGGCATCAATGAGTCAAAAACAAAAGGGCTTTACTCATGAAAGAGGGAATTCCAAACTGAAGGCCAATTCAGCCGAGTATATTCCAATTCAGCTGATTATACAGAGAGAAAAATGTGCGTCTGTCATCTAAACAATGTTTTTAATGTGAGTGTAGAGTGTAATTTACCTATATGTTCTGTTAGCAGAACTGCAATTAAATAGATTAAAAGAAAAATGTGTTTAACTGGATCTCTGGAGCCTCTTGTTGATGACATCACTCTCTGGACTCATATGCAAATGACACATCTCATGTTGAAAGCAGTTTGCATATTAAGCCACAAGGTGATGTCTTAAACAGGAGATACTACAGACACATTTATCTTTTACAAAGATTATTTTGTAATTATTGTTTTTAATATTTATTTTCAATATATTGGAAAATGTTTCCATTAATAGTGCATACATAGGCCAGTTATATCAATCAAAACACAGTAAAACTACAGGCATGAGGAAAATCATTCTGAAAATAATATTATGCTTCTTCGTTTAAAATTAAGTCTAAATGCCATCTTAAGTTGTCTTAATCATCAAAAAACAGTTATACCATATAATTGTATATTGTTCAGTAGGGGGTGAGAGAAAGGAAAGAAAAAGGAAAGCAGAGAGGATAAGTATGGAGAGGGAATGGAGAGATTTAGGAGAAATTAGTAATTAAGAGACAAGGGGAGGTACCCAACTCAAATTGGTATTACCTTTTGAGCTTTAATATTATGCATCGACGTTTGAATTTAGATCCAAGAGTCTTCATTATATATCTTAAACATCTACAACCATGATTAAGAGTCCTCTATGAGGACAAGGTGAGAAACTGCCACCGTGGTGGCCTGAGACCTCAGAGACCTACTCAGGAAAGACCAGAGGCTGTGAGCTTGTTGTGGCTTTTCCCCTCTCTTCAACTAGTGACCCATTTTATTAACATGATCAGAAGGCTGTTAAAGGATTTAGTGGTGTACAGCCATATAATTATACCACAATCTGCTCTCAGATCACGAAGATCAGTTTCCATGCAAACCTAACTTAAACATTTGGCAATGGAATAAGCAAGGTAAAGTAGCAGGTTCTCAAATGTTGCTAAGATTAATGCTGATATGATTTTCGGACCAGCCCCATTCACCTTAAGTTTGACATTCCCTCATCATTTCCTTGCAATACTCACTTTTATGAATAAAACTCTAACAGGTTTTCTCCAAAAGTTGGTCAGTTAAGCGGAACTATTTTGCAAACATGGATTGGGCACTGCTTTAGAACTAGTTCTTCACGGTATTAACCTCTACCACCTCTGCCCTCTTCTGGATGGTGTGTCCCCATATGTAAACACTCCATGGATCATGGTAGGATGACTGTATATCATGTGACTATCAAGTGTATAGGATCCTCTCAGTATGACATACATGTTGTCAGTACATACCTGGTAACTTGCAAGGAGCTTGCTCTTCCACATGGTGCTGTGCATATCATGCACGGACAGACGCAGGTTGTGGTAACTGTCTTTAAAATGCAGGAGCCGAGGCTCATCCATCAATTGTCCTCCCTGCTGTTTTTCAAGCTGTATCACTTCCTGCAGGCAATACACGAACATTTAATCATAACATGTCAAGAGAACATATGACGTGAGAGGGACAAGTGAATAAAACTCAGGCCTCATTCCCAACTTCCATTGACCTCCTTGTAAACTGGTTGGATAATAAAAGTTTCAGGGTGGTACATCTCCAAGTAAAAGTCTCTGAATGTAAAATATAAACAAAAAGCAGGATATAAGAACATTTATCCATCCAAGCATGTGCTGATGCATGTATGTGTGTAGTTTGTGTGGGAGTTGAGTGACCCCACAGCTGTGTCTGGCTGCCATCCTCGGAGGGACAAATCTCAGACTGGGCACAGCTGGCTAAGATATTTAGACTAAATCGGCTGCCACACGAGCTTTCTTACACAGCTGATGAACTTTGCTTTTCATCAGCCAAAGATTGTTTTAGTGAAAGCTTCGGATTGGGCCCAGTAGTTACATACGCAGGAAGAAGGATGTAACTGAGACATGTTGATAAGTGGCTTGTTAGAACAATCATAAACAATGAAAGAAAGAAAATGGCATACTGGAATTGTTAAGTTTAATCTTACTTCACATTTCTAAAAAGATTAAATTATGACTCCTTTTCACTAATGTAGGAGTTTAGTTTACTATGATTGCTTTGCTGGTTTCATTACCTGACGAGCCATTGTGTAAGCTTGCATCCTTCTGCTTTTTTTGTTATCATAACCATCCCAGGTGTTCATTCAAACAAACAATCTTACAGTGTCCCTGGGGATATTTTTACTTTCATCCTTAACCCCTTAAGGACAGAGCCTTTGAAACATTTTTGTCCATTCTGGACAATGGCTATTTTAACATTTCTGTGCTGTTTGTGTTTAGCTGTAATTTTTTTCTTTGTCGTTTGCTGTACCCACACAAATTATATATTGTTTTTATCGGGACAAGAAGGGCTTTCTTTGGATGTCATCATTTTGATCATATCCTATAATATTATATATATAAAAAAAAACGTATTTCCTGACTTTTATTTAAAACATCTTCTCCTCACAAAAGCGAACAAAAAAACCTGCTAAATAGATTCTACTATGTCTCCTGAGTACAGGGATACCACCCATGCATAGGTTTGTCTGCTTGTTTGAAGGTTAAAGGGCCACATAAGAGAGGTGCGCTTGTTGGTTTTCCAACTTGAAATTTTCACATGCAGACAACCTGTGCCCATGTCCCATTTGGGACATATTTGAAGTCAGCTAGTGTATTTTACCCCATCAACCCATATATTTTTTAAAAGTACACACCATAGGTGGTATTTTAACACTTTCCATGCACTAATTCTACCACCAGCCTTTGCCAAAGTTTGTGGTAGTCATTTTTTTGTGGTTTTTATTCACATACATTGTCATTCAGACATGAATTTACAGATTTTGGTATGTTTCACTGCCAAACAACAACCCAATATGTGTTCAACAACATCTCCTGAGTACAGGGATACCATCCATGCATAGATTTGTTGTGTTGTTTGGGGGCTAAAAGGCCACATTTTGAAGGTGCGCATTTCCAACTTGGAATTTTGACGTGTAGTCAGCCTGCGGCCCCATGTTTCATTGGGGACTTTTTTTTGGAAACCAGACAGTGTGTTTTACCAAAAAAGCTAATATTTTTTAAAAGTAGACACCCTAGGCTATTTTAAATGGTGGTATTTTAACACTTTCCATGCACCAATTCTAACACCAGCCTTTGTCAAAATTTGTGGTAATAATTTTATTGTGTATTTTTTCCCACATAAATTGTACTTTAGACAAACATTCACAGATTTTGGTATGTGTCACTGCCAAACAATACCCCAATATGTGTTCAGCAACATCTCCCGAGCACAGGGATACCACCCATGCATAGGTTTGTCAGCTTTTTTGGGGGTTAAAAGGCCACATTTGAGATATGTGCTTTTTGATTTTCCAACTTGGAATTTTGACATGTAGAGCATGGAAGGGATTAATAGCTCTTATAAGAGCTTTTGTAGTACTGTACAAAAACATTAACCCCTAAAAATGCACAGACAAGAGAAAATGTTCTGCTGTGCAGTGATCAGTGGCAGGGAAGGGGTTAATACAAAGTGTATGGCTTTTATAAAAGCCCTTGGGTCTCACAATTTTGTAACATTTAATTTAATTTATTACAATTAAAAACATATTATACATATCTGTCTCTCTCCCTTAAAACTCAAGTGAGGAGAGGAAGGCAAATCCATATGGGTCAGAACAATATTTACCAATAGTGATCTGACAGGTGAATGGTGATGCTCATTTGAACAATCACCAAACCGTCTTTGCCACTGATCGGCTGTTACTGATCACTATACACGCGTTCAGACAGCTTGAAAAGGAATATACATAATCCCCTATTGGGTAAAATTAACCCATAGCGAGTGTGACAAAAAAAAAAAATTACGATAGCAACAAAAATCCTTCTGCAGCCAGATCGCTCCAAATACACTGCTTAGACAGTAACCATATGCGCTGCTTAGGCAGTGACCATATGCTCTGCTTAGGCAATGATATATGGCAAGCAAGGGGTTAATAGCTCTTAAAAAAAATTAACCCCTAAAAAATGCACAGGCAGCAAAAAATGTGCTGCTGTGGAAGATCACTGCGTACACAGCGATCAATGGCAGGAAAGGGGTTAAACACTTGAAACGGCTTTTATAAAAGCCCTTGGGTCTCAATTTTAAAAAAAAAATATTATAATTACAAACTTACATTATACAGCTCTGTCTGTCTCCCTCACTAAAACTCAAGTGAGGAGAGAGAGGCAGATCTACACGGGTGGGATCAATATTTACAACAAATATTGATCTGATCAGGCGAATTGTGAAGCTCATGTTTGCAATCACCAAACCACCTTTGCCACTGATCAGCTGTTACTGATCGCTATACATGCGATCAGACAGCTAAAAAAAAATTGACGTTAAACGTAACCCCTAACGGATACAATTAACCAGAAGCGGGTGTAAAAAAGTAAAAAAAATATATAAAAAATGCTTCTGCAGCAACATTGCTGCATTTGCGCCAGATCACCGCTTAGGCAGTGATCTACAGCAAGTAAGGGGTTAATAGCTCTTAAAAGAGCCTTTGTTATACTGTTATGAATTACAGTAAAAAAAATTAACCCCTAAAAAATGCACAGACAGCAAAACATGTGCTGCTGTGTATGATCACTGCGTACACAGCGATCAATGGCAGGAAAGGGGTTAAACACTTGAAATGGCTTTTATAAAAGCCCTTGGTGTGTAACATTTTATTAAATATTTAATTTTATTATTATTTTTTTTACATTATCTGATCTGTCTCTCTCCCTTACTAAAACTAGTAAGGAGAGGGAGGCAGATCAATACTTGTCAAAGGCAGCGTTCCCTTCTACTGAGCCGATGGGGTCGATCGGTTCTGGGGGAAGCCAAAGGTGTTGCTAAGTGCCTCGCTAGCGAGGCACTTTAGCAACACCGGAGATGCTTAGGAAGCGGACGATCGTTCGCTTCCTAAGCACATGTGTGCAGGGGCTGCAGCCATTTTCCGGGGAGTGATCATAGCGCGCCCCCGCACTTTTTTTTTATGTTGCACAATGCCTCTATATATAGGCATTGTAGCAACACTGATAGAGTAAAGCTTTCTTTACTCTATTTAGTGCATGATGTGCCAGGCACGTCACCTGTCGGCAAGTCCTCGATTTGCCGTGACGTGCCTGGCACGTTATCCGTCACTAAGGGGTTAAAGGAACTCTGTCATCTCCACTTTGTGTATATTGTGAATATGGAGTAATGATCTATTTGTTGTCTTAGCAGAAATAATTTAAGAGGAAAATCATGAAATGTCAGTCTCAGATCATAACATTTACTGGATCCTCTATAATTTATAGTGATACTGTAGACACATGCTGAAAGCAACCTTATAGGTCTCTGAATGCCACTTGTACCTGTATTATAGGTCTGCCATAACTGGTTTTGTCGATGGAGTAACTTTAAAACATCAGCTCCATCATCTCTTTGCATATTAGACCCTTAACCTTTCCATATCATGAAGGATAGTATTATTATAGATTTATAATCCCATTTTAATTTCTGATAACAAGTTAAAATATACAGTCATAGAGAAACAGATTGCTTACTTGTCTCATATAGAAAAGCAGTTGGAGGAGCAAATCCAACTACTTTTGTATATGAGACAAATGCAGGAGCCACATTTCAGTCCAAGAATGGATAGTATTGAAAATAGCCTGCCCTATAGGATGATACCTATTCAGAAGGGGCTCACCATTTTTTTTTTTTACTTTCACCATTACAGAGGAGACATCTCCATTAGCATATGAGACTGGACCCACTCATCAGGGCAGTGCAGACCCAAAATGCTTGGCAAGCCTCAAATGCACAAGGAACACAGCAACCACTTTTGTAAGATTCTGTCTATCATAGGCTTCGTCAGTGTGATACAACTGGTGTCCCTCTATATGCATTGAGTCAGGGACCCACCTCTAGGCCTATTCTGAATAACCTATTTTATAGTCTCTGCTTTTATGTGCAACACGCAGACTTCATCAAGTTTGATTATGTAAAGCTATAGGCAGTGTATGTTCTACTTTGTAATGATCGACAGCAGGGTTCCAAAGACACATAAGGAATGAAATACAAAGGTATTGAACATCTTAGTTATTTCCCATCATCAGCTAAAAACAGCTCTAATGAGTAAGATATTTGAACTCAAAGTTGTATTCTGGCTTTTTAAAAAAAAAAATGCAGATAGAATTCAAATCATGTTCAAACCCAATGAATAAATAGATGGGAGTTAACTAATAGAAATCACCTGCCTGCCATAAAATACAGACTCCCTGGAACAATAAAAGCAAAGAAGCCATTTTCTATAACGTTTATACATTTTTGTTGTTGCATGTACTTTAATGTGAATACTTGATTTGATAATCCTCTGTTTTTTACATCTGCGGCCAAATCTCAAAACAAACCATTTTATTCATGGTAAATACAAAATGTATCCAGATTTCCTGCCTATATTTATTTAAAGTGTAAGTATTAGACGGCATGAATCTGGTTCCCAGTGTTTCTTTGATTCTCGGCATCATGCCATAGGGCACTATGTGATCTGAATGCATCATTTAAATACTGTATAGATACATTTAATGGAATGGAGATGCCATCCTAAGATAAAAAGCAGACATAGGTGGATTTAAGCAATCTGGTAATGGACAGGGAGGAGAGTAACAGTGAACCAAATGGTGGTTTAAATTTAAAAGTATTTTCTTTTGCTCCACTCACTCACCTTTATTGCATCTTGTGTGTCAGTGATGCAGTAAACACGCAGGCTGTACTCTAAGCTTGTGCAGGAGGTTGGCGCAAAGAGGAGCAGCTTCAGGCGCTTTATGGCTGACATGCTGAGAGACTCTCCCACCAGAGCAAAACGACCCAGCTGCTCAGTGAATAGATAACAGCTGCGGGATTCCATGTGACAGTAATAGAGGTGAGATGGGCTTCCTCCGTCAAGCTGCAAGACGTCCTGTTAAGAACAACAACCAAAGATCCATTGGAATTAATATGGAACATATTCAGGTAGGGGCCCAGTTCTAAAAGTGAAGCAATCAGTGGGAATATTCCATTGGTTTCCATGGTGACTGCTTTGTGTTTAGAATTGTTCACCAAAGGCCCATATCCTTTTTAATAAGTGAAATTTGTAACTGAAGCTGCCTATTTATATAATCTGGGGCACCAAAAAACAGGTGCGTCGAGCTGCGGGTTGAAAAGATACTTTAAATTAGATATCTTTAATCAACACAAACCTGGCCAAATTATTTTAATTTTACCCAATAAAAATAGAATTGCAGGGAATTGAGATGGGCATTTAAGACTTAAAGGGACTGTCTAGTGTCCAAAATGCATCTTCCAAATATTAATGCATATTAATGTGCTTTCAAAGTACTTTAAAATGCATGTCTTACATTTTGCATTGCATAAAATTTAAAATACTTTGCAAGAAACAAAGAAACAAGGACTGCCCACACTAGATGAATAAAAGTAATTTCCTTTTTTTGCTGCAGGAACCAATGAGAATAATGTCATTCAAATGAATGGAATATTCTGTCTCTCTAGTGATGTCATCAGACAATGTGTTTCACTGTTAAGAGATCCTACTGTGTACAAGAGCAAGGTCACTCATGGGCCACTCAACAGACTCAATTTGAGGAGGACAGGAAGTGACTATATGAAACAAAACTTTATATCCTCAGTGTGTATAGAATCAGTGCTGCTGCACCTGCAGTAAAAATGCAGAGTAATCGCAGGGGAGGTCTTGAGTAAAATATTAAAAATGTGATTTATACAGAATGCCTGCATCAAATCTCACAGGGATAAAAGCCTGTGCATTATACATGCAGTGATTTTCATCTTGACCAAAGTAAGTTTGGGGACTAGACTGTCCCTTTAAGGCCACACTCAGCTAATTTGGACTTAAGTTTGAATTTCCTGTCTCAATTCCCTGCAATGCTACCTTTATTTTAAGAACAATACATCTGTAAGTGCAGAATGTTCAGCCAATAACATAAAATAAACACAAACATGAAGGAAATTTGGCAATAAATGTCACATACAGTTATTTAAGCCAGCATTGAACAGCTTAGTTATTTGCTCTGTCAAGTCCTAATGATTAAGTTATAACATGTTCTAAAGACCAGATCGTTATGATGAGACAGACTATGAGAAAATGCAATCAATAAACTATATAGACATGTGAAATATGCGTGCGGTTTTAGATGATGTACTCATTAACGAGAAGTTGTTTTCAGATGATAAGTCCACTTATACATACTGCAGAAAAAATGTTGCATTCATTTTGTCAAAATTGTTTGTGATACCCAAGTGTCGAAATAAATATTCAAATCAAATGCCAACAAGCCTAATGGCCTTAGGATAGAAAAAAATAATTAAAAAAAGGCTTGGTATGATGTCCAATGTGCACTGAACATGAAACAGCTTTAAAAGTTAACGTTCAGACATTTTATTTATGTTTTAAGTATAAATATATGACTTACAAGAAGCAGAAAAATCAAGATTTATTTCTAAGCTGCTGGCAAGGAATACTGGCTAATGGGGCAAAAAAATGTGGTTTATTGCTTGTTGGAGATGATAAATCAGAAAATTATTTGCGTAATCATTTTTGGCAGATCGTTATCTACAAGCTTTTTAGCACAGCAGTACCTGGTGACGTTAGTAATACTAACCCCCTAAACCCTAATACTAACCCCCAAAACCTAATACTAACCAACTAAACCCTGATACTAACCCCCCAAACCTAATACTAACCCCCTAAACTCTAATACTAACCCCCTAAACCCAAATACTAACCCCCGAACCCTAATACTAACCGACTAAACCCTAATACTAACCCCTGAACCCTAATACTAACCCCCTAAACCCTAATACTAACCCCCAACCCTAATACTAACCCCCTAAACTCTAATACTAACCCCCGAACCCTAATACTAACCCCCTAAACCCTAATACTAACCCCCGAACCCTAATACTAACCCCCTAAACCCTAATACTAACCCCCAACCCTAATACTAACCCCCTAAACCCTAATACTAACCCCCCTCCCTAATACTAACCCCCTAAACTCTAATACTAACCCACGAAACCTAATTCTAACCCCCTAAATCCCAATACTAAAATTCTAATTCTAACATTAAAACTCATCTTTAGCGATGAAATGTCCCATGATGAAATATCCCGCAACGAGCTGTCGCATGGTGAACAGACGGCGGTGAAGCGGCTGCGCGGATGCAGCCGTGATGAAGTGTCCCATCTCCCCTGGTGACCAGTGGGGGTGCTTCCATATAAGCAAACTAGGGCGGCCACTTGCGTAAGGTGCTCTCACAGGACCTAACCAAGGATTAACAGTTATGGAGAGGGGGCATGCTGCCACCCAATCTGACTTTCTCCCAATAACCGAGAATCATCCCTATCTTTCCATGGTGGTTTAGTGTGTAAGCAAGGAAATTTGTAGCTTTGGTCTGCTTTCTCTTGAGGTTCTACTGCAGTATTGATGGGAGTCGGACTACAATATGATGTCATTAATGTAGCAGACTCCTGAGAAAGCAGGGAAAGGCGAGCTATGCCTGGACCCTTCAACTACACTAGTAGGTGTAAGAAGCACTGGCCATGGTTACAGTTCTACCCAAGAAGACCCCTATAGTTATAACACTGCTGTAAGAAATTATGACAACTTCTAAGGTCATTGTAAATCAATATTATTCTTGCCCATATAAAACCATGGCTCAAAAATATAAAAAAGTAAAGCACCTCCCATGTATTATTCTTGAATGTTACTTTGATATTTCTTGGTATGTCTCACAACAAAGAGAATTTTACCACTGAACTCATCAGGGACAGTTAGCATCATGGATCCTGCAGATTATAATGTGATGTGGAACACAGCAGAGGCCTCAGCAACCGTACTGCTTGCCAAGGTGCTCAGGGCCAAGTTCAGTTCAAATGAATGATATGCAGCGGACGCTAATCCACTTCAGGAAATTTTTTATTATATGAAGTGCATCCTGAGAGGCGTCTGAAGCACTGGCCCAGTCTTTCTCTAGGGGTAGGCACTATATTTTACTAGTGCCTACTGCATATTTTAAATTGTTATTATGTATAAATCATACATTTTTTATGATATTCCTAGGTGACATTTTTGTAGTATGGTTGTATATTTTGTGTTCATTTTTTATTTTTCTGTTTTTTTTTCTCTATTTAATCTTTCTGGTGGGATAATCACAATTAATAAATATATATATTTCCAATAAAACGAACAGTCTGCTGATAATTTATTAGGAGCGTTGTCTCTTTGCTATTTTATGTGTTCTCTTGTGGGTGCGTTAGAGTTGCATTCCTTGCCTAAGATAGTGGCTCATTACAGGAATAGAAAAGTTATTGTCCCTCTTATTTTATGGTTGGGAAAAAAAATATGTCTAATTGAATGATTGCATTAGTGTAGTCATTTGAAAAAGAAATGCTATAATGAAAGAATACAAATTAATTATCTTATTGAGCCAACCTTCCCTGTCTAGTATCAGGGGGCGGACATTTTGATTCCGATGTAGGAAAATGTGACCTATCTAACCCAACATTCTAACTAACCTATCTATTCCAAGATAGTGCTATATGGAGCAAATATCACTCAATAAGGTACTTTATCTGTACCTTTTCTTAATTAAAGTATCTCTACACTTGACACAATCTTTGTAGTGGTATAACTTAATTTTGAACAAAAAAAAAAACAAGAAGAAAATTGAATTGTACAACTTATTGCTGCACTGAAATGTGAGACAGACACTAAAAATCTTATGATAGTTGTATTTTTGGTGAACATCTTTTATTCCACGAGAATCAGTAAGATTACCAACATCTGCTTCACATTTCTTTTTTTTTTATATATAATTACAGGAATGTTCAGCTGAGTGACTCATTAAGCATTGATACAGTTTATACACAAGACCTTTATTCTTATCTAAATGTAATACTAGAGGAATCTAAAAATGAGTCATCTTTATAGGGTGTGATCTGTTTGAATGGAAATTACATGTCGCAGTTGTAAACAGCGGTAAAAATGTTTTCTACGAATATTAACAGCCAACTCTTCACTGGGCTGCTGCAAGGAATTAAAACGCTAGTATTCTTTTTTTTATACAAGGTTGGGTCATGTAATGTTCTGAGATCACATCTAAATGACCATAATATTGGCTAACTGTGTATATAATATCACAACTTATTGTAATGCTTTTTCTATCCGCCATGGGGTAATTATAATGAACCAGCTTTGTGTTGTTATAATAAGCAAAGCATCACTAGTTTGTATCCATGTTTGCTAGAAATTATAGAGGACAATATCCCAGCTTGCATAAGGGTTTGTAACTTAAGGTTTGAGTATCCCTCATCCAAACTGTTTGGGACCAGAAGTATTTCAGATAATGGATAGCTCTGGAAAATGAATTATTTTGATCCAATAAAATATATTAACGCTTCGTAGCACTCATGAAATACAGTAGTGTCAATATGAATAATGTATATAGCAAATAAATCACAGTTATTCGATAACGGATCATGAGATAATACCCAATAAGTAGAACCTGAGTCCCCAAATAATTCAAATGGAGCCAACACTATTTGCCATGATTTAGCCATTCTTGGGTAAAAAGACAGAATACCCAATAAATCCTTCAACTGATAAAGACGAAGATGTAAGGATATTAATATAGAAGTCTGGGAAGGTGACATACATGTGAAAATCAACAACACTTCATAAAAAGACATAACAGGATGAGCATCATATCTGCAGCATCATCAGACCTCCCACTGTTACTGTTGGTACTGTCTTAAATGGTTAGCACAACTACTGAGCCATGTATATACTCAGAAACCATAAACAGTTACTGATGAATGTTCTACTGTACATTTCTTCTGCTATGCTGATAAAGAAGCCTTTAAGTAATAAATATGCCATAGTGGCAAAAGATTTACAAACGTTCCTGTCCATTTCTGCACCACACAGTTGCTACCTTGTGCAATTGGGCAGACTAGGGAGATAGCAAGTATATAAAAACCTTGCTGCAGCAGGGCCTCTAAGGTCCCTAAGCCCAAGAGGGGATACAGCTGGTTGAGCCAGAGAAGACTATTTCTATAAAACCTTGTTAGGTTTTTACCTCTTTGTGTTTTGTTTGTTTGTTTATTTTTGTGTTGTTTACTGTTTATTTCACTGAATAATCTGTTTACTTACCCTCGCTACATCACTCCCCTTTACCAGATAAATTATACTTGTCAATTATTTAATTAGTATATTTCGTAATAACATTTAACTACGCTCAGTCCTTATTTATATCAGATGATCTGGATGCTTTATCTTTGGGACAGGGAGAAATAGGTTTAAGTGGACCAGTCATCTTCATTCAATAAAATAGAGGGGTAGGAGTAATAAACAAAGAGGGGTATACAGAGTGGCCCTCCTGTCTATACTTGGTACTTTTGTGGCATTGTTTGTGGCTGTATTATTTTTTTCATGTGATTCTTTTTATATATATGTAACTATTTATCTCTTTTACCCATTGGGTATATGTGATTACACTGCTTGTGATGTGATTAATTTTCTAATAAATATTTTGGATATTGATTATCTGTATCAGTGTAGGTTTATTCATTGTGTGATCCTCCTACCTCTCTATTGTAGATGTTTTCTCTAAGGGTAGTGTTTGGACTCCCCTAGGGGTGATTCACCTATTTTATATTGTTGTTATAATCTAATTTTGTTTTGGTGTGCTTCTCTAAATTGACTATATCTTCATTCAATAAAGCCTACAAAACATTTACTTGTAATAACTGTTTATAAATAGTTTTTATACTTTAAAGAAAAAAAAAACCCTGTGTCGTTGAAATATTGTTGAATAGAGTTTGTTCACTAAAAATTGAAATTTGGTAAATTGACAACCAACTTGCAAATTGAGTTATTGATCAGTTAGCCACACAATTATTACGCTATATTATTTCCTATTGGCGTCAAATAACCAGCACTGTATACAATGAAAAAAACAGCCAAGCATCAACACATTTATATTGAGCCTGCAGACTAGCCATCATTAACAGGATGAATCTACAGAGAGCAAGTTTAATTTCCACAACCCTGATATTCAATATACGGCTGGATCCATCTTCAACTAGTGCTACAAACACACCAGTCAAGGGACCTATCCTATTTTGAAGAAGATTCTCTATCATGCTAGAGCCTCCATAAACCTCACTTCAATACCATAAAGTCAACCAAAAGACAAGTCTTCAAACTAGTGTGTCTCAGAAACTCGACTTCCATTATCCTGATGGGGAACTTCCAATGGGAAAAATCTCATCATCTAGATTTACACCTCATAATGCACAAGAGTCCCAGTATCATGAACCTGCAGACATCAAACTCCAAATAACTCTTGTCTGAACCTAGCACTGGATTTGTTAAATCTACATTTTTATCTCACAGAATAAGGTCAGATAAAAAGTGCTTTGTTTGTAAAAACGCATAATATTGGTCCATTCAACACAAAACTTGTAATTATCTAAGGTTTAATATTCTAAAGTGCGTTGTGACATTCACTTATGATGAAGCTTCACCTATGACCTGAAACGCACTAAGTGCTATTCTGCACCCCCTTTTGCCGTCTCTATCACCCATTATACCTATTCATCGATTAAATGCTTGTGCCTCAATCCCGTTTCCTGAGTGCCGGTTTTTCTTCTACTCTACTCCAGGCGTTGTGACTAGTGTTGAGCGAACCCGAACCGCACTGTTCGGGTTCGTACCGAACATTACGGTTTTTGGATCCCGGACCCGAACACGGACATTCCACTGTATGTTCGTGTTGGAGTTCAGGGTTCGGCAGGGCCGGCGCCACCTGTAAGGCGACCTAGGCAGCCGCCTAGAGCGCAACTTAGCAGGGGGCGCCGGAACCGTGAAAAAAAAGAATCCTCCCCCTTCCCCCTTACTTACCTCCTCGCTGCTGCTCTGTCTCCCGGTGCAGGTCCGTGGCTGTGAGGGAAGCGTTGTGCGCTCCCCTCCAGCCGATGCGGATTCAATAAAGTTTGTTTAAACTTTTTTTTAAACAAACTTTATTGAATGCGCATTGGCTGAATGGGAACGCACAACGCTTCCCTCACAGCCACGGACCTACAGCACCGGGAGACAGAGCAGCAGCGAGGAGGTAAGTAAGGGGGAAGGTAGGAGGAAGAGGGTGGCTAAATCCTGGCACATTGAGAGGCATAATCCTGGCATATTGAGGGGCATAATCCTGGCATATTGTGTGGGAAAATCCTGGCATATTGAGTGGCATAATAATCCTGGCATATTGGGTGGCTTAATCCTGGCATATTGAGAGGCATAATCCTGGCATATTGAGGGGCATAATCCTGGCATATTGAGGGGCATAATCATGGCATATTGTGTGGGAAAATCCTGGTATATTGAGTGTCATTATCCTGGCATATTGAGGGGCAAAATCTTGGCATATTGTGTGGGAAAATCCTGGCATATTGAGTGGCATAATAATCCTGGCATATTGGGTGGCTAAATCCTGGCATATTGAGAGGCATACTAATCCTGGCATATTGAGGGGCATAATCCTGGCATATTGAGTGGCATAATAATCCTGGCATATTGGGTGGGAAAATCCTGGCATATTGAGGGTCATAATAATTCTGGCATATTGGGTGGCTAAGTCCTGGCATATTGAGGGGCATAATCCTGGCATATTGAGGGGGAAAATCCTGGGATATTGAGGGACATAATCCTGGCATATTGAGTGGCATAATAATCCTGGCATATTGGGTGGCTAAGTCCTGGCACATTGAGAGGCATAATCCTGGCATATTGAGGGGCAAAATCCTGGGATATTGAGGAGCATAATCCTGGCATATTGTGTGGGAAAATCCTGGCATATTGAGTGGCATAATAATCCTGGCATATTGGGTGGCTAAGTCCTGGCACATTGAGAGGCATAATACTGGCATATTGAGGGGCATAATCCTGGCATATTGTGGGGCATAATCCTACAGTGATTATTCAAATTACAGTGATTATTTTTGTGGGTTCAATACTATATATTTGTACCCTGTCCTGAGCCCAGTGCCACAGAGAGTGCAGTGCACTTGCAACTGCATGTGTGCCAGGCACATGACTTTAATCCTGTTCTGTTAGCTCAGTGGGCAACATCTAGGCATTTTTAAATACTGCAATTTGTTGGTGTTAAATATTACATTTGCGTCCTGCACATCATATCTGAGAGTCAAATAGAACAGTCCAATACAGTGCTTATAGCGCACTTTGAAAAATTCAAATTGTTTTGGGTGCTAAATAGTACATTTGTGTCTTGTATTGCACTTGATATCTGAGAGTCAAATAGAACAGTCCAATACTGTGCTTACAGCGCACTTTGAAAAATTCTAATTGTTTTGGGTGCTAAATAGTACATTTGTGTCTTGCGGTGCACTTCATATCTGAGAGTCAAATAGAACAGTCCAATACTGTGTTTACAGCGCACTTTGAAAAATTCTGGCTACCTCCTCCTCCTCCAGCGCCACTTCCACCTACACCGCCACGGTCACCGCCTCCTCAACCTATGGGTCACTTAGTATAAACTGAAAGAGAATACCCTGCACTCCAACCCTCTCTCAAATGGATAATTCTGTTGATCCTCCTGGCAGCCATGCTTTAGATTTAGATTTATGTTCTTCCAAAGCTAAAATCAAAGATTCCATCTAGTGCTATTTTATGGCTCAGCTGTATTTGTAATTTGTATGTATTTTTTGTTATTTTCAGTTATTTCCCTATACACATTTGCTTGCAGGGCAACCTACTCTTACCCACATTTTACTTCATTTTGCAGCCCTCTAACCCTTTCCAGGACTTTTTTAGAGGCATTTTAGTGGCCAAAAGTTTGTGTGCCCATTGACTTCAATGGGGTTCGGGTTCGGGGTCAAGTTCGGGGTCAAGTTCGAGCACGGACCTGGAAATTTTTTCAAAGTTCGGCCGAACCTGCCGAACCCGAACATCCAGGTGTCTGCTCAACTCTAGTTGTGACATTGTCAAGGCTAACGTCACTTTTCTTTCCATTTTTTTTATTACAGTTTGCAGTCGACTAATATTTGTGTCAAAAGAAAACCTGTAACACGGCAACAAGGTTACTATGAAATGAATAGAGCAGCTGAAGCTGTGCTGTATATTCACTGTTCTCCCTGGACAAACAGCACTGACCTGACTATGTAGGCCTCAATTATGGAGATCACCAGTGATCACCAAGTCAGAATAAACTATGATTTTATCTAGTTCACATTTGTCACTGAGACAATGGGATCACACTCTCCGGTGGCATCTTTGAAATCATGGTAAAAGCCTGCATGCAATACATAATTCGTATTGTGCATTTTACAAATAATTGAGCAGATCATTTCATCTTACATAAACACGTAAAATGTAAAACTTCTTATATCTATCACAAGTCAAATAATGAGATAAGACAAGTCACGTTATCCGATAAGATGACACAAAAAGAAGAATTCAACACAAAGCCAAGAATTCACAAAAGTTACACAGATTATACGATGGCTCAGCTGCATTGATGGTAACTTTGCTATGTCTCTGTGCTATGTGGCATGACTCTTTAGTAGGACTGACAGATTGGACATTTTATTACAACCACAAATATGGATGCTCTTTGGTTTAATTCATTATTTAGAAACTAAAGGATTTACTCAGGTGGCTCTGATCGTAGCTTCTAGCTGAATTGTGGAATTTTCCATAATTTGGCTACTCAATGTGCCAAATTTTCGGCAGATCTTTGGCCATAATCGAAACAGGGAAATCAATAAGAGCCAAAAGCCCCCCCAGCTGGCCTGGAATTCAGGTATAATAGCTGAATTTTGGGCATTTCAATTCTCAAGATTATAGTGGAAGAATTGCATAGAAAAGTGTACAAAAGTTCAAGTTAATATATGGTAAACAATAATTATATACAATTATAATAGTAATATATATATATTATTTTAAGTCCTAGCATATTTCTATGTGGAGGACCAAGGCTACCTTTTCAGTCAGCACTGGCCAATTTTTGTTATGATTTAGGATCACATCCTTGGTCTCTGAGTAGCCCGAATTTAAGGGCTATTCAAATTATTATTGTGGAGGCCAGGTCAACACCTTGCACTCATGTGTCCCTCAAACCATTCATGAACCATTTTTGCTTTGTGGTAGGGCGCATTATTCTGCTAAAAGAGGACAATGCCATCTGGGAATACCGTTTCCATGAAATGGTTTACAAGGTCTGCAGCAATGCTTATGTAGGTGGTAGGTGTCAAAGCAACATCTACATGAATAGCAGGACCCATGGTTTCCCAGCAGAACACTGCCCAAAGCATCACACGGCTTCCGCCATCTTGCCACCTGTCAGTGGTCATAATGTTGATCGTTGTATACTGCTTTCCACAATTTGTATATGAAAATAGACCTTACTATTCTAATGATTTGTTTTACAAATGTTTTGTGTTTCCAAGGAACAAGCCTTAATTATGTCTGAGGTGCTTCTTTATAATTAGAATTTTCACACAGGGAATTGTTTGTCAAGTGGGTAAATCAGGAGTGGGTGGTATATGAAGCTATTATAGATCCAATAATGCATGTTTAAATGTGTTTATCAATTAGTTTGTGTAAACAGTTGACTGTGTTTGTGTTCTAATTAACTTCACTAGTGAAATAAAACACAAGTATATGTGATCAAATCACATATGACATTTTTTAACCTTCCCCAAACCCACAAACCGTTGCAAAAATCAAACCAAGCTCCTCTGCCTATTTGAAATACATGACACAATTTAGCCCTGTGTTAAACATTTTCATGGAAAACAAAATTAAAAAAAAGCTGTTGTTGAATATTAAGTGTAGATTTACTGACCCAATAATAAGAAAAAAATGATCACGACTATGAAATGAAAGTAAAAGTGACAGACATTCTTATGTCTACCTTCACCTCTATCTCTAAATAGAAGCTGATAAAGTCCAATATTAGGTAAACTGCAGTCCATTTATCCTGCTCCCTTAATGCACACACATAAAACATGATTTGTGTATACATTCCATGCATTGATCCATTTTAGCACATAAGGTTTATTAAGCACATGAGACCATATTTCACAGAATAGAGGAAAAGGGAGCTTATACTGCAGTTGCTGCATGTCGTTGTATTGCTTCTAATTCTGTATAGTCCTGTTTCTTCTGTAACTATTGTATAAACTATGTAAATATTTTTTATCTTGCCGGTTGACTTAGGCCTGAGAATTTCCATAGACAGTATTGCTAACAAAAGAGCTGGCTAATTGTTATGGGCAATCCTTAATACACAATGTACAAGCAGTATTATGTATAGTCACATGCTAAAGAGTCTACTCAATAAATAGAGAAATGCAGGGAATTTAGATAGGGATTTCAAACTTTAGGCCAATGTAGCCGAGTTGGAAAATTTCTCCAATGTAGCTGAATACAATTTTTTTTCCATCTCCTCTACTTTAGCCTTAAGTTTGAAATTTCCCTCTCATTTCCCTGCAATTCCCTTTTTATTGAGCAGACCCTTAAAGAATGCAAATGGGGTCCTAACACTGTTGTACTGCATGCACTATTATTCTTGGCCATCAACTTGTTGAGTGAATGAACGCCATGTTTTTCTGGTGTGGGTTTTTATAAATATCTAATCTTAATTTGGACTGTAAATGAACGCTAATGCCAGCCTACACTTCAGTGTGATGTTTGCAGCTTCTCATACGCCTCATGACAAGAAGAAGCACTTTAACACTTCATAATGAGTTTGGTTTACCTGGAATCATTCTCTAAAAGGTTATTTTCATGAGAGAATAATAAAGTTTAACCAGGAATGATACACCTGTTTTCAGGTACTTCTTGGGGATGTAATTATTTCCCAGTTTGATGGTGCTCATTTCGACTAGCTTGGCATGATGAATGACCTAGTCAACCCTGACAGGAATGGAACCTGCAACCCTGAAGATTTAACAGGTTGTACAGCTGGCACAATGAAAGTTTACCAGAGAACTGTACATTCCTAAAAATGATACTCTATAAGCTGATCCACTAAATCACAGCACAATTGTGAAATCACCAAACAAGAACCAATGAGTTCCTCAATCAATGTAACTTAGGGCCGGGAATTGAGAACAGAATTTCCAACTCAGCCAAGTTGGCAACATTCTCCAATTCAGATGATTGTGAGAAATTTTCCAACTCATCTACTTAAGTTTGAAATTCCCGTCTCAATTTCCACGGATAAATCCCTGTGTAATATTTTAATTTATATTGTAAAAAGACCACTTCTCTCTTGTGGCAAAATAGGTTAAAACCCAACTACTTAAACAAACAAAACCCATCTGCACTGATGCGGTTTCTAATTCTAATTCTTGACTCTAAAATGCTAATTATATTTCTCAAACAAGCTATCACTTCCAAGCATTATTATCAAATTAATATCTGCCTCCATGCCCTTAATAACATTTATCCTTTCCATTATAAATTAGGGAAAATCTGCTAATTATTAAAGCTTTTTTAAAAAACAAAATCCAGACCTTTTCTAAATGGAATGAATCATATCAACTTAGCACAAACTCATTGGGCAGTGAGTTCCCAATCTTTACTGGTCTTCCTGTAAAATACTCTTTTAGCTGATGTAGGTAACATCCTCAACCTTTAAATTAGCAGGGGACCACGAGACACATCACAAAATGAAAAATGGAAATTTTTCAGGTACAAAATGTAGCTTTTTAAATGCTAGTTAGAAGTACTTAAACAAGTATTTGGGATGGCACTGTGCTGCATCAGTGATGGCTGATCTTAGGTATTACAGCTGTTGTGGTCATCTAGTCATCTAGTCTACAATAAAAAAAAACAATCATTTATTGAATCCTGGATTTGAGAAGAGCTATGCCAGTTATCCTAAAGTAAACTGTGAAGATAGGTTGCAGCCTGCAGAGGAGAGGGACGCAGATAGGTCTGTGCTAGTATAGTCTGGTAGTAAGCGCAATATAACAGAAGCACCAGTGTATTGCATTATGGGTACATCCATTATGTGCATAGCATACTGAAGCATTAAATGGAGTGATCTATGCTAATAGGTTTCCTCAGTTTACTTCACATTACCCAACTTCCCAACACCACTAGAGTTAGGACAATCTGCTGGTACCCAATAAGGTAGGGGCAAATGGGTGACCAATAAGGTAAGGTCAACCAGAAAAAGGGTAATTATATAGGTACGAACAGCAAGAGGACAATAATGGGGGTTGTGGGCAGCGATGGGGTTCTGCGACAGTGGAGGTAGCTTTAGGATTATGTTGGTAGCTGTGATACAGAGGACAAGCTGATGGACAGTGGAGTGTGCTGCGTAACTGCGTAGTAAATAAATATGGAGGACTATGGGTCATTGAGGTTGTGGGACAAAGAAGGGGGCTGTGGTTGCAATTTCCGATTCTTGCCTTGGGTGGAAATAGCTAGTTACAGCTCTGGCTGGCTGGCTCACAAATCTGTTTTTTTTTACAAAATGTTTCACAATCGGTTATGTTTTTCTCACATTCTTATTTTTGCCTTATTAGTTAGGAGGCACTAGTCATACAGCTTTGTCTTAATACATTGCAATGAGCCAGTGATTCTGGGGTAATGAGCAGTTAATTATACAATGGCTTCTTATCAGCGAATGAGACGGATTGAATCAAAGGCTTTCACCAGCCCACAACTAATAAGTCCCAAATGAATGGAGAAAATCACGCAGAGATGTCACTCAAACTTGTGCTGCATTATTTGTTCAATTTGGATGATTCATTCATTTTTGTGTGTGCTTGAATTGAATAAATATCTATGTTAATTATATCCTACATACATTGAAAGTGTTAACCAAGCATGAACTATTATTGTTTCCTTTGAAAGCTCTTGGTGCGTTTATCAATGTGATAATACTGTGGAGACAGTGCCCTCTAGCAGTGAATAGGAGAACTGCATGTGTCTTATAATGCACCATAAGAGTCTGACGGGGATATAAGTTGCAGCTGCAGTCACCAATATACTTTGCTACAGGTGTAGCTATTCCTAAGGAACGTTATATTTCTGTTGCTCAGTTTCTCTCTGCCAGCTGAGGTGTCTGGTACCAGCCTCTTTTACATCCTCTGCATTATTACTTTCTCTGTCTTACCTCCCAGCTGCCTTCACATGATTGCTTCTTCAGACGCACAGTCCAGTTCTCAGGGCTGGCTTCCACACAGTGGTCCATTGCCAAGATGACAGGCTGGGTAAGAAGGACACCGGGGGGACCGCAGCTGACGATGGGGCCCAAAAGCGTCTGGCAGCCAGCTAGAGGTAGCCTCAAAAAGGGAAGGAAGAGGTGAAAGGTGTGAGATGTGAAGGCACAGTAATGTGGCAAGAGATCCTATGAGGGTTATCACTAAACCCTAAATGTTATTTATCGACGTAGGAACATATAACTCCCAGGGAGAGGGAGTACATTTGAATGTACCTCCAAGTGAGGAGAGCTCTCAGCCTATTTGGCATCCTTAGCAGGGTATCAGTTAGGAATGAACTATATTAACAGCTTTGGCCTAAGGTCATTTTAGGGAATACTACAATACTTCCCTCAAATTACAACCCAGGTCCAGTTGGGAAAGTGTGATATTTAGTGACTAAAATCCTGTATATGTCTGGGTCTAAACTCAATATACTTGTCAAACAAACTTTAATAATAGTTTGGTAGCTGACAACTAGATTACCTCATGCAAACGATTAGTAGTGCGTAACATAGAATAAGAATAAAAAGAAACTATAAAGTTTTGTTACATGGAGGAATGGGGGTTAATTGTAAAGGTTAAATTTGGTGCAAAGTTCTATAAGTGGTCTAAACTGCAGGAACCTACTATAGGTGTCCTTGGTGTTTGCTCCAGAACTATTATAAATCACCGGCTATGTACACAAAGAAGCAAAGGCAGTAACTATCAGCAGTGTTCAATCAGGAGAGTAAATAGATCTGCGCAGTTAAACTATAGATTCATAAGCTACAATTCCCTTCACCTGAATGAGAATAGACCCCTTAAAATTAATAAATATTGAAACCATGTATAAGCAAGCATTATTTAGCTCCTACACTATATGGACACAAGTATTGGGACCCCTAACCATTACACCAACAGGGACATTTATGACATTATATTCTACATACATAGACATTAATGTGTAGTTTGTCCCCCTTTGCAGCTGTAACTACTTCAACTCTTCTAGGAAGGATTTCCACAAGATTTTGGAGTTTTTCTGTGGTAATGTTTGGCCATTCAGATGAGAAGGTCTGGCTAGCAAGCTCTGTTTCAGATCATCCCAAAGGTGTTCGATGAGGTCATGGCTCTGTGCAGGCCAATCAAATTCTTCCACACCAAACTCATCAAACTATGTCTTTATGGATCTTGCTCTGTGCACAGGGGCACAATTATGCTGGAATAGAAAAGGACCTTCCCCAAACTGTTCCAAAAAACTGGAAGTAGAGCATTGTCCAAAATGTCCTGGTATGCTGAAGCATTAATATTTCTCTTCACTGGAAGTAAGAGGCCTAGCCAAACCCAAGAAAAACAACCCTTTACCATTATCCATACTCCACCAAACTTTACAATTGGCACAATGCAGTCAGGCAGGTAAAGTTCTCCTGGCATCTGCCAAACCCAGACTCAGCCATCAGACTGCCAAACAGTGAAGCGTGATTTGTCATTCCACAGAACACATTTCCACTGCTCCAAAGTCCAGTGGCGGCACCACTCGATCCGTTGCTTGGCATTGTACTTGGTGATGTGAGGCTTGCTATCCCATGAAGCTCCCGTCCCCACAGTTTTTGTGCTGATATTTATGCCAGTGGAAGTTTGGAACTCTTCAGCTATGGGATCAGCAGAGCACTGATGACTTTTACGCACCATGCGCCTCACCATTCGGTGATCCCGCTCTTTATCTTTACACATTCTTCTACTTCGTGGATGAGTTGCTGCTATTCCCCAACGGTTGCATTTTCCTATAGTACCAATTACAGTTGACCGTGGCATTTCTAGCAGGGATGAATTTATTACAAAGGTGGCATCCTATCACTGTACCACGTTTTGAATTCACTGAGCTCCTCCTCATTTTTTCATATTATGATCATTAAATATTTTTGTGGACTCATCAAAGAATCCCCAGTCATTACTGCTGACATCACGGCATTAATACATTTAGTAGATTTTGCTGTGAAAGCATGCAAAACGGTATTCTTCTAAATCAATGTATATGAAACCAAATTAAAATTAATGTATGCATATCATGAAAATATGACATGGTGACACTAATTGCTAATTCAATTTTATCCTAAACAATGAGCTAACCCCACAATGTTATTAACAGATTTAGTTTTGCAGCTTAACCTCTATGCCAAATAAATGTTTATAGCTACCTAAGATGAAACTGACATCCACAGATTTTTATGGATAACACGTTCAGTTTTAAAACATCAGGTGTTAGTGCCAATAATATTAACATTCTGCATTAGATGCTATAAACGTACCTGTAAATGGCACAAATTCACTTGCAATTATATATGCGATAGATAATTAGCTATATATTCTCCCCTTATTTTACTTACACAAGTGATTTTTTATTTTATTTTTGGTAACCCCACCCACAATTTCCTTTCTCTTTCCTTTCTTCTTCCGTCTGAAAGTATCCTTTTCTCTCTTTTTATAAATACACGGAGGAGGAGGTGGGACTTGATTAGGTTTGCATGGTATGCCAGTTTCTTCACATCTGACAAAAATACCTTTTATAGGACAACTGTCAGCAAACTTATCTTAAATTGAAAAATTGCATCAATTAAGTATTTTAAATAAAAATGCTTTAATGAATGAAATGCAAATAAGTACATTATTGAGCCCTCTTTCATTGTACAGCTCTATTAAGGGGCGGACATCTTAAGGGAGGGCATGACTGTCAGTATAGACGGTTCTACTGGTTGGATATGTCACATGTTCAGAGTTGTTAGTTTGAGTGCTCCATGTACTTACTTATACTCTGGTTTGGGGGAGGCACCTCCTCTTTGCAGATCAGTGCAGGGAAGTGCACTGATCCTTGTTTGCCACCCCCTCCCATTTTCCATGTGTATGTTTCTTTCTTCACAGTCACAGCTTGGAGGAAGTAGCACCAGGACTGTTTGGAATGGATGTGGACATCTGCCCTAAGGGGTCTTGGGGAGACACGGACTGCAGGCAGCTTGAGGCACAGCAGTCCGTTAGGGCTCTTGGTTCGGAAGTGGTAAACAATGCGCCTGCTGCCCCTTTGGCCAGAAGTTGGCAGTGGTATGTATATATTTAATATGCTGGAGCATTGATTTTAGTTAATAAATGTGTGGACAACGCCCTACACCATCTATAACTTATATGTGTCGTTATTGGGGTGGGTGTTGGCTGTGTGGGGTCTGTGCTTCTGACAGTCAAGCAAAGAGGGCTCAGAAAGGTTCTTTATTACATTCCATTAACATTCAATGAGGCACTACATACTGAATTAGATGAACAAGAGCAGACTGATACATAAGGTAACAAGCCAGTTTACAAGCTTACAATCTAGATGATTTGTATTCTCTTATCAAGCATTTCTATTTAGATCTGCAATGTTTCAATTAAATAGATTATAACAGTAGAATATAGATGCAAGTCCTTACACTAAGAGTATTGAGATACCTACCTCACATCATCCTGCTTGTGTAGAGTTAGGTAGATTTCATAGATTTTTCCCCGTGGAATTGCATCTGGAGGTATGAGTAGGCTGAGACCTGTGGTAGGATAATTCAAATATACAGGTATTAGTTAAAATAGGCTTGAATGAAAATTACTGTTCTTCTGTGCTAGGTTTAAGACTTCTAGAACTAACTCTAGAATTAAGAAAATGTTCCCTGCTAACTCCTACTATAATCTTATCAAATTGAGCTCCATTTAGACCTATTGGTACCAGATTAATGCTAGGTTATTCTTATGCAGCACAAGAAGAGATAGATGGGTTAAAACGAATTACACAGCATTTCTATAAAATTCCAGATGTACTTTTTTTTTAGTACATTTTTTAGTACATTTTCTAGTTCGGGTTGCCACCTTTTCTTCTAAAAACAAATTGAAAAAAATTAATAAAAAGTACCGTCCATGCTACTGCTTCCAAAGATTTAACATTAGCCTTTTTTTACTGGCCTGACGCGAATACCTGCCAGGAGGCAACCCTAGTTACAGCATTCATTTCATGCGTTGTGGAACAGCATCTTTAACTGTGCATTGTGTGGGAATCGCTAGATACACAAACAGTGTATAGAGAAATGGCATGAAGTAGATGAGCTGAGAGAATCAAGACAACAGAGGGAGGTGTATGTGGGAGAAGTCTATGATGTGAGGTGGCAGGTGGGAATTGTATTCATAGTCAGAGTTATAAACCTGGATACAGAGCTCCCTACCGTCAATTAGCTAAACACCTAAGCAACAATCCATGTGAAACCTCATCAGCCTGTTACATTATTTTGATTTTGCATACCACTCATTTTATGGATATGAAATGCTATCAAGCCACTAACAACTTTCAGATAGTGTTGCTGCTAGCCAAATAAACCTCTCTATACATTGCTGACCGTAAATTACATTCTGAATATAAACAAAGATCTTCAGGCCAAGAAACTGCAGCCATAAAAATCCACACATTTATGGAAAAACCACCAAAGGAATTTTTAATCAGACAGAAGTCCACTTCTGTCATGATTAAAAAGCCTTCTGTACATTGCTCCAAGATGCTGTTGTTTCTTCGGAAGTCTAATGCAGATGTCTAATCTGTCATGTCTCAGAGCTGCTGGTGACAGTAGTACTCTCTCTGTGCTTTACCTTCCAGCTGTAAAACCTCTGGCTGGGAGGAGAAACTGATCTCCTTCCAGTTATTGGTTGTGTGTGGTGTGATTGATACAGCCAAATACCAATGATAGACACAGCTGGTCACTTGACTGCCAAGGAGTGGAGTTCAGACAAATGGCTGCCTCTTAGTCTTTGTTTCTTTGGATTGCAGGGTACTGAGAAGGGAATTTCAAATTTAAGGCCAAAGTAGCCAATAACCAGCAGATTGTGGTGAATTTGTAAGTAAGTGCAACCAAACCAAGTAAGTGCAACCAAACCAAAAGGGTGGAGTAGATCCCCGGGAAACAGGCATAGCCTAGGTGGGAGGGAGCCATGTATGTGTGAAGGGGTGTGTATGTTTGAGTGGCATGTCTGGGGGAGTGACTGGGGGGGTTAGAGTTTATATAGGTAGCTTCCCCCAGTTCATCCGGCAGCCATCTTAGAAATCCGGACACAGTGGAGTAATTTTCCCGCCCACCCTTCCCCTTTATTTATTTATATTTGTGATTTGTTAACCTTGTTTTCTTTTTGTCGCAGCAGGCGGGGTTGTCCTTGCCAATCCAGTTTTAAAGTGGAGGTTTTGAAGCATATGGAAGGATCGGGTGGCCCCTCCTCTAACCTCTAGTGGTAGGAAGGAACAGAAAACGGTCGTGCCCACCGAGCTATTAGCCGGCTGGTGGTTAGCATCAGGTTTGAAAGCAAATGTCAAGTTGTATGGTCGAGGGGGGAGGGGTTTTAACCCCAGTGGGCCTTTAATTTAAAGGGTTAAAGATTTATGGATAATGTTGGATGATTGGCAAGGACGGGGGTATAACTGTATTTGCACTATGTTTGGTTCATGTTATTTATATATATATTTATATTTATATATATATTAAAGTTATAAAGTTTTAATAATAAAATGGAGATTAGTTTTTGGTCATACAGTTATTTATAATGTTTTATAAAGAAAGCTGTGGCCTATTTAACTCCAGCAATGTCTTATGTCTTTATTGGGTTACGGGGTATGGGATATATGTATAGGTTTAGTAAGAATCTAGGAACATTACCTTCTACTACATACATGGAACCCAGCTCTTTTGTCTTACTTCTGCAATCAGATTGGGCATCTCTTTACATAGCTTTTGAACTCATTTAAACAACAATGGTAGGAACCCTTCTTCACACCTTCCAGGTTTTAAAATACCAAATAATAATATATCAAGTGGCCACTTTGAGGAAGAAGTGTGGATGCCTCCCCCTCTATGCTCTTCAAAAGAAACAAATGTTCCAATCTTTAAAAAAAACATATTTTTTTATCTGTAAAAGGAAAAAAACATATTCATCATACTATTTTGGTAGCAGCTTCTGCTACCTGGCACTTTGCCCAGACTGATCTTACAACAATTACATAGAAATACAAGGAGACATAAGTACATCACATTAGCAGAAATATCTCAAACAATGTATCTAATGGATGTCCCTAAGACAGAATCAGGAATAGTTCAACAATCAGTGTGCGGTAACTACCATTTCAAATTGGAACATTGGTCTCACAAATATTATCAGCAATAAACTGAACATTGTGGGAGTATGCATCAGACTATATTGCATAAAACATGTCTCCCCTGTCAGATATTAGTGATCAACATTTTATTTTATTGTGATGGCATCCTTAAAGCTGTAATATCTCTTTGTGAACTGGTAGAAGTTCTGCCCAATTCTATCACACTGGCTTTTAGGTACTTGGTCTTTTCAGAAACTGCACAGAAGAGGCAGAGGCTTAAAAAATAATGTAGTCATGGTGATATGGTGAAAGAAGAACAAATGGGGAGAAGAGAGAATAGTCAGTTAAAGGACAACTGTAGCAAAAACATAAGTAATGTTTAATTGAAAGATTTTACCGAGTGTAGAAATTTATAATAGAAATGTGTTAATGAAAGAATATAAATAATGTACCTTACAAGACTCTAAACAATATGTCTGCCCCCTGTTAGAGTTAAACAGAGCAAAGAGGGCTCAATAAGGTACATTTTTTATATTCTTTCATTCATACACTTGATGCAAATTTTTAAAATAAACATTAGTTCATTTACAGTTGTCCTTTATACGAACCTATTAAATAATGACCTTGGATGCTGTGGTTGATGGATTTTTAGTCAGGATTCAGTGATCACATTATCATCTAACTTTAGTATCACCTTTACCTGTATTTGGGATCCTTAGACGTCCACCTAGAAAATTGAACGTGCCGTACGCCATATTACTGGCTCCACGGGGCAATGTGCGAAAGTAGCTCTGGGTGGAGAGTCGTGGTAAGGTGTGGCTATGCTCCCTTGGTATGCCAGGACCCATAGGAGGCAGAAGATGCCCATTGGTCAGTTGAAACTTATTGCCACCATCTTGTCGAATGCACAGGGATCCCTGATATGTCATGGTGGCGGTGCTGAGATCAGGCTGAATGGTCAACAAATGAGCCTGGCCTAGGAAGAAAGGCATTAGATATTAGATATTAACAGCGAAGAGCTGAGATTTGTTTTTACCATACTCAAAGCTAAATATTTCCCATGTTATATCACAAGGGAGTTAAGGAGGCAGTAAAACCCCTTTTTTGAGGTCTGTGTAGCATTTCACATAGAGCACTTATCCTATGTATTCTTTTAGATGTCCCAGGTTCACTAAATGAACACACTGACTGCAGAAAATAAGATTAATCAATGTGTCTATACCAATGGGAGCAGGTGTGAGTAGGCCCCTAATGCACTTTCTGGGAGGTATTAGTTTAACATTGAACTCTAGTGGGAGCCTGTCCAGTTTAACATCATGGAAGCCTGATGCACAGGCCTAAGATATTGGTGTACCCATAGAGTGTATAGCCAGGGGTCTATTTTAAATTCTGTATAGTAGCCTGGGAAGACCTGAATTTAAAACATAATGTCCTTTAAACATTATTAGTGTGCACAGTTTTCTTTTAACGCTTCTTTGGGAGATTCCAAAGTGGTGGGTAAGCTAATATGGGGCCCCCTCTTATTTCTGTTTGCCATACCTTTGAATTATAAAATGTGTTTTTTTTTACACTTAGACCATTGGTTAAATAGTTAAGTAAAAATGCAATTAGCTGTGGGAGGGGAGGTTGTTATTTTAAATGATATCAAGCTTTTCTAATCTAATTCCCCATTGTACTGTGCCGGTTTTTTTAATAGAGTGTTGCATACTATTGAGAAGTATTGTATTAACTAATGAGTTAATACAAAAGAGCCTATGAGCTTTTCAAACTTAATGTGAAACTAACAAAAAACACTGATTTGCTTATTCGGTTGACAAGACTGCAGGATAACAATGGTTCCTAATAACTACAATACATTTTTGGCATGAACAGAAAATATGTGTCTATTGCTTTTTCACCAACATGCAAATATTCCGCAAGATCCTGCCTAGATGGCTGGTTTATGTTTGATTTCCACTGAAATAATTCTTGGTGTGTGGTAAAATTGTCCCTCACCTCCTTTGCCTGGCTTGAGACTAACAGGCTGAAATGCAGCTGTAAGAATTGAAGAATCAGCCACATCTGCATCCAGGCCTTCCTTCCTGCGCCAACACACCAATATCACTGCCAGCAGGAGCACTAGGAACACCGCCACTGCCACCACTCCCACATACATTGCCACATCTTCGGGAGCTCCGACAGCTGCACCACCCAATGGAAGAGAAACAAAAAAAAGTGACGTATGTACAGGAGATAAAGAGCAAATAGTTGTTTAAGTAAGATACCACCTTGGTTTCCATGCTGTAATATTCTAGCTTTGAACTGCTTTTTATCACTTATTACCATCCAGGTCCTTGGAACAAATAGTATCAGTAGCTCTATATTATTTTTCTCTGCATACATTAATCTGTCCTTGATTTAGATATTAGATATCAAATAACATTAACCATTCGTAGCTAAAAGGAAGTAAAACCTTAGTGTAAGGGAGTCCACATAATAGATTTCACAATCAGTGAGGTCTACGCACTAAACAATAAATTGGAAATCGCAAAAAAATCAGGAATCAGTAGCTTATATGGAAATATTCCACAACTCAACGCATCCCTGTTTCTTACCCAGCTTCTAATGCCTGACTTTGTAACCACTTCTCCACAGTTCCCTGTTTAGACCTGAAACCCCCCCAGTTACATTAAAAACCGTGCCTTCATTTGCAGTGGAGTGGACATGAATATGTCCCAGCTACACTCCATTCATATCATTTGTAAATCCCTACTTCCATTATCCCTCTAGTCAGACTCAGTATATCGCATTTAGTTTCCTCACAACCTAGATTATGATACAATGCATCACACTATCTAATCCCTGTTTATACTGTGACCCCTGACCACAAAAAGTACATGTAATAACCTGATGACAATTAATTAATACTCAAAATTGTATATAATGCATCAACTGTAGGGGCTTTGACCAACCAATATATTGATTCATCTATACAGGCATCAAAACATCAAAAAACAACTATAGGTAAAGCACATTTTTGCGTATAAGTTAATATATGGTATAGATACAGAAACCTCATTTGCGTGTGGTCCTTGAAATATTACAGCCAATTTGACAACGTGTACATATATCTGCAGAGTTGCTGTGCTCATGCATTCAAATCAAGATATATGAGCTTATGTTGCAATATAACTGTTTAATAAATTGTATAGTGACACAAAACTAGTCACGTCAAATAATGGGAAACTACTGTATCTTAGTACATACCTACATTTGACTTTACAATGTTCAATGGCATGGTTACAGCTGTATGGAAAGAAAATGAATTAGCTCATAGAAAATCAACATTCTAGGCCCCAGGTGACCATAAATAGATTTAAAATTTAAGGGGGAAATTAATTAATTTATGAAACTCCTTTAACCCTTTCGCTACAAAATGTTTTTTTTTCTTTAACTAAACAAATGCTGAGAGAAAATAGTTGCAAATCATGCAAAAGTGGGAAATATGGCGGGTCCTGCAGCCATACAACAAGCATAATGAGCTGTATCACATGCAGGTTACTAGCCAACGTGGCTAAAATGGGAGTGTGCAGCTAATGGTTCCACACAACCATAAAAGGTGGTCAGGAGATTATTGTCATTAAATCTCAGGTTTCAAGAAAAGAATGTACAGTCTGGCCATGTATTAGGACTCTTTAAATTAAAAAGAATAACCAAAGCCAAGAGAGCAAGCTGGAATTTGGCGGGAAGGTGAACCCTTACTGCTACAAGGACATTCTATGATTTTTAGATTTAAATAACTTTTGAGTATGCAGGAGTTGGGGAATATTCATCTTTGTGGAGATTAATTTGATAGCGTCAGAAATTCACATACCAAAATCTATTAAACAAATAGATAATTATTCAAATTTCAGTTGCTATTACCCAAGTAGCACACATTGCTAACATTTGGCAGATACTTTGTTGCTAACACCCCTTTGCTTATTAACTATGATGAGTACTAAAAAAGGTATTAATCTGTCCTGGAGCCTGACGAATGGTTCACAGGTCACTCTCAAGAGTTCAGTTACTTCATTTTAACAGAGCAAGATCTTCCAAAGCAAAATATAAGCAGATTCATGGCATACTAATTTTTAGCCTTGGCATCAAACTCCTTGTATAGTCAGGGCTGGATGTCCCAGTAGGCACAGTAGGCACATGAATAGGGACATCTGGCTACCAGATGTCCCTACTGCCAGAATTTAAACATGTTTCCTACAAATGTCTCTCTTGTTTTGCATTTTATAGTAAGAGTTAGAAATTACATCAATGCACCATGACATCCTTCAGCGGACACATCCAATCAAGAGAATGAAGACATACAAGACTGAATGCCTATGGGGACATGGGATAAATCCAGCCCTGGGTTAGTCATACTTACTATGCATGCAGAGTTCACTGGTACAATTGCGGGTCTCATTGTCAGATCCCTGGCACTGTTGGCCTCCATTTCTTGGAGGTGGCTGAGTACATTCCCTACTCCTCCAGTGGGTGCAGTCTGAGGCACAAGCAGACCAGTAGCTCCACTCAGCCCATCCTCCGCTCACTGTGTCCACATCCCACCAATGAAAACATAAGCAGAGAACAACTGAGTATATCTGAAATCACAACACCTACCTTTAATTTGCTAAAATTCAACTATATACAATCCACCCTCTATGGCATCCACTCTTGTTGCCATTCATGTAAAGCACAGAGAGATGTTTGCATTGTAAATAGTTTCCATTTGTCATGCAAGTCCAAAACATTCTCCTAATCTGACAAAACCATGTGTCCTCATTTCGTATTACTACATGGTACAAAGTTAGTCATGTATATTTAACATACACTGTGTTGACCAAAGTATTGGGACACGTTACTTAATTATGGAATTCACGTGTTTCAATCAGACCTATTGCCACTGGTTTATAAAATCAAGCATCTAGTCATGCAGTCTGTATTTACAAACATTTGTGGGGGAAAAATAGTGGTTCTGAAGTGCTCACTGAATTCATGCATGAAACTGTGATAGGATGCCACCTTTTCAATAAGTTGGTTTGTGAAATTTCATCCTTGATAGATATTCCACGGTCATCTGTAAGTGGTATTGTTGTAAAGCGGAAATGTTTAGAAACAGCAGCAACCCAACCATGAAGAAGAAGACCATGTAAGGTCACAGTGCGGGATCACCAAGTGCTGAGGCACCAATGCTCTGCTGATTCCATAACTGAAGAGCTCCAAACTTCCACTGGCATTAATATCAGCACAAAAACTGTGTTCCAGGAGCTTCATGGAATGGGTTTCCATGGCCGAGCATCTGCATGCAAGCTTCACAATGCCAAGTACAGATCGAGTGGTAGAAAGCAACCCACCACTAGACTCTAGAGCAGTGGAAATGTGTTCTGTGGAGTGATGAATCACACTTCACTGTTTGGCAGTACAATGAATATTTGGCAGATGCCAGGAGAACGTTACCTGCCTGATTGCATTGTGTCAACTGTAAAGTTTGGTGGAGGGGGGATAATGGTATGAGGCTGTTTTTATTTGGGTTTGGCTAGACCTTATCTTAATGCTTCAACAAGACATTTTGGACAGTGCTATCCTTCCAACTTTGTGGGAACAGTTTGGGGATGGCCCTTTTCTATTCCAGCATGACTGTGCCCCAGGGCTTAAAGCAAGGACCATAAAGACATGGTTGGAGTTTTGTGTGGAAGAACTTGATCGACTCACACAGATCCATGACCTTAACCCCACTGAAAACCTTTGGGATAAACCAGAATGCGTACCAGGCCTTCTCGTCCAACATCAGTGCCTGACCTAACATATGCTCTATTGGACGAATGGGCAAAAAATTCCACAGAAACTATCCTAAATCTTGTGGAAAGCTTTCCCAGAAGATTGGAAGCCGTTTTAGCTGCAAAAGGGGGGAAAAAACTACATATTAATGTCTATTCATTTAGAATGTAATGTGATAAAAATCCCTTTTGGTGAATGGTCAAGTGTCCCAATAGTTTTGTCCATATATTATATATTGTGCATCCCAGTCCTCTTTTATGATGTGATGCTTAGTTAACTCTGATCATTTTTCATTATACTGGTCCATTATCTTACACTACAAAGCTCAGCAAATTCTTGGCTACGCTCGGGTTTTTCTATGTAGAATTCTCTCAATCAGTTTTTATTCTCCTCAGGGCAAGTATGTATTGCTGTTCTATAATTTTATACCTTATATAGCAAATGAACATCGTCACATGTTGCACGACACAAAGGGGTCTGGACAGGATATAGTACCTGGACAGAGGGTTGTACAGGCAGTTTTCTGAATGTTCTGCCCCTCACAAAAGGAGCCACCATTTAGCGGGGTTGGGTTGGTGCAGCTTCGACTCCTTTTTTGCCACCCTCTTCCACAAGTCGTGCTGCAGGGAGACCAGTCAGTCCAGGATGACCACCCTCCATTTACTGGGACATAATAAAAAGGGTTCAAGGTCACAAAACTTGACAAATAGTTACTGACAAACCTAACTCATGTTCATCCTTCATGTTCATCCATCTGTCATGTTTAGATTACTTTCATATAGCCAACCTTAGGGACATTGGGTTGGTTATGATATTTATTATTCACGTCATTTTTGTAGGTGGTCCATGCAACACTCTTACCATATACAGTGATGGCTGCTGAATTGCTTCTCCGTCTGGCCACTATATTCTTGGCTACGCATGTATAATTCCCAGTGTCAGCCAGACGAGCCTGTCTCAGAACCAGACTATGGTCCGAACCAATATAAAGGTTAGAGTCCACCTCAGGGTCCAGTATATCCTCGTTCTTCATCCACTCCACCTTAGAAGATGGTAAGAGAGAAATAAGAAGCTAAGTAATAAGAGTAAGGACAGAAAGAGCTATTTGAAAAAATGAGGGAACAGGAAAAGAATGAATCACTTAAAAACAAACTACCACCTAAAATCACCCTCTTCATTAATCACCATTGGCGGCGAAACGTTTCATGTTTTTTTTTAAATGTTTGAGAATATTTGAACTGCCATTTTAATTTTCATTGTCTACCTTTTGTGTACTATTCCTTGTATTTATATTGTATTAATACTTCTTTAAAAAGCACCTACATATTTTACAGTGCTATATCATAAGCAAATAAATCAGTGAGTAACATACAAGGAGAAAAGCTCAGTTTAGACAAACAGTACACAAGAGGTATATTTTGAAGAACGGTAATTACTGGGCTCAATAGGCTGGGGGCTGCCCATGGAATGTTCCCAGCGTTATAGTGATTGCCAGGTTATTTCTATTGTGTTAAGTTTTCCTTTGTAACAGTTCAGAAGTTATAAAAGAATTGGAGGTGTATGTGTTTGCATAAAATGTCTGGATCACAATGTATAATTGGGGTTAGTTTGAAATGTATCATTAAAAATATGTTAAATAAATGTTTTTATAATTCGTTGTTTACTGGGAAATGTACTTTTTTTTTAAGTACATCAATTTCAAGGAGGCTGTAATACCGTCATTTAAATTTATCTCATGTAGCATATTTAGACTCACATTCATATTTAAGCATCCTGCCGTGAGCTATTCTATATAACAGCCATTTATACGCAGGCATCACTGACCCTGTAATGTGCGGAAAAGGCTAACGTCTTTGGTTGGATTACAATCCGTATCATCTCCTAATGGGAGACACAATCCAATAATAACTGGAGTGATGTAGTTTGTCTATCTCTGCACTTTTGCCTATAGGACAACTCACTCTATATCAGGACAAAGAACGAAATGTCCAGAAGGGTAAATCTGACCTTCTCAAAGCCTCTGACTTTGCCTTCATTGCATTGGCGAAAACTGTTAATTATACTACATAATGCAGTAGCTTGTACAAAACCATTGAATTTTATCAAAAAGAAATAAAAAGATCGTTTCCTGCCTTCACATTTCGCAATCCAGGTCCTTCCTTATAATTTCTAGAAAGTAATCCTATTTTTTCTTAATCATTTCAAGTTTGTCTCTTTATAAAAAAATAAAAATAAAACGTGTAAACAGTGCTCCCTGTTCATGATTTAGTTTGACTGGATATAGTGATTTTGTCAGCTTTGTAATAATCCTGTTACTAAAAATGTACTGTGTGTTCAGTCTCCATCTCCTCATCTCACGTAAGGATGGTCAGATGGAGGTCAGAGGCACGAGTGCTTTATCATTTATCTCTAAAATATCATTTTTATTGATTATATATTTGTGCCTGGATCTTTTTTCCTTCCCCTCATTGCATTAGTGAGCCCTGCAAGCCATATTCATAAAGATCCACATTTTTTTGTGTGTGCTCTTTAAATTATATTTGCCATTTGTCATAGTGTTTTTTTCTCCTATAAAAACATACGAAAAAAGAAGAGCATCATGTTTTAATAAAAGCAAAAAAAAAAATGGCATTAAAAGCTATGGCACTCAGTACTGTTTGCACAATTAAAAGCAAAGAACAAAAACAACAGAGTCTAGATTTATAAAAGAAGCTATCATTTACCACAGCATTCAAACATGAATAGTAGGAGATATATGTTCTTATTGTATGTGAAATTACTCAGGTCTGGTATGTTATCATGCCAGCTGGCAGCCTGTTGTCCTCATACAGAATAAGACCAGCCTCGTGTTAAACTATAGCTTCCTTTCAGAACATCGAAGCCTGTGAATTTGTGTCTCTAAGGGCCTTTCTAACTAACATTGGAGTTACATTGGTAGCAGCATAAAAGGGTCGCCTGTTCAGTTCCCTCTACTATTTTGCTTTTCTATTTATGTTATCATGTGGGTACAATTATAATGCACATTGATTTATATAACAGATGTAACACTTCTAAATGTGTGCCCAAGCTGCTTTAGTCAACGATAAACAAAGGCATTAGATAATGGCTCATCATCTAGTGCAGAGGTGCCCAACATGCATCCCGTGGGCCAAATGTGGTTCGCGGGATGTCGAGATAAGGCCCGCCTGAGAGCTGCAGCGGTTACCGCACCTCTCACCCCACATGTGTAGCTAGACAAAAACACTGCACATCATGTAGGACTCGCATAATCCCTCCCCTACCCTGCGCGTGATGTCATGCGCAGGGGTCAGAGGGAGGGAAGAAAGAAAAAAAAGGCACCATTGTGATTGTGTGTAAGTGTGACTCATTGTGTGTGTGTGTAAGTCTGAATCATTGTGCGTGTGTGTAAGTGTGACTCATTGTGTGTGTGTGTGTGTGTGTGTAAGTGTAACTGTGTGTGTGTGTATGTATGAAAGTGTGACTCTGTGTGTGTATGTAAGTGTGATTCTCTGTGTGTGTTTATGTAAGTGTGACTCTCTGTGTGTATGGAAGTGTGACTGTGTGTGTATGTAAGTGTAACTGTGTGTGTGTGTATGCAAGCGTGAATATGTGTGTGTGTGTGTATATGTAAGTGTGACTGTGTGTAAGTGTAACTCTCTCTGTGTGTGTATGTAAGTGTGACTCTCTCTCTGTGTGTGTATGTAAGGGTGACTCATTGTGTGTCTGTGTGTAAGTGTGACTCTGTCTTACAGATAATAAACATACATACAATAAATGTTGACAAGCACTATTTAAAAAAATAAATCATAAATAAAACAATAATATATCCACAAAGGACTGAGAAATTAAAATAGAAATGCAAAAAAACAATCATTAAAAGTCCATCTTAATTTATTGTAAATACTTTTTAAAGAGGAAAAAATAATACTATTACTTAAGATAGATACCGTATTTGATCGAATATAGGTTTTACCCCTCGTCTTATATTCGAGGTCGTCTCAAATCGAGGTCAGACTATAAGACTGGGATCCAGGTCCCCTGCAGAGCTGCAGGGGACCTGGATCCCCCTCTCTAACAGCGGAGGATGTCTGCACGATGAGTGCAGACTCCCCCTGCTGCCGCCCGGCACGATCGGCGGGACTTCTATGATGAAGCCGGGTCCTTCCGGCTTCATCATAACAGTCCCGGCGAAAGTGCCGGGCAGCAGTGGAGGATGTCTGCGCGTATCGTGCAGACCTCCTCCGCTGCCCCGCTAGCCACCAGGAGAATCGGGCAGCCGGGGGATGTCTGCACCAGGGAGCAAAAAAAAGGTGAGGGGGAGGGAGGTAGGGAAGGAGGCAGAAAGACAAGGGGAGGGGGAGAGAAAGACAAGGGGGGGGGGGCAGAGAAACACGAGGGGGGGCAGAGAAAGACAAGGGGAGGGGGGCAGAGAAAGACAAAGGGAGGGGGCAGAGAAAGAAAAGGGGAGGGGGCAGAGAAAGAAAAGGGGAGGGGGAGCAGAGAAAGACAAGGGGAGGGGGCAGAGAATGACAAGGGGAGGGGGCAGAGAGAGACAAAGGGAGGGGGCAGAGAAAGACAAGGGGAGGGGGGCAGAGAAAGACAAGGGGAGGGGGCAGAGAAAGACAAGGGGAGGGGGGCAGAGAAAGATGAGGGGGGCAGAGAAAGACAAGGGGATGGAGGGGGAGAGAAAGACAAGGGGGGAGAGAGAGAGAAAAGTTTTTGGGGGGAGAGACAACGTGGGGGGGGGGGGGCTGGTGGAGAGAGAGGCAGCATTGGCACAATAAATACAAGAAATGCATTTGTTTAATATCAGTTTTATTGAATATTAAAAAGTTATTTACATGTTAATATATACAAGTTCAACTTTTTTCCTATATGGTAGTCTTATATTCAGGCTTTTATGAATGTGTTGTATTGCTGTAGAGTCTGTAATTCACTCACATACTGCATGTTATCATGAGTTGTATTGCTGCTGACTCTGTGATACACTCACATTGCATATATATATATATATATGCCCATGGAAACATACATTTCTGGTGAAGAGGCCCACTGCAAAAAAAAACTTGGAAACCCCTGATCTAGCACATCCTATTTTTAAGCAGGCATCTAGAAAAAAAGGCAACAAACTAACATATACAAATTTTATTTTTATACACTAGTTATTTGGACATTGAGTATGCTGTCCATCGTAAACTGGAAAACTCTTGTTTGCTTCCACATGCTTTATCAGTTCATTGCTGGTCTTAATCTTCACTGATAAGAAGTGTTGAGTAGCTGGACATTCCATGCATCAGCCTACCCACTTCTGGACACTGCACTCCCTGCCCTAATGCTTTCAACTAGAACCAGCCCTATTAATTACATAATGGGGGGCCCACTGGCCTATTATCAGTTATGGCCACCAACACCTTAAAACCACATTTATATACATACTTTTCAGGTTTCTTATGATTGTGATTGTCCCCATCTATAACTTTCACATAAAGTGATTTATTTGTATTAAATGTTTTTTTTTATTATATTGGGCAAAACCCCAAACCATTCTATTATTTACACCTTTGAGGATGGCAAAGTATTTTAATATATGTTAGAAAAATGTATAGATTACAATTTATCCTTACTTGAAGTTGTATATCAATTCAGTGTAGTGTGCTATGGAGGCATGTATAAAAGATTCCACATGCAGGAATGGCGCCTAATAGTGACAGAACCTCTGTGTGCACCAATACTTTAGGCTAATGCATCACAAGTGTTGGGATTTTGCACAGTGTGTTTTAGTCCATGATATGATAGAATGTAGATGAGAGCAAAAATACACAACCAAAGAAGTGGGAAGAGGATTCTGGGAAATTTCCAGTTACTGGGTAAAGTGCAATATTTGCTGTAAGTGTAACTGTGTGTGTGTGTATGTATGAAAGTGTGACTCTGTGTGTGTATGTAAGTGTGATTCTCTGTGTGTGTTTATGTAAGTGTGACTCTCTGTGTGTATGGAAGTGTGACTGTGTGTGTATGTAAGTGTAACTGTGTGTGTGTGTATGCAAGCGTGAATATGTGTGTGTGTGTGTATATGTAAGTGTGACTGTGTGTAAGTGTAACTCTCTCTGTGTGTGTATGTAAGTGTGACTCTCTCTCTGTGTGTGTATGTAAGGGTGACTCATTGTGTGTCTGTGTGTAAGTGTGACTCTGTCTTACAGATAATAAACATACATACAATAAATGTTGACAAGCACTATTTAAAAAAATAAATCATAAATAAAACAATAATATATCCACAAAGGACTGAGAAATTAAAATAGAAATGCAAAAAAACAATCATTAAAAGTCCATCTTAATTTATTGTAAATACTTTTTAAAGAGGAAAAAATAATACTATTACTTAAGATAGATACCGTATTTGATCGAATATAGGTTTTACCCCTCGTCTTATATTCGAGGTCGTCTCAAATCGAGGTCAGACTATAAGACTGGGATCCAGGTCCCCTGCAGAGCTGCAGGGGACCTGGATCCCCCTCTCTAACAGCGGAGGATGTCTGCACGATGAGTGCAGACTCCCCCTGCTGCCGCCCGGCACGATCGGCGGGACTTCTATGATGAAGCCGGGTCCTTCCGGCTTCATCATAACAGTCCCGGCGAAAGTGCCGGGCAGCAGTGGAGGATGTCTGCGCGTATCGTGCAGACCTCCTCCGCTGCCCCGCTAGCCACCAGGAGAATCGGGCAGCCGGGGGATGTCTGCACCAGGGAGCAAAAAAAAGGTGAGGGGGAGGGAGGTAGGGAAGGAGGCAGAAAGACAAGGGGAGGGGGAGAGAAAGACAAGGGGGGGGGGGGGCAGAGAAACACGAGGGGGGCAGAGAAAGACAAGGGGAGGGGGGCAGAGAAAGACAAAGGGAGGGGGCAGAGAAAGAAAAGGGGAGGGGGCAGAGAAAGAAAAGGGGAGGGGGAGCAGAGAAAGACAAGGGGAGGGGGCAGAGAGAGACAAAGGGAGGGGGCAGAGAAAGACAAGGGGAGGGGGCAGAGAGAGACAAAGGGAGGGGGCAGAGAAAGACAAGGGGAGGGGGGCAGAGAAAGACAAGGGGAGGGGGCAGAGAAAGACAAGGGGAGGGGGGCAGAGAAAGATGAGGGGGGCAGAGAAAGACAAGGGGATGGAGGGGGAGAGAAAGACAAGGGGGGAGAGAGAGAGAAAAGTTTTTGGGGGGAGAGACAACGTGGGGGGGGGGCTGGTGGAGAGAGAGGCAGCATTGGCACAATAAATACAAGAAATGCATTTGTTTAATATGAGTTTTATTGAATATTAAAAAGTTATTTACATGTTAATATATACAAGTTCAACTTTTTTCCTATATGGTAGTCTTATATTCAGGCTTTTATGAATGTGTTGTATTGCTGTAGAGTCTGTAATTCACTCACATACTGCATGTTATCATGAGTTGTATTGCTGCTGACTCTGTGATACACTCACATTGCATATATATATATATATATATATGCCCATGGAAACATACATTTCTGGTGAAGAGGCCCACTGCAAAAAAAAACTTGGAAACCCCTGATCTAGCACATCCTATTTTTAAGCAGGCATCTAGAAAAAAAGGCAACAAACTAACATATACAAATTTTATTTTTATACACTAGTTATTTGGACATTGAGTATGCTGTCCATCGTAAACTGGAAAACTCTTGTTTTCTTCCACATGCTTTATCAGTTCATTGCTGGTCTTAATCTTCACTGATAAGAAGTGTTGAGTAGCTGGACATTCCATGCATCAGCCTACCCACTTCTGGACACTGCACTCCCTGCCCTAATGCTTTCAACTAGAACCAGCCCTATTAATTACATAATGGGGGGCCCACTGGCCTATTATCAGTTATGGCCACCAACACCTTAAAACCACATTTATATACATACTTTTCAGGTTTCTTATGATTGTGATTGTCCCCATCTATAACTTTCACATAAAGTGATTTATTTGTATTAAATGTTTTTTTTTTATTATATTGGGCAAAACCCCAAACCATTCTATTATTTACACCTTTGAGGATGGCAAAGTATTTTAATATATGTTAGAAAAATGTATAGATTACAATTTATCCTTACTTGAAGTTGTATATCAATTCAGTGTAGTGTGCTATGGAGGCATGTATAAAAGATTCCACATGCAGGAATGGCGCCTAATAGTGACAGAACCTCTGTGTGCACCAATACTTTAGGCTAATGCATCACAAGTGTTGGGATTTTGCACAGTGTGTTTTAGTCCATGATATGATAGAATGTAGATGAGAGCAAAAATACACAACCAAAGAAGTGGGAAGAGGATTCTGGGAAATTTCCAGTTACTGGGTAAAGTGCAATATTTGCTGTCTTTAAACGATAACACTAGTAAAGCTCGAATTTGATTTATTTTGAATCAGAACCTCTTTAACCGTTAATTTTTATCACTCGCTTTTCATGTCTAGTTATGTAAAATGGATCAAAAGCTGTGGGAGTAATGCATGGTGACATTTTGGTGGCACTCACCTCTGCAGGAGGAATTCCCTCAGGGGGCTGACACAACAGCGTCACCTCCTGATCCAATGACACTTCTCTCGACACTGGCTCTTGCTCGAAATTCTTCCTGAGGTCTGAGAAAAGAACAATCCCCAGAGCGGTCGGGAAAACAGAAACAAACATGAAGGAACTGAATTAGAGAGGCACACACATAACTCACTGTGAACGCAGCTGTAAATTTGCACAGCAAAGACTGGGGACAATCTATAAACTCTAGAGGTATAAACACGAAGCTTTCTGACGAAGACTAGAGGGAATATGTTGCAAAGTCTCTTGACTGTGACAAAAAAAAACTGCATGAAACAAATGCTCCAAAATACTTATTTTCAGTACTTTTTTGTTTTGATCACGTTCTATAGCATTCCTAACAACAGAGGAAAGAAGTTTTGACTTGTCGGCCATTTTGTTCATTAGCTATGAACTTCCTCATAGCACTGCTTGTAATAAAATGATATTGTAAAGACTTGGACATGGCTAAAACGTGCCTGCTTTATTGTGCAGTGGTTTCTGCCAGCTCTGTATAAGCACGCATTACTGCCAGACAAGGATAGAGAGGGACAAATAATGATGTATGCATAGTGTCAGGGTGCCTGGCTTTCCACTCTCCTTGGGGTACACAGGTCTAAAATACCCTGGATTCCAGATACGTTTAGCCTGTTCATTTATATCTTTGTTTCTCCTTGCTGTATCCCTGCTTACTGAACACACACACACTCCTGGATTCCTAGTGACAGTCATTGATGCTCTGGTATACAGTCCCCCATAGCTTTGCTACATTGGCGCCCCATGGCAAAATGTACAATCTCAGTATTAACACAGGCCACCTCTTGGCTCACCTGCCTCTTCACATATACTGCTAATTCACTAAAAGGAACCTGACAAGCATGTCCTAGGCAACGTAAACATGCTTGCATAGTCTTAGTGCTCCGAGCGTACAGGCACAGGTGCTGTCAGCATCCTATTTCACAAATGAAATACCCTGATTCCTTGCTTCTAGGAGGAGAGATGCTTTAAGGAAGCATGGATAGTTATCAGTTTGCTACTGTGTAAAGGAAAACAGAATTTGCATGGACACACAGCTGAAGTGACACAAAGTTAGAGTGACATGGAGTATCAGTAAGGGAGTAAAACCAAGTGTATTGTGGGAAAACAAATGGGATGCTAAATTTGGAGACTGAATAAAGAACTGTGCATTTCTAAAGCAAGAGCACTGTGATCCTGTTCATGTAATGCAGAGGTCTCGAATCATTTCAAAATGGAAGCTATTGGGAAAATAACTGAAATATAAATAATGTAATGATCTTGGCAGCAGCAGTAAAAATTGATTGGATCAAAGACTCAGGAAATCAGTAAATGCTCATTGACTGGCTTAAGGCTAAGGCACTTAATGTAACTAATTTTATTTTATTGTCAGCTTATCCAAGGTGCTATGCACACAGTGTGGCGCCATAGTAAAGAAAAAATGCAATATATAATGCACACACATATATAACATTGACATATGGGCAGGATATATATCCAGCACATATATCCCTAATCCAATGACTCACTCGCAGTCTCCTCTACTGAAACTGTAGAATGGGTGAATTTTAATGCTGGATTTATATCCCAGGCAAACCTAAGGAAGGAGATCCCAGATTCCCTCTATGCATTAAAAAGGGTTCACTCATTACTTAGATATGCTTTGTGGGTGGGGCATGTGCAAAAGATGGATTGTCTGTGGTCTGCAACAACAGACTGAAAAAGCAATGGGTGGAACTGAGGCAGAGATTGCTAAAACGTAATAAAGATAAATATGTAGAAAAAATATATTCTAATTAAGGCAGCTTCTGTTTAAATATTTCTGTCAGATGCCTACCTCACTGCGACAGCCTGTCTCCTCTGTGGTGTCCTGATGAGGGGAAGGATCATATCTGATGGGCACCTGCTGTTGCTCAGGTAGTATATTATGCTGTTCCCCACACCCTGACGTGAGGTGGAGCTAGCAGGTCCTTTTGAACCTACTTGTGATCTGGATTAACCCTTTGCCTACAGACTGCCTTTTGACCCCGCGTGTGACCTGGATTAAATATTTGCCTATCACCTGCCCTATGACCTCAAACTGTATATTAGATTATTCTCTTGTCTGCCGCCTGCCCTTGACCTCTGCTTGGATTCTGGACTATTGTTCCGTAAGTCTATGCCTGCATCCTGTGCTGCTCTTTAGATGGATATCAAAGTACATAAACTGAGACGCTAAAAACATTCATCTTTTTACATTTCTTTGGAAGTTTGCAAATGATCAGTTTACTGCTACATATTTTATCATTCCTCTCTTATTTTCATCCTTTATTCTTATACGCTGTATCCCGCAAAACCCTCAATAAAAAAATATTATAAATCTATTATATTGATTCTTGCAGTGTACACTACAATTCTCTACTGGTTAATCAGCTTAATACATATGATCTTAGATTATCCACCATGTGGATATTAATATTGTCACAGGTACATGCAAAGGAATAAAATAAAACACAAGATATATTAATCCGTACTAGGATACAATTATGATAACTGAAAGTTGAAGGTCAAGTAAGATGTCATGTGTTACATGGTGCACATGTCTTACATTTGTTTTTGGGACTATATGTATGTATGTGGATAGGTACATGTGCACATGTACCACACTCAATAGAAACTGAATGCCTGTGATCCTGACTGGATCTACGCAGTTCACACATTTAAGCCTGGGACAGTGTGATGGACAGGAATGAAAGGGTTTTCATTACATGGTAATAGACTCAGAGGCATATTTACTAAAGGACAGACAATCAATGCCTTAATATGCTCAGAAAGAAATGTGCACCTGACAGTTTGATTTATTAAAGAGCTGGATGTTTAATGCATACATGTTTCTAAAGCTATTCTCCAGTCCCATGCAGTTCGTCTGCTACCGCCGTATATAAACTAGATAATATACTAAATAACACAAAGCCTCTTCATAGTTAAATATTAGAAATAAATAGTTCTCAATTTCAAAAATGACTCTTTTATGCATTTTTCAAAAATATATACTTTTATCAGAATTATTATTTAGAATCAAATATATAACACTTAAGGTAAATTTTGAATCTAGTGAGTAAAGGTAAGGTACCCCAAAAACCTGGTTATTTTTTAGGTGGTTAAAAGCACTTTTAAAATGTTTGACTAGGGATGCCATTTTGTAAATTTGGTGTGTGAATAACACTTTGCGGAAATCACAGCATTTATACCAGGGCTGGATCTGACACTTGATAATCCTGTCATTTATCTAGGGGTATTGGAAATATAATCTAGTAATAAAGGTGTTATATTGCCACCATACTTGCATCCCATGGCACCAGAATTACCACCAGCCTCCCCTGCATCATACCAAGGGCATTTTCTACTATATACCAAAGCTAGGGTGTTAATTATGAATTTGCACGTCTGTCATTGATAGGAAGTACACATCCTATTTGGGATAATCATCATTTCACAAAGATTAACTTATTCATATCAAGGAGACCAGCACAACGACACCAGTGATTGATGCTATTTTTACATGCACCAAGCAAGCATAAACATTTTAAAAGTCATTTTAATGTCTCCATGGTAACCAAGCAAGCTGGGTACACTTACTAGAAATGTTCTCGCTTTCATGTAAAATGAAAATAAGCGTTCTTACTAATGTAGAGGTGATTAAGGGTCATATTTAGTAAATAGTTAAGTAGACACACTAAAATTCATAATTCAGTTCATTCACATCCCAGTGATTTTCCACAGAGGACAGCACAAACCCATATCAGACTAGATGCAATGTACAAGCTATGTCACCCAATCAAGTGTGCTATTTTCTAATCCATCATCTCTCCAGCTCAACCTATAACATACAATACTCTGTTCTGGCCTTTTCAAAGGGAAATCACCATGTAATTAAAAATGAGTTGTGTATGTCATCACAAAGGAAGAGCAGACTCCTTGAGGCCACATTCTGTGTTTTGCAAACAATGCATTAATGTAAGGTAGACTATCAGAAGAGGAGATGAAGTGAGTGAGTTATGTGGTGATTTTATAAATCAAGGCATCATTTTTGATACTTTAAGGGAAGAACATTGTTCTTCAAAGTAATAAAACCATTTTCCAGTAGGAGAAACTCATTCATCCATATTTTTTCCCCTTTAGTATAACTTTTTTTTTAAAAACTTTATTGTTGAGGGTAGTATGAATTTAGATGGCTGTGGATTCCTTCATATTGTTTGTATGAGGTACAAATAATCTTGCAATACTGTTATTAGTGCACAAACAACATTAGAGTTGTGTTTATTTGCTACTAAGCCTGAACCCTGGCTTATAAAGAACAAAACATGCCAAGATGCAGGTATTAAATTGACTTTACATATGAATACCCTTAATTCCATACAAACATAATTCAGCAGACCTACTGCATACATTAGCCTGGAATAACATTGGCACAACCATCAAACTTAGAAAGTACTGAGTTTAACAATAAAAATCCACAAAAAGAAGAAAAAAACACATAAGGATAACATAAAACCAGCTTATATTTGGATAGCCTTTTATCGTGATGCCAATTTTGCATATGTTTCATTTGGACCTTCTTGTTGTACTATGTAAACATACAAAGCCGGGATTATGTCAAAAAAGCATTTTCTCTGATACTATGCAGCTAAAAAACTAGTAAGGGGAAATGTTTTCAATTTTTTTTCTGTTTTCTTCTCTCAAAATGCCTATGAACCTGCCAAGTTCCATACATAACCTTTTTTTTCCTCTTTTCTGCAATAATCTTTTTTCACAGTTAAGTAGCAAACAGGGTTTAATATGAAATCCGAAGCCAAAGACTAAGCTGTAATAAACAAAAATAATAAGTCTGTATCATATCAAGTGACAACTAACCTGTAAGTGCAGAGAAATAAAAAAAATAACATAAAATAAAACAAAAAAACAGCGCATGATGTAAATGTGATGAAATGGGACAAATACCTCTTTGTACTAAAACCATAATAAAAAAGAGTAATCACAATAGAGCACCCAACATCAAAATAGTCGTTCAGCAGTGAAATCATGTATAATGTATAAAAGTACTATAGGGAGACTTAAGAAAAGCTTTATTACAATGGGTGACCTTCAGATATACATTTCAAAATACACTACTCAGTGAGGGTTCATGCATAAATCATCAAATGGTTCTTTTGTATATATTACACTGTGGATTGGGAAAGAAACATTAAACTACAGGTCTCAAAATGCAGTTGTGGTTCATAATGCATTAGGAACAAATACAGGATCACATAAAAGCATGGGCAACCCCTATCCCTGTCATACAATGCAGACTTTGAAAGTCATAAACTCATTTATCCTATGGGCTTGTCAGAGATATGGTTAACCCATCAACATGGTAGGTTAAAGCTATTGTACGCATTCTGAGAATTTTAGCACTCATGCTGCGATTCTCTATTACATGCCTTGATCTCAGAGTCATTGACTCCCGTGTATAACGTATTCGTTGTTCAAGATGAAACATAACAAGGATGTTTAGGGGACAGACTTGGGTAAGCCATGTTTGATATAGGAGTAGATGAACCATTGATATTGAACATCATATGAGCTGGATAGTCAGCTGGGAGTAGTACATGAGCAGGCCTGTAGTATGCAATTCTGTGAGTTACCTTGGTCAAATGGAATTGTATTTGTGCCTCTTTACAACTACAGTAGCTTTAGAAGAATCATGAAGCATATTGGATATAAAAATTATAGCGCATTTAGATTTGCAGTGCCAAATTAAGAATTAAACAGGTCTGGAGGTTAGCTATACTGTAGACATCTATATTTTTCCCATTTGAAATTGATAAGAAAAATATTGACCATTAGTGCCATCAAGGCCTCTTGAATTTGTAGAAGATTCAACTACTTGCTGGAGCAATGGAGCATGAGATCTTGACATTTCTGGGCATATCCTCCCTTACATCATGTAACCAGAAAGGACAGGTACACAGAGGCCAGACCGTTGCTTAGATGCTTGACACAACCTATGGCCCTACAGCTGTTATTGATCTAGAATTAATAATGATAACCAAATAACCATGGTTTGACTGAAAACAGTCCCTTACTGTAATTATGCAACACCAATTCTAACTAGCTAGTCCTCGATATATTAAACTAACCCATGTGCTTCTAGAATTGATGCCAACCCTTTAGCATGAGAGTTTATAGTAATCTGAGTGTGAAATATGTAGGTCATGAAAAGTGTATCAATCCTAAAGTAATTTGTAAAACAATGACAATGCAAAATATCTTTGAGTAATGTGAGCCACTGCCCTATACAGCTAGTTATTCCCTAATTTTATTTCATTTTAGAGCAGCCCATAATATTGCTTTAATGTATTTTTTTGTGCAGTTAATGCCATTAGTGCACGCTAATTTCCTTTTAAGCGTTTTGATAATTGATGTTATAATAGTATAATAATTTGCTCTTAAACATTTTTAATTGGATAGCTACATAAATCCCTGTCAGGACACTCGCTGGTAACTTCCTGAGTAGGACCTCATGTGGCCTTGAAACCAAGCATTGCATCAGCAAGTCTGTGCTCTCGCTCTGTTTGCACATTAACTCGAGAAACGTTTGTAGTGATCTATTAATACTATATATCCATCCAGTGCCATACAAAAGAACTATATACCACCAGACTCACATTAGGAAAGATGTTCTACTCCCCAGTGTTTAAAATATAAGTCATGAGTCACACTATGGTTGGGGGCATTTGATTTCTACATTTCCATTATTGATTTGTGATGTAGGAACACAAGGTTCCCTTAGGCATGCAGAACTTTGGATCTCTTCAAACGAGTTCAAGCATTTTCCTGTTGTCTGGAGTGGGAACTCCTTGGACAACAAATCAGCTGGAATAAGGTGAGGAATGGGCAGAAATAAATAATTCAAGCAAATCTGTCTCTTGAAACAAACATACAGTACTCTAAATTTGTTATCCTATATCTTGCCTTATGGACAACACATAGGTTAACTTACATGCAATGCGAATGAAAGCCTTCTGACTCTTGGAAGTGCCAGAGGAGCTCCAGGCCACACAATGGCACCAATATTCTTCCAGACCAAAGATCTTCTCCACCTGCTGTCGTGAGATGTCTATCCTTACTTCCATGACAGGTAGACCTGAGAATATATATAAAAAAAAAAAGAATATGGTTAAACCAATATGTACTGTTCATAACACGTAACCATCTAATAACCTCTTATGAAAAGAAAGGATTAGATTTACAGAGCAGAGAAAATTACCAAGCTGATGAGTGGACTCCAAATTACATAGCAGTTTTCAGAAGAACTGTCACTCCTATCTTTTATGCTGAGATAACCTGAGAAGGTGAAGGTCTACCTGATTGGGCAAGCCTGCTATCCATGACTGATGTATCTCACTGGTGTTTACACATACAGATGGGCTGACTTCCTTTATCCACTTCCATTAATTTTCCACATTGCAGAATAAACTGTTGGCTTCAGTACATCATGCAAAAAGGTAACCATCAGACAAGAAATATGGTGAAATTCTTTAATATCCTTAATGTACCACATAACAGCTGTTTGCACTTATAAATTACTAAGTACCAATAACTGGGTTCCTGTTTCTCCAAGTTATAGGCAAGAACTGGCAGAGGGTAGATATAGGGCATCTGTAAATATTAAATGCTCTGATAGCCTATAAGGGAAATGGCATTTGATGGGAAGTTTAAAAATAAAAAGTCATCATATATTTAAATATGCTGTGCTCCCCATTTCATTGAAATATATTTCCACAATGTGTCATAAACTTGCTCTCCTCCTGCATTAGCAGACAAACATGAGTCACCATATGGCCATATTTACTTATCAAGCTTGTTAAAAAATGCTAAACGCCTCTTATCTGTCATATTACTTCAATTACTGTGTGCATTATACTTATCACTCATATTAAGCTGCATAAGCAAACGTGAGGTGAAAAATCAGTCATGGCTAATTTAAAGCGGCAGTAAAAATGTAATAAATGTTCCAATATAGCAAAATATGTGTGTCTACATGCACATATTGATATAGCAAAATAAAATCTAAGATCCATTCCTAGGACTTATTTTCTGTTCAAGAAAGTTGTGGCTGTGCAAAGTTGGTCTAATAACGTCACATTACACCACTGGTTGATGACCTCATTTTGCCACAGTGTTCTAAAAGGGATAATCAGTAGACATGTGCATTTTCGGACGAAAATAGCATTTTTGGCCATTCGTCCGAAAAACTAATAACGAAAATGCTAAACTAACGAAAGCCGAATGAACGAATGGTTAATAAATTAAAATCCATTTGTCCTATTGGTATTTTATAAACCGAAATAGAGTTGGTTTATAGAATACCAATAGCATTACATGCATTCCATAAACCGACATAATGAACGACTTTCGGTTTATGGAATGTATGTAATGCTATTGGTATTCTATAAACCGACTCTATTTCGGTTTACAGAAAGCCAATAGCATTACATACATTCCATAAATCAACATAATGAACGACTTTCGGTTTATGGAATGTATGTAATACTATTGGTATTCTATAAACCGAAATAGAGTTGAAATAGGTCAATTCTTATGAATGGAGACTATATTTCGGTTTATAGAATACCAATAGCATTACATACATTCCATAAACCGAAAGTCTATAAACCGAAAGAGAGACGGTTTATAGACTTTCTGTTTATGGAATGTATGTAATGCTATTGGCTTTTCTATAAATAGAGTCGGTTTATAGTATACCAATAGCATTACATGCATTCCATAAACCGAAAGACTATAAACCAAAAGAGAGGTTAAAATACGTCAATTCGTACGAATTAATAAAACTAAACAAAAATAATGAACGAATTTCGTCTGAAACGAATGCAGTAATGAACGAAATGGACGAAAACTAAACAAAAATTTTAGTTTTGCACATGTCTAATAATCAGTAGAAATAAAGGTTCTTAGAAAATATGGTTCATTTAGCAAGCAACTGAGTCACTCTGTGCATTTGAACCCAGATATAACAATAAATGATTTTGTTTTTATTATTATTAATAGATTGTATTAGATGACCATACTTTTTAGTTGAGTGACAGACACTCCACTTATGGTTAGCACAGTCAGGAGCTAGGATATTTTTATGACCATTTTAACCTGTATGGTGTGTTAGGGTGATGTTTAGAGCAGTATTTCAGGTGATCAAGTGTGTGGAGGCAGGAAGACATAACACTGCTCCCTTGTAAATAGTACTTGATATCCTACCCATCATTCATTTCATCTCATTGCTTTCTCTTCTCTTGCTCCCTTGACTGAATTGTAATGAAATGACCAGTCACTTATTAGAATAATGTCTCTGAAGACTTATACAGCACACTAGCATTCTAGAGTAAACTGGGATCAGACTCTCTAGTATTAGCAAAATATGAAGGACCGGTATCACTTTCAGCAACTTCACTGGCATCACTTGAATTCAGCAACTTCACTGGCTTCACTTAAATTCAGCAACTTCACTGGCATCACTTGAATTCAGCAGCTTCTCTGGCATCACTTGAATTCAGCAACTACACTGGCATCACTTGAATTCAGCAACTACACTGGCATCACTTGAATTCAGCAATTTCACTGGCATCACTTGAATTCAGCAACTTCACTGGCTTCACTTAAATTCAGCAACTTCACTGGCATCACTTGAATTCAGCAGCTTCTCTGGCATCACTTGAATTCAGCAACTACACTGGCATCACTTGAATTCAGCAACTACACTGGCATCACTTGAATTCAGCAACTTCACTGGCATCACTTGAATTCAGCAGCTTCTCTGGCATCACTTGAATTCAGCAACTACACTGGCATCACTTGAATTCAGCAACTACACTGGCATCACTTGAATTCAGCAACTTCACTGGCATCACTTGAATTCAGCAACTACACTGGCATCACTTGAATTCAGCAGCTTCGCTGGCATCACTTGAATTCAGCAACTACTCTGGCATCACATGACTTCAGCAGGCTCTATTTTACCAGATTTCTAGTTGGTCTGAACTTAATAGACACAGGATCACTTATAATCAGTGGGTCTAGGATCACTTGAATTCATAATGTCATTGGTAAAACTGGGAAGAAACGTTAAGCATCCATAAACATGTGTTCCTCCCTGCCGCTTCATATCAGTGTTACAGTGGCTCCCTTGGCACAAGGCTGATACAGTCTTGAAAAAACATATCATCGTAAAAACCCATTCAGCAGATTTTAATGGTGAGGAGCTCTAACATAGAAACATTACACCCCCAGCTCCGTAACAGTCCTTACCCACTGGAAAATATAACCCTGGTCAGAACCATACTGCTTCCCCACATCATTAACTCAGGAAACGAGATTACAGAGACATCCCCAGGAAATGCATATTTCTATTACAGTAAAATATAACAATTGTAATTCCTGCAAGATGTCTGCAATATTCACCGTTGACTGAACCTCACATGAAAGAACAGTAATTATAATTTAAAATATATATATATGTGTGTGTGAACCTATATCTGCACACAATTTAAAAGATTTGGAATTAATCTCCTAATAGAAATTAAATACTCATTCCTGAATGAAATATGTACCATGGAGAATTTTCAATTAATGTGGCATTACACAACCTATCTGCAGTCTTCACCCTCAGTTTCATGTTTCTCTTGTAATGTGGGGGCCTTTGTGCCCAATGATTGTCTCCCCCACCCGCTGCTCTGCAATTTTTTTCTGACAGAGGCAGGGATTAATGTGGCTCTCAGCTGGGGTGGTGCAGATTTGCATTATCTGGCTCCCTGTACAATCTCATAAAATCCTTTGAACAAATAGCTTTCTGGCAAAGAAAGGGTTATGGAAAGACCCCTGCAGTGTCAAAACTGTTCTTCTAGAATTACAAGTTCTAGAGTAAAATGAAGAATAATATTTTTAATTTGTTGACTTCATTAAGTTACATATGGTAATAAAAGCAGAGGGGGGGGGGCTGGCAATTGCCCCCCCCCCCCCCCCCCCCCCGGCCTACTCTCTAATCTCTCTCAATGGACTGGCACTTTTAAATACCTCAGTTGGTACCACTTTTGATCTTTCTACCCTAATTTTCTTGTCTGCCTATCAATCTATGTACCCTATCTATTTTGCATGTCTGTGTTTATCTATCTCTGATGATATCAGGTGGGCTGGTGAAATGGCGCCAACTAAACTGTATTTTCCCTCTGGGCCAATAGTTGCCAGCCTTCCCTTGAATTTAAGGCGATGCCACAATGCAAGTTGAACAAACAAATACAAATTGAAATCAACATTTTCTCCAATTACACTGTATATTGCGAGCACTGTTTTGGTTATTTTATTTTTGAAGAAAGTTTTCAAGCAGTGACAGGGTTAATGAAGCAACAGTCCCAAGTGTCTTTCAGTGAAGTAGCTATTAAAATGATATCTTTCGAACAGCGTGAATTGATGGGTTAATGGACCAATTATTCTCATCTCTGTGGTAGAAAGAGAGTTAATTGGAAGAAACAGGCATTTTTTCCCTCTATCTCATTTAATCAAGTGAATAAACTGAACAATAATTGTGTCCAACAGAAAATATTTATTATGGATGCAGTTCCAGTAGGATAATACATTTCTAGATAAATAAAAATGCTGTGGGTTTTTAGCAGTAAAATGTGTAATAATTGTACATATCTAGTGAGCAAGTAGTTAATGATGCAATGCTCTGCAGATGCGATCAGACATAGGATAGGCTAGAAAATCTCCAGGGGCAAATATTACATCTTCACGTGGTAGTTTGGGATGTCAGGTAATGGAGCGGCACTTCAAATATCTACAACTAGCAGAGAAGAGGTTAATGATGCAATGGAGGGAAAGACACATTTTACTGTAACCAGCTGTGGGTGGTCACTGAAGTAAAAATGTGCAGATTTATTTATCAACAAATTACTTACTCATGAAAGAGTGATATCCTTTTTCTCTTGTAAAGTGTAGACAACTTATAAGTAGGGTTGCCCCCAGCAGGCCGGTAAAAATTGGGCTTGAGTCCAATGTTAAGTCTATGGAGGCCAGTAGCATGGCCGGTATTTTTTTGTAGCAAAGGTGGCAACCCTACTTGTAAGTCTAAAGCTGTTGAGGAAGTAAAGAAGGGTAATTTACCCAGGTCACCTTACACAAGGGGCCATTTTTCACTTCTAAATGCACCCAGTCAGAGCTTCATAGTCTAGCAACTATCCAAGTCAGATAGGCCTCATATTTTGGCCTTCAGCGTAGACATCATACTACTTACTTCTACATGTAACTACAGGAATAAAAAGCCAGTGGATACTACTAACCACCATTTTAGCGGTCTTTCTATCTTGTCTTGCTTCATGAGCCACTAAATTGTTTTCACCCAAGCTCTAAAAGTTACCAGATTTACCTAATCTACGGGTGATATACTTAAAGGTAGCATCTAAGTAATTAGCTTCCAGCCAAGCAAAATTGTACATGCTTAGTTTAGCCTTATTTCATAATAAACACAGGCGGATAACATGTAAACCAAGGACTAAGTACCAGTATTGGTTTGTACTAAGTAGATATTCAAAGATGATTATAAAAAAAAAAAGCTCCAGGCTGTGCATAAAATACCTTTAAAAAAAAAATGGTGTATAGCATATATAAAAGAAATGCGAAGCTTAGCGACAAACAATTAACACACAAAAGTATGCCAAACGGCTTGGGCATAATAGCAAATTATTTGTCTTTATGATCATCTAATGTGCACGCACTATTACACATTCCAATTCGGCAAGATGCTGTAACCAGCCAATTAGCACCAAATACATACAACGGTGGTAGTGAGAACTTTATAAATGTCCACTTACATGTCTGTGTATTAGATTCTTTACTGTATCTAAGCCTCACTTTACATTTAAGTGTAGCTATGTCAACATATCCTTATATCCAACATGTATCACTAGAAATGTTGGCAACTATAATTCCCACAATCCTAATCCAACCTATAATGTTTAAAAAATGTTTATATTAGTATATATATATATATATATATATATATATATATATATATATATATATATTTATAGTTGGCGCAAGGTGATATTCTTTGTTCTGAAACGTACTTTAGGGTAAAAATAATGGTATTTAACTTTACAAACATTAGGGATATTTAGATTTAATCATAAAAACGGCAACAGTCAAAAGGATAGTGTTTCCTTGTTTCTGTAGCTACATGCTATTACTCATGCTGAAGTATTCATTTCCAGACAAATTGGAGATATCTTATGTACCGATCAGTGATGAGGAATGGTTTTAGACTTGAGTGCCCAATCTTCTGACAAAATGCAAATAATGCACTACAAAGTAGCAATAATGCCCGTGCAGGCACACATCTGCTTGACTTCATTAGTTTACTTATAGTAATATATTTAGGGGAGGGCTGGAAAGGGGGCAGGAGGGCAATTACCCCCCTGGGGCACTCGCTTATCAAAGCCAATGGGATGGAACCCAGATTGAAACAATTAACTGTCCAGAGAACTCAGATGGCACCCACAGCTCACCAGAGCAAGCTGAGTCCACCCACAGCACATGCCAGAGCACTGAAATTGCACCAACAGGACTTTCTCAGCACCCAGATTGCATGTACAGGACTTGGATGAACACCCAGATTGCACCACAGGAATTGCCCCAACACCCAGTTTGCACTACAGGATTTGCCCAGCACCCAGAATGTACCTATAAGTTTGCCCCACCACCCAAATTGCAGACTGCCTCATATATATATATACATATCTATCTATCTATCTATCTATCTATATATATATATATATATATATATATATATATATATATAAATAAAAGTCCCATTCTCTGACTTGTCTATAAAATCCCATGACATTGACTTCTCAGTCTACTGCGTGTATGATCAGACAAAACAAGTAGGTTTACTCACCAAATATTGAATTGTGGTAAATTTATAACAGAGTTGCAAATTATAGGTCAAAATAGTTGGACTGGAACATTTTTCCATCTTGGTTACTTTGACCTAAGTTTTGCATCCTGGATATCAATTCACCACAATTCCCTGTTTCATGAATACACTACATGGCTCCTGTAAAATGGGATATATAATACCACAAACTGGATGCCCAATACTTATTTGAGGCAAAGATTATAACATGATTCTGCAATAGCAAACCTTAGTATTTCTTTATTTCCTGGCTGTCATTTGCTACCTCAATCATTGCATTGTACCGTGCGTGACACAAATTATTTATTAACAGCAGGGGGTATAATGTAAAAGAGAATGCTTGACAAATAAGCATGTTTTCCCTTTTGGAGCTGCATATCATTTTTAGAACCTTTTATTATGTTAACTAGCCTTGGGGAGAATAAACTATGATAAGTTGGAAGGCTTTCTCATTCACTGAGTGAATTCATTTATTAGCAAATTATCTGTGTTATGTTCTATTTTTCTTTTTTACTTTTGTCCTTAGTTTCCTTTTTCTACATGCTTTACATTCGCCTCTAATGGATGTTGGCCTAAAACTCCCATAATGCTTCACCAGCAGAGCTGAAGGTCCATGGTCTATTCAACAGTCATCAAAGCTATTTCTTAAAAAAAAATGCAGTAGCTGAGTTCTGACTCTGTTATACCTTAACCATTTGTTGAGGCCCTTTCTAGAAATGGGGATAACTCCAAATATATCTATATGGTTGTTTTGATTAATTAAACAAAAGCTGTGTTGGCTTATTTTTAACTACCATTTTGAAGAACTGAAGGCTTGGTTATGGGCTCTAAAATAAGCATAACACTCAATCAGTGTACTAATATTAACAGCCTAACTGTGTGCTCACATTTAACTCATACTGCATACACTTAAACTGCATTGTAATGCCATGCGTTATAAGGCAGTTCCTGTTAGGGTTATCTTAGAATTTGGTAATCATACAGTAACTCGGGTAGGTGTGATTTATAGGCCCACTGGACAAAAAGAAGAGTTAGATAATCTACTAGTTGAGAAAATAGCTAAACTGACAATGAAGGGGGGAGTCATCGTCATGGGTGACTTAAATCTTCCTGATGTGAACTGGAAATCAAAATAGCTACTTGTACCAGGTACGCATATCCTAAACTCCCTACTGGGATCAGGGCCGCCATCAGGGGGGAGGGGCGGGTGATACACCTGTCGCCAGCCCCATTTCTTTTAAAAAAAAATGTAGGAATATGGGGCAAGTGCCTAGGGCCCATTCATTACTGGGGGCCCAAAGCAGCTGTCCCGTGGGCCCCCACTGCACGTGTAAATGTCTCACACGGAGTCAGTATCAGGCAGCAGTCAGCAGTAAGAAACCTGTATGAGTGCAGGAAGAAACCCTGCTAAGGGGACGAGCAGCATCCAGGTAAGTACTGTGGTGTTCACACATGGAGATTTGGAAAATAATTGAAACCATGTTAAATAATAGGAATGTTGAACATCTAAAATCGCATGGATTTCCAGATCAGAGACAACATGGGATTACATCAGGGAAATCATGCCAAACTAATCAGATTGATTTTTTTGATGGGTGACTAAAATAATAGATCAGGGTGGTGCAGTAGACATTACTTACCTAGATTTCAACAAGGCTTTTAACACTGTCACACATAGAAGACTTATCAATAAACTGAAATCTTTGCAGAGAGTTGTAGTCAATGGAGTATATTCGATGCAAGGTCTTATTACGAGTGCGGTATCTGTACTTAGACCCATTCTCTTTAACAGTTTTATTAGTGATATAAACAAAGATTTTCAGCAGGGTTGATGTTCCTGGAGGGATAATCGAAAATGGCAAAAATTTTAGCTAAACTAGGAAAATGGTCAGTGCTGTGGCAACTGACATTTAATGTGGATAAGTGGAAGATTATTTACCTTGGGCATAAAAACCCAAAAGCAGAATATAGCATATTTGTCCTAATCTCAACATCCGAGGGAGTAATAATTTTAGAGGACTTAAAGGCAATGTAATAGAGCAGCAGGAAATGCTAGCAGAATGCTTGGCTGCATAGGGAGAGATATTAGCGGTAGAAAGAGGGAAGTGCTCATGCCATTGTACAGAGCACTGGTGAGACCTCACTTGGAGTATTCTACATAGTACTGGAGACCGAATCACCAGAAGGATATTTATACTTTGAAGAAAATTCAGTAAACGGCTACTAAACTGGTTCATGGGTTGAATGTTAAAATGTACCAGGGATGTTAAAGCATCTTAACATGTATAGCTTTGAGGAAAGACGTAACAAAGGTAATCAACATAGTAAAGAGTATATTTAAAAAGAAGAAAACCTACCACAACTAGAGGACATAGTCTTAAATTAGAGGGGCAAAGATTTAAACGTAATATCAGGAAATAATACTTTACTGAAGTGGATGTATGGAATAGCCTTCCAGCGGAAGTGGGAGAGGCAAACACAGTGAAGGATTTTAAGCATGCGTGGGATAGGCACAAGGCTATCCTAGAGATAAGATAGGGAACTGGGGACTAATACAATTATTTAGAAAATTGGGCAGACTAGATAGACCTATGATTCTTATCTGCCGACACTATGTTTCTATGTTAGTGCATGGTGCTCCAATGACTCCAATATAGCCAATGGGACACCTGATCTTGCTATGTGACCTCCTGGATTCTGTGGCCTGCACTATAGTGGCGCATAGTAGTATTTGTTTGTTCTAAGGCATGTTGTGATTCAAAGTGATTTTTATGGAAGCAGGTATTCATGTACTATAAATGACCAGAGTGCTAAAATGACAGTCAGCACTTCCTGTAAATGAAAATGAATTGCTTTATGATCATTTTAACTTGTTCTTGGGTCAGAGATTTATCTGTTTGTCAGTGTACATAAAGCTCAAGAGAATATATCTGTTCAGCCATTGCAGATAGAGCCATGTCAAGGGCTTCCGTTCACTCAATAAAGTAAACAAATGGCCAGGAGGAGGCAATGTTAGAGTCTACCATCTTTTACATATTCCAAAGGAAATAAATAAAAACAATTATATGGTTGAGTGTCTCTAGTGCCAGAGAAAGTATGACATTGATCACAGCTAATAAATGAGACTGTCACATCCACAAAAATGAGTTTGTTAGGGGATGAGAAAATAAGTACACCGGGGACATTGAAATGAATTATACTAGGAAATAAATGTGGTTAACACGTGAAGACTCATTGTGGCAAATGATAGGTTTGCTATGACCCAACTAATTCGAATTAATAGTGCCCCCGAGATCAACAGCTTCAGACTTGGCTTCTCACAATGTTAGGACTTTATTCAGGGAGATGTTCATTAATAGGTGAGCTGAGATGCGATGAACATTTGAGCACACTGACTCAACTATGAACTCATCTGGTCATGGATAATTCATAGTTAAATCTTTAAACAAACTTTAATAATACCATATACAAAGCCAATGCTCTTCATTTTACACAAGAAACTTACCAGGTTTGGAACTCTTTAATGCATAGTTAAGTCAGTTGGGTCTATTCACTAAAATCTGAGAAGCTAGAGGAGGTCAACTTTGGAGGTCGACTTTCATTTTGAGACTAAGTCAAATTCAGCACTTGAGTTTCACTTAGAAAAAAAACCCAGGTTTGAATCTTCCCCACTGAAAGTAATGGGAGGATCAATGATCAAAGCTATTTTTGAGACTAAGTCAAACTCAGGTGCTGAATTTCACATAGTCTTCGAAATAGATCTGATCATATAGCTTCCCAAAGTAAGATGAAATATTAATTTACAGTTGAACAGCCCCTTCAGTGTACTCATGAAACCAGTAGGTCAAGCCACAATAACAATTTTAATAAATAAAATGTCAATATATAACCAACGCACACTATTGACTATTGTATAATGGTATGAAGATTTTTAACTCTTCCAGTGTTATATGGGTAACGACATGTTGAGATGACAAGTGAGGGTATATATACCTTTTGTGTATTTTCAGGTAGCCACTAACTTTAATTTAACTGGAACAATATGTCAAAAAAAAGCTAAAATATAAGCATTGCAAATGACAGTTGATCATCTCCACTTTTACAAGGGATGAAATAGGCATCCTGCAAGAAACCATTCTATTAATGTAGCTCAACTGTATGCATTTTTCAAGTGAAATGCGTTGCCCCTTGTATAACAGAAAAGGTTTTGAATTCTTGGTTTTTCTTTGGATGTTCAAGGTCATCCCTGGAAAAAGCGAATCATATTTCTGCCAGGCTCAGATGGCACAAGGTTATCAGAATTTAATCTGCACAGCTCTCTCATTAAGGATTGCATTTCTGGGAAGGAGTACCTTGTATGTTTAAGAAAATTAGAAGCATTCTACCGTAGTTACGCCAATTGAACCTTGTTATAGCACACTTTTGCAGAATAGAGGTGATATTGTGTCGATCCTTAGAAAAAATGAACCTATATTCACTGTTTACAAAAGCTATTTATTTGAAAATTTTAGTTGTAGTTTAGTTCAAGTTGATCCTAAGAATTAATTAATTAATCAGCTTTTTTTCGAAAAAATAACAATTATGCTATTGCTCCCACAGAGTTATGATTGGATACAAGTATGATTTTTACCGGATTCCTGCTATAATACTGGCTAGGTGCAGGACCAGCACCCTCTTGCCCATAATCACCTCTACAATTCCTTTGCTCCCTCCTTCAGTGTGCCACACCTCTCTTTTACTCATTCCTGTATTCCCCATGTGTTGGTATTGGGATCACCACCCAGCCGGAGGCAATAGCATGGCCAATATATTTTGCACGTTACTGTGAGATTTATAAGCATTTAAAAACAATTCAGCGATGAGCTGTGTGTGGATCCTGCTGCAGGGACTTGCAGTGGGGTCCCCACATTCAGGTGAAGGCATTTTGAGTGGCCCTGACATAGAAAATGTAGCCGATGTTCAAAGTTAGCATCCTGAGAGGAACAGCGAATCATGGCTCCCCGCCAGGCAGTTGCACACCCCATAGGCCAGCCCTGTCTAGGTGGAAACCTTGGTCACCATACTATTTCTGCCACAAATTGACAATGTTCATGATATGTCTAAATAAAAAAATGATCTAAGGAGTTAAAGCTAGATATTGATACATACTTACGTAAAACAATAAACAGTGAATATTTGCCATCTGTACCATCATATTAATGTACCTATTTTATAACTCATTTATTATTAATAATGTGTGCAACATGATAGCATTTAGTAAAGTATTTTTTTTTAGTATATATTATTATTAACATCTCCCCATTGCCTCGATTAATAATATTAAAAGTGAGGTTTTTAGACAGGCGCCAGGCATGAGGAACATAACGCCTGCTGGGTCTATCTGCTCCCGCTGGCATCTTGTCGCTCATAAGTAATGCTAATATACAAACAAATAATGTGTAGCAGCTTCATCCCACATGTGTTATGCATTCATATACAGTGTTCATATGATGACGCCGTATTGGACTAATTGATATATTTACGTATAATATACATGTTTTTTTAACTTTTTTTATGATCCTCTGCAATCTTTTATTTTTAATCTATATTCATTTATTTAGCCTGATTTTTATTTATTTAAATGTGTGTTTCTCTTCACAGCATCACTTGGATGTTTGGCTTCTGTATTTTTATTTTTTATTTAATCCACCATCAAAATAATTCAAATTTTCTATTTAAAAATAAAATAAAATATAGTTTTCTGCACCTGCTTAACAAAACAAAGATTCGTGGATCACCTGTGGTAAAATCAGTGCTGAGGATATTTTGTTCTGTGACTTCTTCCCTGACTCCACGTAATACAGGATAGATGTAGGAGCGTACATCAGGTGTTAGACCACTGTGAGCATCAGCTGTTGACAAGCTCCAACCATTATCAAAAGGCAGCCAGCCGGTGTTCACCGTTGGCCAGCACTGTAGACTTATGTGTCCCACCAGCTGTCTGTATTCATTGCAAACCTTTCAAACACTTGTGAAACGGTCAGTCATTTGAGGAATTTTGAGATCTGCTATGCAGATGTATTTCCACAGATTAGAGGGAAGCTGTTTGTGGCGTTATAATTTAACTTGCAAGCAAGATGTGCAATCTCATTGCAAATGATATAGGGAACTTGGTGTTGGGAGCTGGAGAAAATAATTGGCATAGGTGAGGAGGGATTGGTGGGAACAGGAGACAGGTAGGGAAATGAGCATATAGGTGGACCATGGAGTAGGTATAACTAGGCTGCAACTATGATCCTTACGATTCAGCATTATGACTTCAATGAAACTGAAAGCTTTTCAAGGGTAAGCTCTTCTTACTGTATATTAAATATAGGCTATCGGAAGGGAGGGTTATTCTGGATGTGAGGAAAAACTGCTTCATGCCCCAATCTTACATCCAAATTCTATGTATTTCATTCCAAACGCATTACAGACAAACAATTCAGCTACTGTGGATATAAAATGTCCTTAATTGGGGTCTAATTAATTAACTGAAGAAAATGACAAAAAAAACCTGTTACTTCCTGTGTTTACCCTGCCCCCACCCATTCCTTTCTCTCTCTGCCAGTTTGCATTGTGAAATATGATAAAGAATAAAAATGGATAGCCAGGTGGCAAGTCTCCCAGTCTCTGTCACTTGTCAAATTCTGAACCATGCACCTCTATCTTGCCATACCAGTTATAAGAAGAGTGGGAGGAACTGCTTAGAGGAAAAGCAGACAGTGAGAGCGGTAAGGGGGGAGGGGGGAGACAGATTGTTTTGGAAAGGGAAATATGGATTATTTTAAGAAACAGTATAAAATCATTGCTCAAAAAATCCTTGTCTCATGAAACGCATTATCAGCGGAGAAATAAGTATAAGGGCCTTAAACAAGTCTATTTTACTTCTACTAGCACAGAGAGTACCTTGTTTTTGCATGAGATCAGCAGGGGAACCATAACTAGGCCCCCTGCTGGTCCAGTGCAAAGACAAGGGTTTCCCTTTGCACTAGCAGCAAGAGAACCCCACATTCTGCAGACCTTGATCAGACAGAGCAGTCGAGCCAGATAGTTTTTCTGAACATTTGTGATTTTAAGTCATTAAGCTGGTTAATTTTTTTGTAACACCTATATTTACATAAATTACATTATTACAGTATTAGTGATGAAAATACAATCACTTAATCCCCTGTATTGTTTCTGGTTATTAGTCATATCTCTCTTTAAAATTATTGCAAGCTGGCATAAATGGAAATGTAGATCTGAAATTAATGTACATGCCATGTTCATTAGTCTTATATTTCTGCTGTGAATTGGCCCTGAGATCAGGGACCTTGCCCCTCCCCTTACCCCACCTACTTATAACAGCTAGACAACTGTGCATCAATCACACAAACACACATGCAGTCTCCTGCACACATTTACACACACACACAGACAGTCACACACACAAGCCACCATATTCTTTGTTTCTTGTTAAAAAAAAAGTAAGTATCCCTCTGGCTGTCTCATCTCCCTTTGCATGTCTGTCCCTCTCCCTTCCCATGCCTATCTTCCTAACCTATCACCCAATTGTATGTCTCTCTCCCTCCCCATGTCTCTTGTCTCTCCTCTCTGCCCCCATGTCTGTTGTCCCCCCTCCCATGTCTGTCCTCCCCCCATATCTGTTGTCTATCCCCCCTCACTCCCATGTCTGTTGTCTGCCCCCCATGTCTTTTCTCCCCTCTTCCATGCCTATTCTCCTCCCTCCCATGTCTATCCCCCCGCCCAGTCAGTTGACTCTCTCCTCTACCCCTCCTTTTCCCCCTTCAACAATGCTCTGAATTATCAGTGGGTGTGAGGAGCACGAACAGCTATGTCTGAGCTCTATGTGTGTTTAACACACAGAGCTAGTACTGCCCGCTGCTCCCAGCGATGCATAAAGGCTCGCTGCTACAGAAGGTGGACCATGCAACTGGTGCCGTCTGCCTCCCTCTCCCTGCTGCAATTGCCCCTCTCTTTGCGCCCCTTTTAAAAAGGCCTCCTAGGCCGGTGCTTTCCTCGCCTATAGGTGGTGCCGGTCCTGCCTGAGATAGATCACAGAAACAACTGATCAAGTCTTTCCATTTATCACTTGAGAGACTGTGAAATTGAAAGAACTCAAGCCAAATTTTGGCTTGCTATGGGTAAGGTAGGATTAATAAATGAGCATATATCATTTTCTAGAAAACAGTGCTCATCCAACTTTTGAAAGACTATAAAACCAGTTATTGAATGTCAGCCAGTGGTCACAGTTGACTAGCTCTTGGATAGACCAATGCATCCTGCCAGCTGTCTGCACAATGATTTAACATCACATAACTGCACTACCAGTAATAGGAAAATTGTCCCTACGAGGATGCCAGCATCCGTGGCAAGGTCTGTAAAGGTCCATAGAGCATCATTCCACTGACCGTCACAAAGTCCAGTGAATGTCCTTAATGAGCAATGTTGGTTCCTACCTCTGCACACTGGCCAACTGTATCAATCATGCTGTACTAGTCCAGTCATGCACCATGTCTAATATGTAAAACTTTTTAAGAGCAAATCTAGACTGTTTAGTAGTCTAGATTTGATAATGTGAAGGGAATGAGAGTTAAGAAAATGAACTAGAATGGATACCTGTCTGGATCTGGTAATAATAAACAATGAGTAACGTATCTCAAACATCCAAGTAAGAGAACACTTGGGGAATACTGACCATAACATGGTTTCATTTGAGTTTAACGCAAAAAAGCAAATTGGTAACTACTCCACTAAAACACTTTAGAAGGGCCAACTTTGATAGACTGAGGGCATTAATTGAACATGTAGACTGGGAAGAATTGTTTTATGGACAAAACAGAGGACAAGTGGAATTCCTTTAAACACACATTACAAAAGTACAAAATACCTGTACAAAAGTACAAAATACCTTACAAATACAAAAGACACAAATCAAACCAATGTGTCTTACTGGTAACATAAAACGGGAAATACAAAAAAAGAAAATGGCATTCAAACATTATAAAAGCAAGGGATCGTTTATAGAGTACAAAGATGTCAACAAAGCCTGCAAAAATGGCTAAAGTAGAAAATGAGAAAAGGATTGCTAAGGAGAGTAAAAATAACTCTCATTTTTTTTTTTACGTATAAATATGGAAAAAAGCTAAAGGCAGAAAATGTTGGGCCCTTGTTCTCCCAAATGGAAATTTGGTAAGTGAGGACAGAGAGAAAGCAGACATTTTAAATACTTGTTGTCTTCTGTTTATACTAAGGTAGAACCAATGGATGAGTGCCTGCTGCTTGAATTTACCGCAAACATGGGATTGGCTGATACAGGAACAAGGGCTTTAAGCAATTAAACTCTGTTAAGATAGACAAGGCCCCAGGGCCAGATGGAATACATCCAAGGGTAGTTAGAGCATTAAGCACAATTCTGGCCACACCACTATTTTTGATTTTTAGGGATTCTTTCAGTTCAGGTTTAGTGCAAACAGACTGGTGGAAGACGGATGTCATTCCAATATTTAAAAAGGGATCAAAATCTCAGCCGGGTAATTTTAGGCCAGTGAGTTTGACATCTGTAGTGGGGAAATTATTTGAAGGATAGCTAAACGTATTCACTCAAGAATACATCTTGAATCAGAATATAATTAGTAAAAGTCAACATGGTTTTGTGAAAGACAGGTCTTGTCAAACAAACTTAATAACATTCTATGATGAAGTCAGTAATAATATAGATCTAGGTGTGGCGGTTGATGTGATCTATTTAGACTTTGCTAAAGCATTTGATACAATTCCACACAAAAGGTTACTGGCTAAAAGATAGAATGCAGAGTGTTGTTGTAAATGGAAAATCCTCAAACTGCACCAAGGTATTAAGCGGAGTACCTCAGGGGTCTGTTTTAGGTCTTCTTCTTTTTCATATTTTTATTAATAATCTCCAATTGTGTTGATAGCCATGTCTCAGTGTTTGCTGATGACACAAAATTAGGTAAGGTAACACAGACTACGCTTGATGTTTGTTCTTTACAGGAAGATTTGAATAGTGTGGAGGACTGGGCAATTAAGTGGCAAATGAGGTTCAGTATAGACAAATGTAAAGTTATGCATTATGAGAAAAAATATAACAAAGCAACAAATACTTTAAATGTTATATCCCTGGGATAACCACTTATGAAAAGGATTTAAGAATAATTGTAGATAACAGACTTAGCAACAGTGCCCAATGCCATAGTAGGTAATTGGAAGGTGATTAAAGATAGACTTTACAAAAAATGTGTTTCATAGGGGATATGATAACATTATATAAATATGTGCAGGGCCAATATAAAGAGCTCTCCAGTGACCTGTTCATTAACAGAAATGTACAAAGAACAAGAGGTCACTCCCTGAGACTGGAAGAACAAAGATGTCATAGACAGCAAAGGAAGGGATTCTTTACGGTGAGGACAATAAAGTTATGGAACTCACTGCCAAGAGAGGTGGTGCTATCAACTACATTAAATGCAATTAGAAATGGTCTGGATGTCTTTTTTTCTTTTCTTTTTCAAAAGCAGGACATACAGGGCTATTATATAATAGAATAAGCATTAATAATAGAGCTTCTTTATCCAAGTAGAAATCTGATTGCCCTTTGGATTCAAGAAAGATTTATTTCCCCAAGAGGCAATTCGAAATAGCTTCCTAACAGGTTTTTGCCTTCTTTTGGATCAAAAGCAGAAATGATAGGTAGAAGGGTTGAATTTGATGGACTTTTGTCTTTTTTCAACCTAAATTACTATGTTACTATGAAATATAATTTATTTAAAGTTTGTTAAATCAGAACAATGACATCAATGAAACAGGTGTACATGGATATGGTGCTTGGCAAAAATGATACAGTGTCAGTGTTGGTCATACCGGTACTTCGGTCAGCGCTGTGCTGGATCACGTGGTCACTCTGGTGCACCCACTCTCCATTGCATTTGAAGTAGATCTGTGTAGCTGGAGTGGCTTTGCAGCTCAGCGTTACTGGTTTGTTCTTTACAATGAAAACATCCACTGGCTCCAGAAGAAAGTGTGGCAGCAGCTCTCCTCCTTGCCCTCCCATACCGGCTGCACCTGGTATCGGCATTGGAAAAGGGTTCACTGGCCCCGAGCTCTGCTGGCATCCTAGAATCAAAACATATGGAAAATAGTGAGAATTCTGTAGCCTCAGGAGGCCCCAGTCACCTATTGCCTTTTCAGAGGTTGCTTTGGCCTGATGCATGTCCTCTTATCTTTCTCCATCACTCTTACAAGCCTGGAGCATTTCTTTTTTTTCTACATCCATCTTATTATTGATTTTAGTGTTTTTAAGCAATGACAAATGTTGCATTAAAAGACGCAATAAAAAATCGGACATTAAATTAAACTATATCCGTGCTACATGTTCACAGTCCAATGACTTGAAATTGTTCTTATTTGTTAACTCTTTCCTTCACATAATAGTGATATTCCCAATATATTTCCTTTAACCAACTGCTGAGTGATTTATTTGAGAAACACAGAACATAAGGAGGACGAAAAAAAAAATCTGTGCCTTGTTTTTGAATCTCACCACATTTGTACCACAATCTATAGGGACAAGTGATTTCCTTTTTGTGTTTGATGGGGCTAAGGAACTTATTTATTTGCTAAGTTTCTAACTATTATTTTGCTAAATATGAGGACAACACAAGTCTAAAGGGTCGACTTAATATAGACTAATCTGTCCTGTAATTTTGTAAACATTAGAAATTTGGCTACTCAAGATAGCCGATTTAGACCAGAAACTGGCAATTCCCACTGATTTGGGGCCATATTCGGCTTGGGGCTTTAATGTGGGTCAAAATCAACTACATTTCAATTCACCAGTTCAGAATTGAATAATTAATAAAATAATTAATAAAAAATAACACAATATATCAATATAATAAATAAAAATAATGTCATTGAAAGTAAATTTATATGTAGATTTTTAAATATAAAAAAACAAATATATTAATGCAATATTTAATAATACGTACTATATATCATATATTACTATAATGAATAACATTAATATTTTACATTTGTGTACTATTATTTTGTTATTTGCAATTGTTTTCATTCTTTTATTTAACTTTGAAGTTTAATTCTCCAGCTAAAAGATGGAGAATTGAAATTCACAGAATTTGACTGTTATAGGATAATTTTCCATGGACTAAATATGGCCGAAGGTCGGCCAAAATTGGAGGAAATTGTTAATTTCAGGCTGAAATCTACCATATCGAGTAGCTGAATTGAGGATTTTTCCTCAATTCGGATACAAACCATCAGGGTCCCCCATTTTGGGTAGACCCATTAGTCTACTGCATATATCAACATCAGTTTACCACAGGTTTTAGACATTTAAGAATTTTGGTTGTGATTGTTTTAAAGAGGTTTATGTTGTACATATAATATCAATGATTTGCCATGGTAAAATTGTTATTCTAAATCTATCCTGTAGAGTTACATTTTTAACCTATGACTGATTGTGGTGTTTTCTTTTTTCACACAATATCAGATAATTGGATTTCTACATCTAAAGGATCAATTCAAGTTCATGTTGTTAGAAATGCATCCACAAATGAAGGCCCCAGAGCACTAAGCACAAAAGGACATGACTTTGGTATGTGGCCTGGAACCATTAAGCCATGTTTTGGGATGTTGTTAGAAAAAAAAGCAGTTTATGAAGTTTGGTTAATAATATAAATATAGAAAATTCAAACCTCACAGCTTAGTTCAACACAAATAAACCATTGCAGGTTTGGACCTCTTCTGTAAATCTTTATCACATGATTAAAACAAAAAAACAAAACAATTAGGGCTGTCACTTGCAGGCCAGTATTTAAAGTGGCTTGAGGCTAACATTAAGTCTATATAGACAATAGCATACCTGTTATTTTTAAATAGAAGGTGGAAACCCTTATAAACCTAATACCATCCAATGAGCCACAGAGTGTCATCTGTACTCCATCTCATGCATTTCACCTGATATATGAACTTAGGCTAATATCTATGTCTATGACTAGGCCCATAAATCTAATAAAATGAGCCAGGTGGAGGACTGGTGAAACCTGGAATTTGATGTTATTTTAACAATAAAGGTTTTATTTTATTTATTTTTGCTGACTTGGCCTACTAAGTCCTTAGGACAAAACGCGTAAAGTATGGTGCCTGAGGGTTATTTGTGTATGTTTGTCATGTTTGTCCAGAGCTGTGAGTGACAATAAATATGGATACACGTTTTTACCTAAATTGGGCCTAAATTGGGCCTCCAGTTTGATTTAATACATTCAATAAAATTTTACAGGCAAACGCATGCGTTTTTCAGGTATTGGTCACACAGTATTATCATTATATTCATCATCAATATTTAGATAGTGTCCACAGTTTACGCAGCACATAATATAGTACATCAGATATAATACAAAAAGACAAGCTGGTAAATAAAAGAGTCTACTGAATAAAGAGAGACTTGCAGAGAATTGTGATGGGAATTTCAAACTTTAGACCAAAGTAGTCAAGTTGGAAAAATTCTCCCATTCAGATGCATTGGCGATTTTTTCCAACTTGGCTACTTTGGCCTAAAATTTGACATTCCCTTTACTGGGTAGAACCTACAATATCTTCTTGAACAAGGGTTTAGGCATTATTTAAAAATATTCCCTCTATTTGAACATACATTGCTTATGGATACTAATATTTACTAAATGGTTTTAAGTGACACAAGCCATGTTCAATGTATATGGAAAACCAGAATTTCATACTTACTATAGGTAACTAAGTCACTTAGGTAACATAATGCATTTAATTCTTGCTTTCCATATTCACCACATGCATACCAACTTGCCTTCATGTCTTGTTTAAGCATGCGTGGGATAGGCACAAGGCTATCCTAGATTTAAGATAGGGAACTGGGGACTAATAAAAGTATTTAGAAAATTGGGCAGACCAGATGGACCGAATGGTTCTTCTGACAACACATTCTATGTTTCTATATTTTACTGCATATGTAGAGAGGAAAAAATATAAAAAATGATTTATATATTGTATTAGTAAAATTGCAAGCAATGCATAAACTAAAAAATAAAAGTTTTTAAAATGTGTCTGTGTTGTCTCTGGTTCATGACATCAGCTGTGGTTTGCCATACAAGAGTATTTCATTAGTATATCAAGCCATAGGCGATGTTATAAATATGAGACACTTTTAAAACCCATTTTTCTCTTGCTTGTAATTTTATGAACACAATGTATAGATAATTGTTCACCTTTCTTTCTGCTCTACACTCACAGTACAAACTATATTTGTACTGTGACAGAGTCCCATTAACAGTTGAGCAAAACATGGAAGACATGAAAAAATGTGAGCAAAAATATCAAGCTCTCGTGGATATAATATAATTACAACACGAATACAACACGGGTTAATAAAAAAATATTAAATATATGTGTGGCACAATTATTGGCACCCCTATAAATTAATATTAGAAAAATGTATATTCTTACTGATACTTTATACTTTTTACTATACATCTGGGTCAACAGCAATTGTGCCATGACTTCCTGTTTCACAGGGTATAAATATTAGGTAATACATAGACCAATTCCAGCAGGACAATGATGCAAAACATACATCAAAATCAACACAAAAATGGTTTACTGACCACATAGTCAAGCTCCTACCAATGCCATCCCAGTTCCCTGACTTGAACCCCTGTGGGGTAAACTGAAAAGGAGAAACCACCATCGTCACCCTGGAAATTTGAAAGACTTGGAGGGATTCTGTATGAAGGAATGGTTTCCTTGACATGAATTCTCCAACATGATCAGGCATTATAGGAAAAGGTAGCTTGGCCGAAATAGGTAGTATTGCCTAAAAGGGTGGCAAAGATTGTGCCACATATATTTCACAATTTAGTTGTCTTGATAAACCTATGTTGTGTTTGCATTTGTTTGATATCCATGAGAGCTGGATATTTTTGTGTATTTTTGAAGAAAAGATCAAAAGGTTAAACGTTATAGTTTTTATAAAAGCTACTTAAAAACACCTATGACAACAAAATTGGATATTTAGTCACGTTATTTGGCCATATCATGCTTACCCCACTACTACGACAAAGTACACCAACATAGGTGGGTCCTAACACTAAATTTAAAAACACACCATTTCCTTATATGGAAAACACTAAATTTCCCTAAATGGAAGTTAATCTCTTTATTTTGTGTACCAGGACCAAAAGCTTTCCTATTATACAATACAGAGAGACAGTATTTAGTGTTAGGACCCATCTATGTCGGAGGTGTTGCACCCATCTAACCTGCAACCTCATGGCTCCAGCAACTACCTGTGGATCTGAATAGGTTATTGATATAAAACACCAGCAGGTATATATATATATATGTATACCAGCAGTACATAGATATGTGGATATGTTCATCAGAAAAGCTACAATTGGAAAGTAGATGTTCAGATACTTCAATAAGGTTTTAATTTGTATGATCAATTACACAATCAAGAGCTAAAGTAGATTGCACATGCTGTATGATAACAAAAATGGTAGTCTTCAAAGGAATCAATCTCCTGTCTTTTTAGATCCATCTGTGGAACAAGTGGGCAGCATCTTCCTATGTGTAGAGTATTCAGTTAAAAGTTAGTCAGGCACATCAGGAATCAGGAGCTCTCCATGGTCAGGGTGATGGTAGAGAATCCACTGCGATGACACAGAACTAGCACTGTAAATGATTCAACAAGCCACGTATCAGACACACATCTTGGAGGAGACACATACAATTCACAGAGATTTAGCTGTGTTAGTTGCACCACAGATCCGTCCAGTAGATTAATCCCAATAGGATTTCCTTTTATAAGAAGTTAATAAGTACCAACTCCGAGGCTATATCCTAAGTAGAAATATCTCAATGTGCACACGAAAATTGCAAAGTGATGTTGAAGAGGATACTGACACAAATATAAGAATTTCTTATTTGTCGTTCACATCTAATGTCCCAAGATACGTAAACTCACAATAAAAAAATATGTCTGATTCACATCATCCTTACTGTGTATGCCTTACTGTGTATGTCATTATCCCTGAACAATTTGCATCACTTATGTACACAGGTGACATTACCAGTTATATCCCTGAACATACCTGTTGACACGTGTTCCGGGCCTCATGGGTTCAGGCCTGCAAAGATATATCAAATATACCATCTGTGGGTGGAATGAAAAGGGGAATTTGCACTTTGTGACAGGCAGGCACCCTGATAAAGTCACCAGTTCACGTACAATTGAACATCATAGCGTTAAGATGATCATGATGTGTCATATTAGACTATTTTCCTATCATTATATGTACCTCCTGTCACCATATCACTCTTGTGATGAACAACTGAGCTGGATCCACTCCCATCAAGCACCAGGTTGAATATATTAGGAGAAAATTAAACACTTGCAATAGTTATTGAGTGTACTCTGATAACATGCACATCACTCACCACTGCTGTCAAAAAATGGATTGGCCCTCTTGACTGTCCCCAGTAATATACCTGCTATCTAAACAAAGATGCAGCCATTAGAGGTGCACAGGAGAAAACAGAAACAGGTAACAAACATATAATCAACAGGCTGTAGGTACTCAATGTTTCAGCTACCTCATGTGCAGGAGGGGAATGTGCACCTGAAGGCAAACATTGTTTTCACCGTGTGTTCTCTGACTGAAGGGAACATTGTAAATATACAATTGTTAGCTGTAGGTTGGATGCACACAGCATGTTAGACATGGGTTCTCAACTTACGGTAAAATGTGTGGTTATTAACTGTGTCCTGACTTCTGGACCCATCTAATCGTCTGTCGAGGAGCATGCTGGGAGATCGTAGCAGGAATGTTAAAATATATAGGAGGGCAAATCAGTAGGGGTAAAGCAGGCAGCAAACGGGTAACAAATGGAGAAGCAAGTCAGGGTCAGTGAGTTCAGAGTAATCGAGGAACAAGCCACAGGTCAGAAGAGGAGAACACAAGATCAGTCCAGGACTGCCAAAGGTCAGGATAGGAGAATACAGAGAAGTCCAGCTGCAAGAAAAAGGTTGGGATAGGAGTACAGAGAAGTTCAGGAATGAGCCAAAGGTCGGTAGCCAGGGAGACCAAATAGGGAAACCAGAAAGGATAAGGGAACACAAAGGAGACTGCACAAACAGAGACCTGGCCGCTCAGAACATGAGCCCAGACAGCCTCCTCTGACAGTATTGAAGGATATATACCAGGAAGGTATCTGCCTTCCTCCTATGCCTCCTCAGATTCCCCCAAAGGTGGTGCTCACTTGGACGCCAAGACACCCCACCTAACTGTAGCACAGATAAACTTCCAGATCTTGGAGTGCTTGCTACTCGAGGCTGGGGATGTGATTTGCTAACGAGGCTCAGTTGTTGGAGGATGCCATTCGAGGTAAGGACCCCTGGTGGGTCCTCAAGTGGGCCTTGGAGCCTGACATCACCATCCACAACCACATAAGGAAACATTTCCTCCTAAACAGCCACATTAGCATCCCCGCTTTAGGCATGCAATGCCGCAGTGCTATGTTATTTAATATACAACAGGAAATGATGATGTTTGATGCCTTTGTACAACAGATACTCCCGGATTTATCAAGGCATCAGAAGCGAGATTTTAATACACAAATCATGCATTCAATCACAGACCTTGTCGCAACATGAGCCCTGTTATACCTGCATTCTGGTGTAGTCTATGGGTTCCTCAGCAAGGTCATGATCCAAGGTGTACACCCATATCCCTTGTCACCTGTAAGACATGGCATGAGACATTTATTAGTGTAGTGGGCACACATAAAATGGAAATCACCAAAATGATGTAATGTTAGGATACTGTACTTACCCAGGAGCCATTAATCAGGAATTTCACAGTTGTCAAACTTGGTGTTGATGTATGACTCCCGCAGTATAGCTGCATCATGACAGCGCCAGGATGCTCTGACTTGACACGCCTGATTCACTGGTGAGCATCACAGATGACCTGAATATTCAGGGAGTGGTAATGCTTCTGGATTTGATATAATTCTTCCCTGTGTGGTAGGATCCTCAGCCCAACATCAGTGCAGTCTATGGTCCCAAGAACTTTAGGCATCCCTTCCACTCGGTACAAAACCAACTGGACCTCGTTCAGCTGTGTATCCTCAGTGGGGAAATGGATGTACTCCTTAACTCTGTAGATCAGTTACCGTAGCACTAAATTAAGGCACTGTGAAAAGGATTGTTGACTGATCCTGGGCTTCCTGCCAGAACCTGTCTGGAAGGAATGTGATCCTAGATGGTGCAGTACTGCTAACAATCTCACTAGACTAGGTGTTAAATGGTTCCTTCCAACAGGAAGCTACAGATGATGTCTTAGGTGCTGGTTAGCATGTATAGTTTGGAGGAAACACGTAACAGGGAGGATATGATAGAAACATTTAAATACATAAAGGGAATCAACACAGTAAAGGAAGAGAGTATATTTAGAAGAAGATAAACTACCACAGCTAGAGGACATAGTCTTAAATTAGAGGAGTAACGGCAGGAAGTATTACTTTACGAAGAGGGTAGTGGATGTATGCTATAGCCTTCCAGCGGAAGAGGTAGAAATAAACACATTAAAGGATTTTAAGCATGGGTGGGATAGGCAAAAGGCTATCCAAGACATAAGATAGGGAACTGGGGACTAATAAAAGTATTTAGAAAATTGGGCAATAGGTGTGGTCGTGAATCTCTCCCTTTTTTCTAATCATCCTGATTGGGTTTTATGAATCATGTGTAGTTAATTTGGATTGTAGAAATAATTGGATTGGGGATGTTAATGAATTTCTCCATTTTTCTTAACTGCAGTAATTCTCCTCTCCCTGTAGCTATTTCAGTTGTATTTTCATGTGTTTTTCTTTTTTTCCATTGGTGATGGTCTGTGATTGTATATAACAGTGCCTATTGATATATATGAATCTTGGTACATGGATACTCCTTCCCTTTTATTGTGGTAACAAGTTGGTGTCTGTGCAGCATGTGTATTTTGCATGTGTTTTTTCACATGGTCATGGTTCCATATCTGTCCAAATATCATCTTTTGAACACATATTATAATGATGGATATTTGTATGAGAAATGATATTAGGGCATATACGTAGGCATCTCCACCTGAAAAAAAGTACCTTAAAATATTTTAAGGCCAATAAAGAAATTCTCCAGTTAAAATCAAGTGAATCGAAATAGGCGAATGACGCATTTGTTCCCCCTGAATTTGTAGCATGTTGGGAAGAGGATTGATGCATACTGGGTTTTTATGGCGAAAATATCCTGATCTAAATGCATCTGACGTTTCCGTTTCCTAATGCCCCAAACAGCCAATTCAGACCCGTATCCAGACCCGAAATACGACTACTCAATATCCATATATAGTAGTTGTATTTCAGAGATTTGTGGAATTTAGCTTAATCCATTTCGGGAGTAATTGGTATATAGTAAGTCTACCCTTAAATCTCCAATTTTGTAATCTTAGGTGTTTTAAAGTAGGTTTTAAGAAAATTATAGCTTTATGAGATATGATTTTGTATTGTTTGTGTGTCTCTCTCCCTATATACATATAGAAAGTTGACAATTGGATAGCTAGCAACAAATTATTCCTCAACACTGAAAAAACTCTGTCCATGTTATTTACCACAAATCTCAAATAAACATCAAGAATGAATCCAGTTATAACATCACCCAGGTAAATTCATATAAGTATCTTGGTATGTGGCTAGATCCAAACTTATCTTTTGGTCTCCATATTGACAAGCTTGTGTCAAAGCTATATCCTAGGATTGGGTCTCTATATATAAACAAATCAAACAAATAAACAAATCAAATCTAGATTCCTCAGTATTGTGCAGCAAATGTTAATGCTGATCATAGACTATGGACATGTTGTATACGATTCTTCACCGCAAACTCATCTTGGTAAACTCGAAACTCTGTACAATAAATTGTGCTGCTTTGCACTACAGTGCGATTTTAACACTCATCACTGTAAAATGTTAAAAGAATTAAACTAGCTGACGCTTGCCTCCAGGCGCACTCTTCACCTAGTATGTTTAGTGCATAACCACTTCTCTGGAAAGCTCCCCCATACCTGAGCAGCATGATCACTCTTACTCCCTGTTCTGCCCACAATCTCACATCCTGCACCAACCCTTCACCAGAGATCCCTCACTTCAAAAAGGAAGCAGGTCGAGGTGTGTTCTCTTTCAGAGCTCCTCATATGTGGAATAGCCTCCCTGATTCTGCAAATCATCCTCTAAAATCCCTGAAAATGAGTGTCTCCCAAATCCCCAAAACAGATTGTACCTGTTATTAGTTTACAAACTCATTACTGTACATGTTGTTCCTTTTTTTGTATTAATAATTATTTACCCTGTATGTTCTCCTTCCAACTTGTTTAATATATGTATCTATGTATGTATTTTAATCTACTGTTAAATGTGTAACTCTGTGTCATTCCATACCGGACTGGGTCCCCAGGATGGGGTATTCTTCCTGGTAAAACACTTTCTAAATAAATAAATAAATATACACACACACACACATATATATATATATATATATAACACTTTTTTTAAATATATAAATAATTTATACATAAACTTACAGATACTTACATGTAAAAAGGACTGTATGCATAATTTCCTGTCCATGCTAAAACCACAGCTTTTTTCTTATTCTTAAGAAAAACACAATACCTCTGTAATTTCTACAATGATTCATTTCTGTGCTACAGCCTTGTGGCTGTTACTAGTTGTAATGGCTTTTTTGAAAACTATTGAAATGGCTGCCATTTCGAGTCATTAGTAGTGAGTTCACAGGTACAAGTGCGATTATTGAAGCATTCTGGCACTAGACTGCTTGCTATTCAAAGTCAGGATTATTTAGTGGCCTGGCTTTGTCAAATGCATTTATTTAAAAAAAAGTCTTCAACCATTCTTTTAAAATAGTGCAGGCTGATCATTAACTGACAATTGTACAATGCAAAGTACACTGAATACAACAATACACTTCATCTCACTGTTCATGCCTGCAATCCAAAAGAAAGACACTGTTTATAGACACCTACTGAGGGGAAGGCTGGCAACTTTTGGTCCATTTTGCAATTTCATCAAGTCACCCATTATCATCAAAGACAGACACAAATAGACAAGCAGGACAGATACACTGACAGATAAAGCGCAGAGAATGTTAGACTTAGATAGAAAGACACAGCGACAGATGCATATAGACAAGCAGGGCAGATATAATGAAAGATAAGGTACGCACACACGTTTAGACAGACACAACAGTTATATTGACAAATTGATAGACAAAGTAATTAGATAGAAAGTGCTACACACTAGGTGCTGGGCAGCCAACTGTGGCCCTAGAGCTGTTTCTGTACTTCCTACACTACATTCCATTAAATTTCATTAACATTTGTTTATATAGCGCCAACAATTTATATTGCGCTAGGTACAGTATGGAGGCATACTACACACTTAGCGAACAAGAGCAGACAGATACACGAGGTAGAGAGCCCTGCTCGCAAGCTTACAATCTAGAGGAAGTGGGGAACATGAGACACATAAGGGAGTGAAGTCGTCAAAGGGGAGGTGGTGGCAACAACAGTATTAGGGATGGTTGGAGCTAAGTGGATTTTACTACAAATTTATTTTGTGTGTTCTGGCTGGATGAGTTGTAAGCTTCCTATTCCTAACAGTGCTTGAGAAGTGAGAACTAGCCGGGATAAGTTAGAGGTTAATTAACAGGTATTCTAGTGGGATGAACTTTCTTAAAGAGGTGAGTTTTGAGGGACTTTTTGAAGTTTGAGAAAAAGGGCTACTACCATAATTCCCTGCCATTCTAGAAAGCTGGAGGCACTGTTGCCAACCCTGTGGTTTTCATGTAGAATTAGGCAACTTTTTTTCTCATTTGCAAGATATTCTCAGCTGGTTGTGGTTTTTGGGCTGTTTTTTTATTTTGCTTCCAGCCTCCAGTTTCTCCCAGGCATGCTCGAATCCTCCAAGTGGGACGACTGTAGAGTAGAACGTCATCATGTTGGTGCCTAGCTGCCAGAGGTGACGCGCAGATTGTGAGGAGCATTGATCTGGAGGGTGCCGCCTTTTATTTTGCACAAACTTTTTCTGTGTGTGGACTAGTGTTCCCATAGTGTGCTATTCCAGGGCTGTGCCAGACAAACAATGCAGGCGAATGCATGACACTTTGTTACACTCTCACTCAGGAAATACCTTGTCGCAGAGAGAGTTTGCTACTACTAGATACAGAAATACTAGTGACTCTCCTTCCTGTTAGATTATAGTTCATCATAAGCACAGTATCTCAATGTAATATACTGTACAGCAATAAGAGTACTGCTTTCTAATGCAGTGTACTGTATGCATGAACAAATAGTATACTCCAAAGCTGCTTATTCTACAAGGTACATTGCTTATCGTTCATACTTGTATTGTACCGCTGTGCATACTGGCATCACCTGACTAGAACACTTGCTGGCCACACAGCTAGCTGCATGTAGTGGGCACACACTTCTAGATGCATGTACTGGCATCTAGTGGGCACTACTATCATCTAATGGGCATGCATGCTGCCAGTTGCACACCCAGGCTTAGAATAGGCATTGAACCAAGCTGACGGCTAGAATCTAAAGGACATGCTGCTAGCTGTTTATATTGACATCTAATGGGCAAGCTGCAAAGCCTGCAAACTCCTAGGCACAATGCTAACTGCATGTACTAGCATTTAGTTGGCATGCTGCTTGTTACATAGCATGACATCTAATGGACATGCTGCATAGCCTGGCAACTCCTGGACACACCGCTACCTGTGTATACTGGTACCGTTACACACTGATAGTTATGACATTATTGTGCACCTTAAAGGCATACTGCCAGATACTAATATACCACAAAGCCCCTGCAAATTGTGCCACCAAGTGAGGGTTTACTCATTATCCCCCGATATGGCTTAAACTACTTAATTCCCGACTATTTCGGCTTCATCTGAAAGGACTGAACCACCCCGAAGATGGCCTGAAATCACAAAATTTCTGGAGAATTGAACATATTAATTGATTTCTATTAGAGGACTTTGGCTATTTCTGTAATAGCGTGAAATAAGCCAAAGTCCTCCCCCTAGAAGGCTACATTTTGGCAGACAAACTATGGAGGAGTTGGGCTTGCCTTCAGTCTCTCAGTTGCCTGAAATTGTGGGCGACTCAGATCACTGAAGTGATCCGATTGGGTCCAAATCTCGGAGCTTCTATTTTCTTAAAGATCACCTCAGGGAAAATACAATGTAACCATGGGGCTCCTGAGAGATGGCGCTATGTAACATATTTTGGTATAAAAAATACTTTATACTATTTAATTGTAATACTTTAACTGAAGCCCTAACAGGTTTTTTTGTGATTACTCACCCCCCCCCACACACAAGTTTCTTATTTGTATTCAGTGATTTCTTTTCTTTCAATCAAACAAGCATCATTAATTCACAAGCTCAGAACAGCTACATTAGAGAAAGGATTCAGCTGTCCTTTACTATAGAAGTACAATGCCTAATAAAGACAAGTAGGCAGAGCCAGATTCTAGCAAGATAATAAGAGTTATAAAAAGGTTTAATACATTTTATCAATGGGCTCTGATGAAGCAGTATCATATTGGACTTTTATTTTACAGTCACTGTTTTACAGGTTTAATACTCTCCAGCAGAGGCGTCGCTAGGGGTGGGCTACTGGGGCTATAGCCCCGAGTCCCCCCTTCATAGCCCCGAATGGAGACTCTGGGGCTAAAGTATTCTTTAGCCCCGAGACTCCAGGGCTATAAATATAAAAAAAAAAAAAAAAATCCCCCGGTGAGCTTTCCTCCGTCTGGGACATAGTCCCAGAATCGGAGGATTAACCTCACGCGGGGGTGAGGGCCGATCGGGAGGAGAGGCTGCTAAAGGGAGCTCGCTCCCTAGCCTCTCCTCCTGGCCATAGAGATCACAGCGCGACGGGTGCAAGCTCCGCCCCCGTCGCGCTGTGTCAGCTGCTTGCCGGATGTCAGGTGGACGGACATCCGGCAGAAGGTCCTGGATGACGGACCAAGTGTAAGGTAAGTAAAAAAAAAAAAGTGTGACTGTGTATGGGTGTCTAGGTGTGTGTGTGTGTGTCAGGGTGTCTAGGTGTGTGTGGGTATTACTGGGTTCTGAGTGGCACAATATTACTGGGCTATGATTGGCACAATATTCTTGGGCTATGATTGGCACAATATTACTGGGTTCTGAGTGGCACAATATTCTTGGGCTATGATTGGCACAATATTACTGGGTTCTGAGTGGCACAATATTCTTGGGCTATGATTGGCACAATATTACTGGGTTCTGAGTGGCACAATATTCTTGGGCTATGATTGGCACAATATTACTGGGTTCTGAGTGGCACAATATTCTTGGTCTATGATTGGCACAATATTACTGGGTTCTGAGTGGCACAATATTCTTGGGCTATGATTGGCACAATATTACTGGGTTCTGAGTGGCACAATATTCTTGGGCTATGATTGGCACAATATTACTGGGTTCTGAGTGGCACAATATTCTTGGGCTATGATTGGCACAATATTACTGGGTTCTGAGTGGCACAATATTCTTGGGCTATGATTGGCACAATATTACTGGGCTATGATTGGCACAATATTACTGGGTTCTGAGTGGCACAATATTCTTGGGCTATGATTGGCACAATATTACTGGGTTCTGAGTGGCACAATATTCTTGGGCTATGATTGGCACAATATTACTGGGTTCTGAGTGGCACAATATTCTTGGGCTATGATTGGCACAATATTACTGGGTTCTGAGTGGCACAATATTCTTGGGCTATGATTGGCACAATATTACTGGGTTCTGAGTGGCACAATATTCTTGGGCTATGATTGGCACAATATTACTGGGTTCTAAGTGGCACAATATTCTTGGGCTATGATTGGCACAATATTACTGGGCTATGATTGGCACAATATTACTGGGTTCTGAGTGGCACAATATTCTTGGGCTAGGATTGGCACAATATTACTGGGTTCTGAGTGGCACAATATTCTTGGGCTATGATTGGCACAATATTACTGGGTTCTGAGTGGCACAATATTCTTGGGCTATGATTGGCACAATATTACTGGGTTCTGAGTGGCACAATATTCTTGGGCTATGATTGGCACAATATTACTGGGTTCTGAGTGGCACAATATTCTTGGGCTATGATTGGCACAATATTACTGGGTTCTGAGTGGCACAATATTCTTGGGCTATGATTGGCACAATATTACTGGGTTCTGATTGGCACAATATTCTTGGGCTATGATTGGCACAATATTACTGGGTTCTGAGTGGCACAATATTACTGGGCTATGATTGGCACAATATTACTGGGTTCTGAGTGGCACAATATTCTTGGGCTATGATTGGCACAATATTACTGGGTTCTGAGTGGCACAATATTCTTGGGCTATGATTGGCACAATATTCTTGGGCTATGATTGGCACAATATTACTGGGTTCTGAGTGGCACAAGATTCTTGGGCTATGATTGGCACAATATTACTGGGTTCTGAGTGGCACAATATTCTTGGGCTATGATTGGCACAATATTACTGGGTTCTGATTGGCACAATATTCTTGGGCTATGATTGGCACAATATTACTGGGTTCTGAGTGGCACAATATTACTGGGCTATGATTGGCACAATATTACTGGGTTCTGAGTGGCACAATATTCTTGGGCTATGATTGGCACAATATTACTGGGCTATGATTGGCACAATATTACTGGGTTCTGAGTGGCACAATATTCTTGGGCTATGATTGGCACAATATTACTGGGTTCTGAGTGGCACAATATTCTTGGGCTATGATTGGCACAATATTACTGGGTTCTGAGTGGCACAATATTCTTGGGCTATGATTGGCACAATATTACTGGGTTCTGAGTGGCACAATATTCTTGGGCTATGATTGGCACAATATTACTGGGTTCTAAGTGGCACAATATTCTTGGGCTATGATTGGCACAATATTACTGGGCTATGATTGGCACAATATTACTGGGTTCTGAGTGGCACAATATTCTTGGGCTAGGATTGGCACAATATTACTGGGTTCTGAGTGGCACAATATTCTTGGGCTATGATTGGCACAATATTACTGGGTTCTGAGTGGCACAATATTCTTGGGCTATGATTGGCACAATATTACTGGGTTCTGAGTGGCACAATATTCTTGGGCTATGATTGGCACAATATTACTGGGTTCTGAGTGGCACAATATTCTTGGGCTATGATTGGCACAATATTACTGGGTTCTGAGTGGCACAATATTCTTGGGCTATGATTGGCACAATATTACTGGGTTCTGATTGGCACAATATTCTTGGGCTATGATTGGCACAATATTACTGGGTTCTGAGTGGCACAATATTACTGGGCTATGATTGGCACAATATTACTGGGTTCTGAGTGGCACAATATTCTTGGGCTATGATTGGCACAATATTACTGGGTTCTGAGTGGCACAATATTCTTGGGTTCTGAGTGGCACAATATTCTTGGGCTATGATTGGCACAATATTACTGGGTTCTGAGTGGCACAAGATTCTTGGGCTATGATTGGCACAATATTACTGGGTTCTGAGTGGCACAATATTCTTGGGCTATGATTGGCACAATATTACTGGGTTCTGATTGGCACAATATTCTTGGGCTATGATTGGCACAATATTACTGGGTTCTGAGTGGCACAATATTACTGGGCTATGATTGGCACAATATTACTGGGTTCTGAGTGGCACAATATTCTTGGGCTATGATTGGCACAATATTACTGGGTTCTGAGTGGCACAATATTCTTGGGCTATGATTGGCACAATATTCTTGGGCTATGATTGGCACAATATTACTGGGTTCTGAGTGGCACAATATTCTTGGGCTATGATTGGCACAATATTACTGGGTTCTGAGTGGCACAAGATTCTTGGGTTATGATTGGCACAATATTACTGGGTTCTGATTGGCACAATATTACTGGACTATGATTGGCACAATATTACTGGGTTCTGAGTGGCACAATATTCTTGGGCTATGATTGGCACAATATTACTGGTTTCTGAATGGCACAATATTACTGGGCTATGATTGGCACAATATTACTGGGTTCTGAGTGGCACAATATTACTGGGCTATGATTGGCACAATATTACTGGGTTCTGAGTGGCACAATATTCTTGGACTTTGATTGGCACAATATTACTGGGTTCTGAGTGGCACAATATTCTTGGGCTATGATTGGCACAATATTACTGGGTTCTGAGTGGCACAATATTCTTGGGCTATGATTGGCACAATATTACTGGGTTCTGAGTGGCACAATATTCTTGGGCTATGATTGGCACAATATTACTGGGCTATGATTGCCACAATATTACTGGGTTCTGAGTGGCACAATATTACTGGGCTCTGAATGGTACAATATTCCTGGGCTCTGAATGGTACAATATTCCTGGGCTCTGAGTGGCACAATATTACTGGGTTCTGAGTGGCACAATATTACTGGGTTCTGAGTGGCACAATATTCTTGGGCTATGATTGGCACAATATTACTGGGTTCTGAGTGGCACAATATTACTGGGCTATGATTGGCACAATATTACTGGGTTCTGAGTGGCACAATATTCTTGGGCTATGATTGGCACAATATTACTGGGTTCTGAGTGGCACAATATTCTTGGGCTATGATTGGCACAATATTCTTGGGCTATGATTGGCACAATATTACTGGGTTCTGAGTGGCACAATATTCTTGGGCTATGATTGGCACAATATTACTGGGTTCTGAGTGGCACAAGATTCTTGGGTTATGATTGGCACAATATTACTGGGTTCTGATTGGCACAATATTACTGGACTATGATTGGCACAATATTACTGGGTTCTGAGTGGCACAATATTCTTGGGCTATGATTGGCACAATATTACTGGTTTCTGAATGGCACAATATTACTGGGCTATGATTGGCACAATATTACTGGGTTCTGAGTGGCACAATATTACTGGGCTATGATTGGCACAATATTACTGGGTTCTGAGTGGCACAATATTCTTGGACTTTGATTGGCACAATATTACTGGGTTCTGAGTGGCACAATATTCTTGGGCTATGATTGGCACAATATTACTGGGTTCTGAGTGGCACAATATTCTTGGGCTATGATTGGCACAATATTACTGGGTTCTGAGTGGCACAATATTCTTGGGCTATGATTGGCACAATATTACTGGGCTATGATTGCCACAATATTACTGGGTTCTGAGTGGCACAATATTACTGGGCTCTGAATGGTACAATATTCCTGGGCTCTGAATGGTACAATATTCCTGGGCTCTGAGTGGCACAATATTACTGGGTTCTGAGTGGCACAATATTACTGGGTTCTGAGTGGCACAATATTACTGGGCTATGATTGGCACAATATTACTGGGCATCTGATTGGCACAATATTACTGGGCTCTGAGTGGCACAATATTCCTGGGCTCTGAGTGGCACAATATTACTGGGTTCTGAGTGGCACAATATTACTGGGTTCTGACTGGCACACTATTACTGGGCTCTGACTGGCAAAATATTACAGGCATCTGACTGGCACACTATTACTGGGCTCTGAATGACACAATATTCCTGGTATCTGACTGGCACAATATTACTGGGCTCTGAGTGGCACAATATTACTGGTATCTTACTGGCACAATATTACTGGGCTCTGAATGGCACACTATTCCTGGTATCTGACTGGCACAATATTACTGGTATCTGAAAGGCACAATATTACTGGTATCTGACTGGCACAATATTACTGGGTTCTGAGTGGCACAATATTCCTGGTATCTATAATTGTACAATTTTCAAACACTGAAAAATTTGTGGGTGTTTTCTTACATTTTTATTATGGGGTGGGGGGGTGGGGGGTGCAACACTCAGGGTCCGCCCCGGGTGCCAAATGCTCTAGGTACGCCCCTGTATGTGACCGAGCTCATCTGGGCTCTAGCCCCAGATCATCCGAAGACCTAGCAACGCCCCTGCTCTCCAGCCTGTAAAAAGTCAAATAGCAACTATATACATAACAAATCCATGTTGCACAGTTGAATTGAACATGCACTGTTCATGTAAAAACTAACATACATTGCTTCACCCAATTCCTTTCTTTCTTACTGTATTGGTGGTATTGTGCCCACACTATATGGACAAAAGTATTGGGGCACCCTACTTAATTATTGAATGCATGCATTTCAATCAGAGTTATTGCCACAGGTGTATAAAATCACACACCTACCCATGCAGTCTAAATGTACAAACATTTCAAGAGTGGTACTATGATAGGATGCAACCTTTGCAAAAATTCAGTACTTGAAATTTCCTCCCTGCTCAATATTCCAAGGTCAACTGTCAGTGGTGAGGCGCATGGTGCGTAAATGTCACCAGTGTTCTGCTGAAGAGTTCCAAACTTCCACTGGCATTAATATTACAACAAAAACTGTGCGACGGGAGCTTCATGGAATGGGTTTCCGTGGCCAAGCAGTTTCGCGAAAGCCTCACATCACCAAGTACAATGTCAAGCGTCGAACCGAGAGGTGTAAGGCATGTCGAAACGGACGGAGTAGGGTTTGATGATTAGTATTTTTTACATTTTGTTATTAGTCCCCCTTTGTGCATTCACACAACCACCTAAGCCAGTTACTTACATGCATTATGATCTCTGTTTATAAGCACAGTACAAACCTATCTGGACCTTAGTGTCTGAACTTGCATACTTGAAGCCTCATGTGTTAATGGAGGCTCAGTTATGCTCATCTATGGAACATTAAAGATGTTCAGTGCAGTGTGAAATTACCAGCCACTCTTTTACCTTAGAGGGAGGTGATACATGGAGCTTAGCGAATAATCCCCTCAGTTCTAAATTCTAGGGGTTTGGATAGTCCATACTTTATTCACAGACTCATCTTCTTTGGGCTTCATTATAAAACATTATCTATAAACAATATAATAATAGGAATTAACTAGTGTTCCCCACTCTTTACTGAATGTTGAGAATCGACACCTGATCTTTAACATTCAGTAATGCATGCAAGGACGACTGACAGTAGTTGTAAGCTACACTGTTGTTTAATGTACATCATCCATGCAACTAGTATTAGTAGACATTCTATGATCTCTGCCTTACTCTATGATAGTAATGGTCATGTGTTTAAAAAAGTTGATGGAAATATAAATGTGATTACCGTTTAATACTGTAAGATACTGTAAGATAAAGTTGAAAACCAGCTGAAGCATTTATTTTTGTTACTTTGGGGGGAGAATATTAAAAGGTGCCTTGATAGCACTAGCAACCACTCTACGCTCCATTTGCTGCTTCTCTTCTGAATTCTGGAGGATAGTCAGACATCTCTCATTGGCTGGGGAAGATTAAGATACACTTGTGCAACCAATAGGGATTAAGCTCTTCCCATTATCCTTAGAAATAGTAGCCAGCAGAGAGAAAGGTCAGTGGAGGTCAGTGTTTCTCTATCAATACGAATACCATCAATGAGAAAAGCATTTCAATCCATAAAATAAAAAGCATACTCAAAATATGTTCTTTTTTTTTTTAGTTACTTTAAGTAAAATAGTGTTTCAAGTCCTTTTAAGCCACCTTGTATGTGCCCTTACAGAAATGTAGTACCACATTGTTAAAAGTATGGAACTGTCTGGCAAGAAAACCTTTTACAATGAATATTCTTGGGAATGTGATAAACATAATGCACTTTAATGTATCAAAAAGGCTTACAAATCAGTATGAGCTGGACTAAGCTGAACTGGCAGGTATGAGTCACAATACAATGGAAATATGTAGGGGATGAGCACATTTCATTGCTCGATGCAAAGACACAAATCATACTCACAAAGCAATCAACACTGGTAATAATTTTATTTCTTTCTTTTTCCTCTCTACATTTTTTGGAGGTTTATTTATAGGCTCCTGCAAGCCAGTTAATGGCACATTTTCACTTGTTCAAAATGGACATAGAAAAAATATATATATATTAATATAGTTTTTCTACCTATATTTCCGTGCTATGTAAAACCACATATTTTTACAAGTTTGTTTTATGATTTTAAAAGAAAAACAGTAGAAGATAATGTTGTATTGTTCTGCTGCTTACCAGAAATTCACTGGTGTCTAACAAACAACGGAGCTAGGTGTAGTTAAAAATGTATTTGTTATTTATTTGCTACTGTGATGAAAAACAATCTCGACACTGGTGTAGAGGAGAAGGAGTGTCACATAGTTAAAGCCATGCATACAATGAATAGACCAGACAGGTGGGTTATCCCTGATCATCATAATCTACAGAAGAGTAGAAGTTTTTTGTTTTGATATAATGTGTTTGACCCCTTAACGGGTGATTATTGTATTGTGAGTGGGTTGGCACTGGGTAAGGCTTCTTTGGTAATCATTATTGTCAGTAGAAGAGGCATGATTGGTATTTACAAGTACAAGGTGTGCATGGAGTATTTAAAGCTAGTAATGATGGACGTCTGGAATTCTTCCAATTTATTGGAAGCATAAATATAAATATAATGTGCCCAATTTCTGCATAATTAAAGAGAATAATCTGAATATTTTCATGAGTCCCTGGCCTTATCTTATATCTAATATAACTTTATTCCTAGGGCTATCCCATGCATCTACTGCCCTGTATACTCTCCCTGATATTACTTTTAAACATTTGCCCCTCTAATTTAAGACTATGTCCTCTTGTTTTGGTAGTTTCTCTTGTTTTTTTTGTTTTTTTTAAATATACACTCCTCCTTTAAAAAGTTGATTCCCTTTATGGATTTAAATGTTTCTATCAAATCCCCTCTCTCTCATCTTTCCCAGCTATACATGTTAAGATCTTTGAACCGTTCCTGGTAACTTTTATCCTGTAATCCATGCACCAGTTTAACAGTCCTTCTCTTCTCCCTAGGGAGCATCAAGGCTGTTGCTGTTGCTGAGAGTCTCTGACTCCTAGTGCAATGAAAGACCTCAGTTTTCAAAGGGGATAAATAGAGAGTACGTTACCAGGAAGAGAAAAAAAAAAAAGTTTTGTTTGCCTTTAAGTTTTCACTTCTCTTCTCAATTCCCTGCAGTCCTCTCTTTCATGAATAAAGCCCTGTTTAGGGCATAGCAGAGAGCAATTCCATGCAGTACCTTAGTATCAGTTAATTGTACATCCTGTTTGTAGTTTTAGTGGTTCTGCCAACCTGTAGTGCGGAGGTGAATGCTCCATTCATAAAGGATTTGGGGTCCTTTTGTTGTAAAGCTGATGGAGTCGTTTTTTCCCCCTTTTACTCTGAGAGATTAATTGACAGGTGGAAATAGCTAGTTCTGATTTCCTCCCACAGAATGGATCCATTACAGGGAAAATCACTTTTACGCCATCTCAAAACCTGGCAGATGGCGTTGGTGCAAATGCCAACCAATTTATTGCATATAGTGTTAACATTTGTAGATCAAACTGCCAATGTGTATTGCAATGCTTTCAATTAAATTGAAATTAACACTTAAATTAACTTTGCTGGAATGAAATACCTGCAAAGGGTTTCCTATTTATGCACTGAAACGCTTCTTAATTAAGCTTTTTGGCATGGATTATGCAGAAAGTAGTTGCACCCTATAGAATATCATCAAACCGTATACACAACAACATCAGTCATGCACAGGAATTGCACCAACAAGGACTGTCATGTCCTTTTAATAAATGGGTCCCCAATGGCACACAGTAGGATGGATAATAATTGGATTTGGCGCCAACAACAATTGAAGGTTCATGTGTTATTCACATCTGCATATCATTTAATGAGAAACAAAATAACACTATTTTGACACATTATTGGCAAGTGAAAATGGCCCCATTAACTCTAAAGCAATTCTACCCACCTCATTCTTTTCTAGGTCACACACCTTTCCCAATCTTAAAAATATAAAGGTTACTGCTAAAATATGGGATAACAAGAGCGACTACACTCCCGCCTCACTACTTGGTTCAGTTGAAATTACATCTTGACCCCTCACCCCCTTATACAATTATTGTCTTACCACTTTGACCTGACATTTTAATCAGTTCTAAAACTATAATTAAAAATTCTAGCTAGCGGAATTATAATTAATTGTTGTATTATGCAGTCCACTAGTTATCCTACACCCTTCATTTCAGTCCAATACAATTGCTTTAGTCTTTGTTTTATATTTTATTCATTAACTTTTATCATTTTATATATTTTGCATTTTATGCAGTTTCTTTCAAAAAGCTGAAAATAAGAAGAGGCCATGCCAAAGCAGAATAGAAGAACATGTCGTTTTTTTTTTTTTTTTATAAACAATTACTGAGAATTCGTCTTCCTATACCGAGATGTCAGCTAAGGGTCTAAAATAATAATTTCTGCATTCATTACATTGGATTGAAGGCGTTGTCACTCAGAGGTGCATGTGTCTAAAGAAGCAGAAGGCTCCAGGGCACAATGTTTATCCCCGACTAAGCCTCATGTCACTACTACCCCCAAAAAGCCCTGGGCACAATCCAGATACAGAGCATGTGGTAGCCTTGCAATCTCTGTAAATAGGATGTTGACATGGAGTAAGCAACATTTTGATTTATATGACTTTTACACACGTTTAGGTACATGTCGGATACAAACTAGCTAACACACATACAACAGTTGTACAAATGATTACGAAATAGTCTATGACCTCTGTGTATTCCTGATGTGAAGCCAAATGTGTGTAATTATGCCTAAAATACCCATAAATCAATAATATTGGCTTTGAGACATCTTAATGACAGCTGTGGAGTGGATCAAAGCAGGGATACACATATTGGAGCTCCATCTAAATCTCTTGACAAGAAAGTATGGATATGTACATTACTATACAATGATTTCATAATGAAATTGAGAGACCTAATACAGTAAAAAGAAGCATGCATGTGGCTGGTTTGTGATAGTAAGTAACATATATGATGATGTGCATGTTTTGGTTTGTGTATTTGCCTTACAAATTAGTCTCCAATCAAGAATGGCACATGGTTATCAAACATATAATGCCAAAAAGTGATCATCATCCATTATCAACACATTATCATCAAAATAATCTGTCATGTTTGGTCATTGGTATATGGGAGAAACAAACAACACATGTGACATACTTAAAGACCTAATTCCTTTTTTCAGTTAATTAACAAATACATAAATATGTGCTTTTAATATCAAATGGTGATTGACAATTAAAGGAATTTGGTCTTAATTTAGAACTAATTCCCTTAATTGTCTATCACAATCTGATGTAGGAAGCACATATTTATCTATTAGTTTAAAGTGTTTTACCAGAACCCATTCTTTGGGATGTATCTTATTCCCAAATATGCCCTAGTCAACATGTTTAATACAATGGTACACAGTAGACATGCATTCAATGATATCCACGTTATATATTGTTTTCTGCCTGGTTGCTGGTAGCTAGACTCCTTGGTGTGCCATATTTTAGCACTATTTTATTTTAATAAGAATAAGTTAACATGTGGATCACCAGTGAATGATGTAGGGATATATTCAAGATTTATTTTACCAGTGTTATCTTCCTCCTTTCTGCTGTTTGTCTTGAATAAAAGTGCCATGTGTAACATTATGTTTATTAATTAGCATGGATTCCTAATAATGTAATACCAATTTGCACCAGTAGGAGGTAGTACATTTTCCTCTCAGACTAAAGCAGGCCATAAACATCAGAAAGGAAATGACTTTCCTCTGCAAAGCAGATTTTTTTGGGGCCCAGAATACATCTTAAAAAAACTATACTGAAGGATTAATAATGTTTAAATCCAGCTCTGTGTTACATTACCTTACTAACAACGAAAATAAACATCATTGTTTTTCTTATTGTGTGATTATTTTTTGGATTTGTTATAAACACTTTTTTATTTGGGGCCTAGTGTTGCGAACCAGTCAGTACTTTACCGTCATGTCGGCAAAATATTAGTTGAGGCCAGTGTTAAGCAACCCTATTGGGGGTAGATCCACTGATGACTTTGGGGGCAGGGGGATGTATTCATAGCGTGCCTCTGTTTAGTTGCACTGCCACTACACATGTTCCTGAGGAAGTCGCTGCACGATGACACAAGTGAAGAAAGTGGGAGTGCTGTATTTGTAAATTGTAAATTGTATTTTTATTAAATTGGAGCTGCTCACTTTTTTAACTGTACTGTTTGCAGCCCATTGAGGATTTTAACCCATGTGCATTTGCACTTTGAGTTTTACCTCAGTGCCATTATCATACACGAGTGTATCGAATAAAGTATTTTTGTGGATAGAGTCACGCTATGTACCTTTTTTCCTGTAAGACAAGCCAGTCTTGTTTCTACCATTTGTAGTTGAATAGGATCCCTCTCTTTTCCATCTACATGTGCTTTTTGGGGCAAGAGGAGACATTGGAGAGGTGGTCTAATAAAGGAGAGTTTTCTCTTATTTTGTTGTCTGTATATGCTTTCTCGCTATCATCTTATTTAAAAAGTTATTTTAACTTTGAAGCCCATACATTTTTTTTGTACATACAGAAGATCAGTATTCATTCTTAGTTTGGTCAGTTTGCCAAGTTATATGTGAGATCTCCTTTAGATCTTGTGCAAATGATTAGAAATGTCTGTCTGTTTAATGTAGTGTTTACACATATGATAAAGACAGCTTAGGAAGAGAAGAGTCTGTAAATTACCCAATTTAGTCTTTGATACTTAGTAAACCACCACATGTAATGACCTGAAACAGTCCCACAGCAAAATAATAAACATATACTTTGATATTTTATTTCTAGTAACTGTTGCATAGCAAATAAATACAAATGGTAATGAATATATCATTTTGGTCAAAGACAAAATACAAAATAAAAAAAAAAAACATTACAAAAACCAATAACATTACATCATTCTAAAAAGCATATAAGATATATAGCAGGGGTGGCCAAACCACAGCTCGCAAGCCACATTAGCTCCTTTTTGCATTACAATTCATGTAAAAATGTAAATAAAATGTTTTCAAGCTTTATAATTATTTACTGGGTGTAAACTGAGAGTACACATAAGTTTAATGTTCCTGGTGAGTAAATATATTTAAGAATTTAAATCCTAATGTTAATGCTAGATTTGAGTCAGGGATTAAAGAAATTTTGGTTTAGCAAGGATTACTGGGTAATTGTGCTGAAAAATCAGTAGTCATATAAGCCAGAGCTCACAATGTTAGAGTTAGTGTCCGTGGTATGATTGTGGCATTTGTGGCTGTGTTACTGGCAGTGATTTTAGTGGGGTGTTGGGGTGATACTGGAGGGCAGAGTGTATATTGTATGTGTTGGAACTTATTGTTTCTTTTCACTTTAATATGTTTACAAATGTGTTTTGGGGTTAGTGAAATTAATACAAATTAACAGTTTAACAACTACATACATGAATATCATTACATGCGTGTATTTCTTAACTCCTTGGTGACTGGACTGTTTGTGACAATGGCTATCTTTACTCTTCTGTGGTGTTTGTGTTTAGTTGTAATTTTTCTCTTTATCATTTAATGTACCCACACATATAAGAATCTACTCAAAAAATAAACAATTGCAGGAAATTGAGACTGGAATTTCAAATTTAAGGCAAAAGTAGCTGAGCTTGGAAAAATTATCTCATTCAGCTGTATTGAAGAATTTTTCAAACTTGGCTACATTGGCCTAAAGTTTTAAATTCTCATCTCAGTTCCCTGCAATTCTCTCTTTATTGTATAGACATAAAAAGGGATTTCTCATGATACCATAACTTTGATCATATTATATTAATTCCTATAAAAATATATAAAATGATGAAAAATTTAAAAACACTTTTTCTGACTTTTACTTGAAAAATCTTTTGCACATCTACAAACACTAACAAAAAAACAAGCCAATTAGATTCTAATATCTGTCTCGAATTTAGAATTACAGAAGTTTACATAAACATCTGACGTTTATTGTTCGTGGCTTATGTTAAAGTAACTGTATCACCTAAACCAGGGCTTGACAAATCCCAGTTCACCATGGCGACCAGAAAATGAGGACTGGCACCCGGGTATTACCATTTGTCTGTCTGTCTATGTGGCTGGTAACTGTCTCTTTGTGTACATGACTGTGTGATTTATGTGTGTATGTTTGTGTGATTCTGTGTATGTACTGTAGTCTAGATCCTAGGTTGTTTTGCTGGCTCCTAAAACTAAATTTGTCAAGCCCTGAATTAAACAGTATTTTTACAGTACTGTTATTCTCAGAGACGTTGGTTGCTGCATAAAGGCACAATATAAGGGACTTCTAATAATAATACTAATGATAATCAATTAATGAACTATTATATTTAAAGTCATGCTTTGCAGGCTTCGGATACCAAAACACCTGGAGATTTTTTTTTTTATCATAAACAACCTTGTTCTTCTGCCATAAAGGAGTGCCGTCATCCACTATCCCTCAGGTTGACTCTATAAATTTCAGCAGGTACTTGAAGCCCTGCTGCTTGCCCTGCTTGATCCCACCAGAGGCTCCCCCGCTGCCCGCAGCCTTTCAATCAGGCACAGGCGGCTGGATGCTGAACTCGTCTCGATCGCTCATGTCCGCACTTAACTTCTAATGAAAAACAAACGTAGTGTGACCAACGAGGGACATTTCTTACATCTCTGGGGGAGGGGGCTAGTCATGGCATGCTGACTCCAACACGAGCCTGATGGAGCAGATACCCCTCCCTTATCGACAAGAGGCAGCGACAGAGACACCAAACCTCAGGTCTTTGTCTGTCTTTTTGCCTGAGTGTTTTTTTTTATTATTTTTTTATTTTATATCTTCTATGTCTCTGCATCCCTGTCTATGCCCTAGAATTATGATCTCTTCTTGTTACTGTTTATCATTGGTCCCTGTTCAAAATGCCATGAAAAGATTTCCCTATTTTCTAAGGTACATTGTTCTGTTGAAAAGGACGCTTCAGTCATGAAATCCCCATGTAAGAATGATTTGTTGGTTTAAAAAGCACCTTAGTATTTCAGGAAAATATATAGTAACAAACACATATAAAATAAATGTCATTTATTTATAGTTTTCTTTTCCCATGGACCAACGTTTTTTTGTTAAAGGACAACATTGAGCAAAATATTAAATTATGTTTAATTGAAAGATTGCATTACGTATTGGCATTTTAAGTAGAAATATAAATAATATTAATTAAATAAAGTACTTTATTGAGGCCGCTTTACATGGATGGCATGATCAGGGGGTGGGCATGTTGTTTAGAATCTTGAATCAGATGTGTCAGAATTTCCTTCATCTGACCCAAAATAAGGAAAGATTGACCCAAGATTCTAAACAACAGAGCTTTACAAGCAAAAGTGGCTCAATAAGGTACTTTGTTTGCATTCTTTCATTAATGGACAATTAAACTTAAAAAATTTTTTTTGCTTCTCCTAATTAACCCCTTAAGGACAGAGCCTTTGAAACATTTTTGTCCTTTCTGGACAATGGCTATTTTAACATTTCTGTGCTGTTTGTGTTTAGCAGTAATTTTCTTCTTCGTCATTTGCTGTACCCACACATATTATATATTGTTTTTATCGGGACAAAAAGGGCTTTCTATGGATGCCATATTTTTGATCATATCTTATCATATTATTAAAAAAAATAAATAAAATATGGTAAAAAAAAAAAAAATACACAAATTTCTTTGTTTTTATTTGAAACAACTTCTCCTCATCGACAATAGCGAACGAAAAAACATGCTAAATAGATTCTACTATTTCTCCTGAGTACAGGGACCCATGCATAGGTTTGTTGGGTTGTTTGGGGGCTAAAATGCCAAATTTGTGAGGTGCAGTTTTTTGTTTTCCAACTTGAAATTTTTGCATGCAGACAGCCCGCACCCATGTCCCATTTGGGACATATTTGAAACCAGCCAGTGTATTTTACCACATCAACCCATATATTTTTTAAAAGTAGACACCCTAGGCTATCTCAAATGGTGGTATTTTTACACTTTCCATGCACTAATTCAACCACCAGCCTTTGTCAAAGTTTGTGGTAGTAATTTTTTTGTGTTTTTTTTTCCACAAACCTTGTACTTCAGACATGAATTTACAGATTTTGGTATGTGTCACTGCCAAATAACACCCCAATAAGTGTTCAGCAACATCTCTTGAGTACAGGGATACCCCCCATGCATAGGTTTGTTGGATTGTTTGGGGGGTAAAAGGCCAAATTTGGGAGGTGCAGTTTTTGGTTTTCCAATTTGAAATTTTGACATGCAGACAGCCTGCACCCATGTCCCATTTGGGACATATTTGAAACCAGCCAGTGTATTTTACCACATCAACCCATATATTTTTTAAAAGTAGACACCCTAGGCTATCTCAAATGGTGGTATTTTTACACTTTCCATGCACTAATTCAACCACCAGCCTTTGTCAAAGTTTGTGTTAGTAATTATTTTGTGTTTTTTTTTCACAAACCTTGTACTTCAGACATGAATTTACAGATTTTGGTATGTGTCACTGCCAAATAACACCCCAATAAGTGTTCAACAACATCTATTGAGTACAGGGATACCACCCATGCATAGGTTTGTTGGGTTGTTTGGGGGGTAAAAGGCCAAATTTGGTAGGTGCAGTTTTTGGTTTTCCAAATTGAAATTTTGACATGCAGACCGCCTGCACCCATGTCCCATTTGGGACATATTTGAAACCAGCCAGTGTATTTTACCCCATCAACCCATATATTTTTTTAAAGTAGACACCCTACGCTATTTCAAATGGTGGTATTTTAACACTTTCCATGCACTAATTCTACCACCAGCCTTTGTCAAAGTTTGTGGTAGTAATTTTTGTGTGTTTTTTTTTCACAAATATTGTATTTTAGACATAAATTCACAGATTTTGGTATGTGTCACTGCCAAACAATAACCCAATATGTGTTCAACAACATCTCCTGAGTACAGGGATACCACCCATGCATAGGTTTGTTGGGTTGTTTGGGGGCTAAAAGGGCCACATTGTGAAGGTGCGCATTTTCAACTTGGAATATTGACGTGTAGCCAGCCTGAGCCCATCTTTCATTTGGGACTTTTTTTTAAAGTAGGACAGTGTATTTTACCCCAAAAAGTATATATTTTGTAAAAGTAGACACCCTAGGCTATTTTAAATGGTGTTATTTTAACACTTTCCATGCACCAATTCTACCACCAGCCTTTGTCAAAGTTTGTGGTAGTCATTTTATTGTGTATTTTTTCCCACATACATTGTACTTTAGACACAAATTCACATATTTCGGTATGTGTCACTGACAAACAATACCACAATATATGTTCAGCAACATCTCCCGAGCACAGGGATACCACCCATGCATAGCTTTGTCAGCTTTGTTGGGGGTTGAAAGGCTACATTTGAGAGGTGCGCTTTTTGATTTTCAAACTTGGAATTTGAACATGTAGAGCAAGGAAGGGGTTAATAGCTCTTATAAGAGCCTTTGTAGTACTGTACAAAAAAATTAACCCCTAAAAATGCACAGACAAGAAAAAAGGTTCTGCTGTGCAGTGATCAGTGGCAGGGAAGGGGTTAATACACTACACTATACAAAGGGTATGGCTTTTATAAAAGCCCTTGGGACTCACAATTTTTTTACATTTTATTTAATTTATTACAATTAAAAAATTATGTTATACAGATCTGTCTCTTTCCCTCACTAAAACTCAAGTGAGGAGAGGGAGGCAGATCCATATGGGTCAGAACAATATTTACGAACCAGACGAATGGTGATGCTCATCTGAGAAATCACCAAACCACCTTTGCCACTGATCGGCTGTTACTGATCACTATACACGCGTTCAGACAGCTTCAAAAGGAATACACGTAATCCCCTAGTGGGTATAACTAACCCCTAGCGAGTCTGACAAAAAAAATGCTGATAGCAAAAAAAAATCCTTCTGCGACTAGATTGCTCCATATGCGCTGCTTAGGCAGTGACCATATGCACTGCTTAGGCAGTGACCATATGTGCTGCTTAGGAAGTGATATACGGCAAGGAAGGGGTTAATAGCTCTTAAAAGAGCCTTTGATATACTGTAATAAATCAAAGTAAAAAAAAATAACCCCTAAAAAAATGCACAGACAGCAAAAAATGTGCTGCTGTGTAAGATCACTGCGTACACAGCGATCAATTGCAGGGAAGGGGTTAAATACTGGAAACGGCTTTTATAAAAGCCTTTGGGTCTCAATTCTATTAAATATATTATAATTAAAAACTTACATTATACAGCTCTGTCTCCCTCCCTCACTAAAACTCAAGTGAGAGGGAGGCAGATCTACACGGGTCAGATCAAATATTTACAAATATTGATCTAACCAGACGAATGGTGATGCTCATCTAAGCAAACGCCAACCCGCCTTTGTCACTTATCAGCTGTTACTGATCGCTATACATGCGGTCAGACAGCTAAAAAAAATTTTTTTACGTTAAACGTAGTCCCCTAGCGGGTATAATTAACACGTGACGGGTGTAATAAAAAAGTAAAAAAAAATTTAAAAATGCTTCTGCAGCAAGATTGCTGCATTTGCGTCAGATCGCTGCTTAGGCAGTGATCTACAGCAAGAAAGGGGTTAATCTCTCTTAAAAGAGCTTTTTTTTATACTGTAATGAATTACAGTAAAAAAAAAATGAACCCCTAAAAAATGCAGACAGCAAAAAATGTGCTGCTGTGTATGATCACTGCGTACACAGCGATCAATGGCAGGGAAGGGGTTAAATGGCTTTTATAAAAGCCCTTGGTGTTTAAAATTTTATTAAATATTTTTTTTATTATTTTATTTTATTTTTTTACTTTATCTGATCTGTCTCTCTCCCTTACTATAACTAGTAAGGTGAGGGAGGCAGATCAATACTTGTCAAAGGCAATATTTGCTAATATTGCCTTTGACTGTATGGTAAGTGCTCATCAGAGCACTTACCATACATGCCTGCACACAGATCACATAGATCTGTTGTGCCGGCATCGATTGGCTCCCCCTAGAGGATCGGAAGTGAAATACTTTCACTTCCGATGCTCTTGCCATTAGAAGGGAAGCGCTGCCTGTATAGGCAGCGTTCCCTTCTACTGAGCCGATGGGGTCGCTCAGGAGAGCGACCACCATCGGCTCTGGGGCAGCTGAAGGTGTTGTTAAGTGCCTCGCTGACGAGGCACTTTAACAACACCGCAGATGCTTAGAAAGCGAACGATCGTTCGCTTTCTAAGCACATGTGTGCAGCGGGCGCAGCCATTTTTAAATGGCTGCTACGATCACTCCGTGGAGTGATCGTAGCGCGCCCCTGCACATTTGGGGGGTGTTGCACAATGCCTCTACCTAGAGGCATTGTAGCAACACCGTTAGAGTAAAGAAAGCGACCGCTGGTCGCTTTCTTTACTCCATTTAGTGCATGACGTGCCAGGCACGTCACCTGTCGGCAAGTCCTCGATTTGCCGTGACGTGCCTGGCACGTCACCTGTCGTTAAGGGGTTAAACCTGATGTGTATTTGTTTTGACAGCTGAGACACAGCCAGTCTGGAGGCTGGCGCACGCTGACAGTGTCAGCACATGCACAGCCAATCAGAGTGGGGTCTTGCACCACTAGTTTGATTGGGGTGTGTATTGTGCAAGAGTCTTTCTCTCTCTATACTAGCTAGTCAGAGTCCCTGCTTCCGATCTCAGGCACTCTGCGCTAGTGGAGAAAGGCAGTCGGCCAGTTTTTCTTCAGACTAGGGGCAATTAATGTCTTACATTAGAAGCACAAGGGAAGAATAAAGTTTAGTTGTCCTTGAAAGCCTTTCTTTTTAAACTGTCAACACTTGATTCAATCTTTCATTAATTCTGTGCTGACAGTTGTCCTTTAATGGTCTTATATGTTAACTTTCTTAATGAACACTTGGGTTTACGTCAAAAAAATAACCCTTAAATAGGCTAACATCAGGATTACGTGCAGTGACTGGCTTGCGGCATTAACCAGGTGGCACTATAAGTGGTCCAAATAGAAGCAATAATTGGTCAGGATGTATACTTATTGTTAGTTTAGTCACCCGTATGCAAGCAGGGAATTCAACTTGGATATAATAACAAAGAGCCCCTTTAAGGAGGCTTATTTTATCATCGTATTGTATATATTAAAATGTCAACACCAGACTGGGTGCCATTGAAAATTCACCCTGAGATCTTGAAAACCAGAATAAAACCCTTAGACAAAGGCTCCAACTCTAATGGGGCTATTTACTAAAAGGTGAGTTGAAGTGAGTAGCAGGTGAGGTGAGATGAACACCAGTTTAGCTATACCTTGTGCAGGCACTCATCAGGTTTGTTCCTGCACAATATATAGCTGAACTGGTGAAATAGAATGTTCAGCTCACCTCAACTCACCTGCTACTCTCTTCAACTCACCTGTTATGCAGGGATAGCCAATTTTCTGCTACTGATATAACTTGATTATGATAAAAGGTCATTTTGAGAAAATCCTTTCTACTATAAAGACATTGGGGGCAATTTTAAAGAGCATTCCTGTGGTAACGTTATTAAAGTTCAGCAATCATCATGGATACGAATGTAATATTCCAGCTGAATACTCCACTTTTACAACTTTGCACTAGAATTGCTCTTTACAAATAACACTATACAAAACAACAAAATAATATAATCCATCCATTATTCATCTCCTAATAGTACCAGCTGCTAATTTACGAGGTTTTAGTTACTTGGGTACCTATGTTCCATCTGTACACTCCTCAGACACGTTTACTGCGAAATGTTTAAAACATTCATATATAACTATACCTCTCTGTTACTGTTTGTGCCTCCACTTCCTTATGTTACTGAAATGAATAGGTGGCCATACACTGAATATACCGATGCACATTCATACACATTTGTTAAGCAGTGGGGATCAATTGTTTTAAAAGGTTACTGACAAGTTCAGATGAATGGTTTTATCTATATACATGACTGACTTAGGAGAACTGGCGCCCTGAGCAAAAATTAAAATGGTACCTAACTCACTGTAAAAACTATTATTAGCCTACTGAATGACGTCGGTTATTGGATTGATACTCATATTTGGGCACACAGAGAGCATGATCAAGACATTGATTCTCAGTATATCATTTTAGTTCAGGAGTGTGCATCCTATCCCACCTTAACATGTATCTGGGTCTGATCTATCCATATAGAATCTGAACTTCCTTTCACATATATTTATTATAGTGCTCTGTTATTGATACTAGTTCTTAAATGAATACCACAGGTAATACAATCGATAATGGATATATATATATATATACTATATGGAGTTTCTGAGAAGAAAAAAAATACCTTGCTCCACCAATGTCTTTATTCTCCTTGTAACCATGCAGCACATACCTCTGGAACTCAACATGTTATAAAGCCATTTTATATACAGTTCCTGTTCAATGACTGTTTTGCACCATTAACCTAGATTCTCTGTAAAGTTTACCTCCAGCTGGTTCAGCACCACTGTTCCCTGTTCTCTGTTTAACCATGAACTCCACATGCTCTTCCAGTCACAGCTATATGCATATCTCAACCAAATCTGACAGTGGCAATTATTTCCTTGTCCACTGTAGATTAACAATATGGTGTTGGATTCAAAATTGATAAATACTCTGGTATATTTGCAAGTTGCTGAATTGTTGTCAGGGTTCAACACTGACCTTCTGACACATGCATTTAAAAGTAATTATTTATGTGCTTATATTCCTCCTGCCTCCTCTAGAGGTCTCCCTACCTTACTTTGCTTGTATTCCTTCCCTTCTGTTTGGTGTCAGGTGGGCTTGTTACCTTTTGCTCACACCCAGGTTAAATAGCTGCAGTTTCTGGCAAACAGTGCTTTTGCATTGAAGTTGGTGCCTGATTTCTGAGAGCTGCTGCTTCTGTTCCTGATACTCTCCTTAAAGCCCATTTGTATTGTGACCTTGTCCAGGAACTGGGAATCTGACCCTGAGTGGCTCAACCATCTCAGTATATGATTTTCAGCATCTCCTGAGACCTTCTGAGTACATCAAGATCTCTTCAGCTAAGTTATTCCCTTTAAGCTACCCTTCTCATTTCTCACCCTCTCCAGGGTGTTCCTGCTTAGTCACCCTTCTAAGGCCTCACCCCTACCTTTGCTTTGTCTTCAGTCCCTACTATAGCTCTTTGTTCTTTCTGCAGTTCCTACTCATACCCTTTTCTTATTCTGCAGTTCTTTGCTAAATTCCCTCTTGTCTCTCCTTCAGTCTTTATTCCAATACCTAGCTCTGTTTCTTTATCTGTTCTCCCTTTGCACTATATTTAACATGCAACCAGACACCTCCACTATCCCTGCACTTAAACTCCTACCTGACCTGGTAAAGGCCCTGACAATTGTTTTTGCATCTCAAGTGTAATAGACCTTGACCGTGAACAATGTAACTTCCATGAGTATCAGTCAACTATCAACCTATGCATCTCATGCCAGCATATCTTCGAATTGGGACCTTTATCCTCCGCTCTGGAATTCATCCACCAGTCACACCAGAGAATGAACAGTTGTAACAGTTGTGTTTCCATGGTGAGCATGATCAGTAATGTTGGCACTCCCCTTTCCACAGTGGGGAATGTTGGGAGGTATGAAATCTTTTTATTAACATCTTGGGGTTGAGAAACAAACATTTTAAAAATTGGGATTAACCTACATAGTATGTGCCTGGTACAAAGCCATAGTGCAGACAGTCCATGCAAAACTTTTTAAAAACATGAATAATCAAAACTGGTCATGAGCAAACAGCGCACCTCCACAATGTCCTTCAAATAATAATTCATGGCTAATCCAGGATCAAAATTAGAATTTACAGTTTTGACCATCATTACATTACCTTTTATTTATATAGCGCCAACAAATTTACGCAGCACTTGGTAAAGAGCATAAGAAGGGAGTTACAAACAAATTTAGACAAAACAGTTTCAGACAAAAACATGAGGTAGTGGGCCCTGCTCGCAAGCTTACATTCTAGAGGATATTTAATTGTGCCCGGTGAAGAGAGCACTCGGATGGAAGTTTAATTCTTTCTAAAAGTGTGACCTTTAAAAACATGACCTGTCAATGTCACGCAATAACCTGATATAAAGATTAAAAGTTGTGTCCTGAAGGAGATCAACAAAATTAATGCCTTCTATGAGGGATCCCAATAAATATGTTACTGGAGTACATCTGTAGTCTACAAGCAGGTTTATTATCACCTTGATGCTACAAGCAGGGTTTAATTGCCTGTATCTTTCTTTGTATCATCCTGCAGAATATATTATCACCTTATCAGCTAGCCGTTAGTTTTTCACACACACCTCTAGACAAACCAGCACATTATAACCTCACTGGAATACAACCAGTTCAATCCCTTTTTGTATACACGAGAACAAGTACATTGGCAAATGTATAAAATTCAATGCTGGAGCAGAGATTTAAAAGTGGAGCAATCGCCAAGGAAACCAGTGGAATGTTCCTGCTATTTAGAAATGTGTCCCATTATTGCTCTTGATCTAAACCCTTTATTTGAAACCTGTAGTGTATCTGTACTACAGTACATGGAACAGCACACATTAAGTCACAGGAACATCTGTACATGAACCAGTGCCATAACATGAATGCTTTACAGTGATTAAATTAGGGTGAAATGTTACTGAAGTTATCCTTTGCTGTATTTTTTCCATTCTTCCTCTCTTGAATATGTGCATTGGGTATGTTTTGCCACTTGTGTTCGTGTATGTATCTGTTTTGTCCCCTATGTGCTTGTTTGTTTCCAGGGAAGTAGCCAGGACTAGATGCATTTGCATTCACGAGTAGTGAAACATGTTCTTGAAAGCAAATGTTGTACTAAGTACCTGTCTCCTCATTGTAATAAAGTTAAATAGAAGAGAGGGCTATAAAATTGCTAGGAGAAAAAAAAATCATAATTGCTACTATCATAATGAGCCCCGCAAATATTGTCTTACATCAAAGATAACTGCAAGTTAAAAAGTAGTCATTCTGGGTGTTAAAGGAAAAGGAGCAGGAACTTATGATTCAAAAATAAATTATAGTGAGATAGTTTTATCATACTGAACACAATGTACTAAATGCACATGTTAATTTAATTATTGGTTTATATTCTCTATATTTATGAAGACTTACTTTAGATTAGCTTTTAAGGTAAGGATAGTCTCAGTGGGAATATTGAGAGGCGATTGCATTTATTTTCTGGCTTGTCCATAAATATCCTGCTAATGTAGCAATCAAGATTTTTTACATTTTGTTTCCATTATCAGCCAATAAATAGGTATTGTGGGGAAATGAGAAATTCCTGGTAAATACTTTATTCAATGTGGTGTGAAGCCATTGTGGCAGCTCTGTTGATGAGATAAGCTTCAGTGATATATACAGATTGCAATATTCGCTGCACGCAAACTATAACTTATAGACAGACTGTTATGTGTTTTTGTTATTATTTTTTTAACTATCTTTTTCTATAAGAACGAAAGGGTCTGTGTATCCCCTTTTAGCTATCTTGTTTTAGGAGTCTTTTCTATAGAGGAAATACTCTGTACCCTTATCCAGTAAATGGCAATGTAGCTTTGTAAGACCTGTCTGCAACCAGGTGTCCAGTTTTGACCTGGAGGGTCCACTATTCTGGACATCTTTATTGTTTTCAAAAGGATAATGCCATGGTTTTTTTTTATGCTCAATATTTTTAGAAGAATCCAGTATTTTATTCATAGAAGCCTATCTAGAAACCTTAATTGTATACTACCAGATTCATTCTTGACCCTAGGCCTTCCTGGCTTGTAGAATGTATAGCACAAGCATGCTTTCCACATTCCAGAAGTATGTCTGCAATAATGGCCCCAAAATGAAGGAATTAGTCATAAAAAAATGTAATATGATAGCATGCAGATAGAAAGAGTAAGTATTTGTTATTTATATTGTTACACTTTGCTAAACTCTATGGGTTAGTAGTGGGCAGGATAGCTAAGTGTGCATCAGCTGCCTGAGCTTTTTGGTTAAACATGCATTTCTGAAGCTGGAAGTTGGCATTTTGCCACTAGTTTTTTGCCCTGAAAGATTTGTTATCTTTCATAATCCCAAGGTAGGCACTCTGCTATGTATAATAAGTGGCCTAACAATCCTCACATGTGCAGAATTATCTCTTACCTTTTTAGCAGTTGGAGATTTTGATGCTTGAGATCAACTTTTACCTTTTATTTTTGGATTAGTTTTAGTTACCTGCAAGATTCAAATCATAAATGGTGGTTTCGACTCATTATTTATGCAAACATTAATTGACAGTGATTGTGTTTCAGTTGATTTCACCTATCATTTTGTATTGGATTCATGAACCTGGGCCTCTTACCTATGGGTGTTTCAGTTTTCGGATTCATTTTGATATTTCCGGGCAATTTGTTCTGCATCTGAAATCTCCTTTTGGATTTAATTGGGTGTTTGAGGCTACCACTTTGGTTGGGTGTGTTTCAGGCATATTTCAGCTGCATTTGATTTTGGCAGATATCGGTGTGGAATCCGCTATGATTTCCGAAGTGCGAACGTATTTGGAGGCACAACGGGGTTGCCTTGGTAACTCGACATTCGGGTTTTGATAGTCTAATCGACCATTTCGGGGTCGATTAGAGGCGCATATTATCTCCTCAACTGTTAAGTAAAATAAGTCTCTGTTGTAGCAAATTACATGGGATAATTTATACTTCTCTTTTAACAATTGATGTTGTACCTCTTATTAGTCTGAGAGTTGTATATAAATATGGACCTTAAGTCAGGGGAAAACACTCACATTGTTCATGCAGGACATTTAATGACTGTATCACCTAAACATTGTTTTTTAGTGTGCATGTAGAGAATAAAGAAATTATTGAAAATTATGTATACATCGTGTTAGCAAAATTTCAAGCAATTGCCTAAATTAGGAGAATAATGTATTTAAATTACTGTGTCCGTGCAAACAGAGATTTCCTTTTACTAAAACTTGACAATATGTATAAAGTATGACTTTATACACATATATAAATTACATACATTTAAAAACAGGTTTTATAGTGAAAAACCTCTGTCTAAATGGTATCTCTCCTAAAATAAAATAGATTTTATAGTTGCATTATAAAACTCACAATACTTGTACATATTGGTAACTTGCTGAAATCTAAACATAAAATAGATTATCAAATATAAAACAAATCCACCAAATACCTTCAATATCTTGCTGTTACAACTTCAATATACAACAGTATGGGGGCTAAGGAACCCCCTGGCTAAAGCACCCAATGTATATATTTCATCCCGTGTGTATACATTACATATGTACAAATAGGAATATCCTGGCAGGCGCATAGTTATTATGAAAAGAAAAATAAATCAAAGCTTGCACTTTTTATGCTGTCGAAACAGTTTTAAAAATGTCTGAGGCCTTAAATAAGCATGTGATTACCAAAGAATAGACTAGCTACCGTGTCAGTGAATTAAACAGGGATTGTTGCTGATAATTAGCCGGTTAGAATTTATTAAGCATGCAATTAAACTGAATGGAATTCATAGCAATTAGAAGCTCTCCTTTCATCAAATAAAGAGTGAATAAATCCGCCCCCTGAGAATTCAGACGTGAATCCTATACAGCATCCTCACTAGTGGATAGGGGTAACAATGGAGATTTTAGTTAGTAGCCAATTACTCTGAATCAGCAATACAAGCAAATAACAGGGGGGGGGGGGGGGGGGAGGATCAAGATCAAAATTATAGGCACATCTATACCACATTTTCCTTAAGAAGAAGTGTACACATTATTAGTGTGACACCATTTAGGTTATTTGCTGATAACCGGAGTTTTGACAACTGGTTCTCAAAAAGAAATTCCATATATTACATTTCATACCAACCTGTATTTTTTCAATAGATAATTTTGACAAACTCAAGGGCAAGGAAACCAGAGCTTCTTAAAATGTCACAGGGGTTATATGTAATTTCTGGATTCTAAAAGGGATCTAATCACAAGGAACATTCTATTGGTTTCCAAGGTGATTGGACCACTTTTAGAAGTCAGCTCCTTTATTGACCTTTATACAGAACTTCCTTTGTTATATTATTATGAGGGAACTCATGGTATATAGTCCATCACATCTGTACATGGTAGCCGGCAGCAACCTATGCCTCTTTTTTTGACTCTACCATTTCTGGAATTAAGTGCCATTGCTAAGTATATTTTTAAGGCTGCCCAAGGCACAATTTTTATTGGGCTGCTGGATGGTTATCTTTTCCAAACGTCTATTGAGTTACCTCAACTTAATGGACAGTAACTCCAGGCATCTCATAACAACATAAATGTTTACATTTATTACCTTGTAGCCCCAATATTAAATGTAAAAATTTTCCATTTACCTTACACTCTGCTATACATACATACATGTACCAACCAACCTTCCTGTTGATACACTGGCTTGTGGCCAGCATTAATTAAGTATTACACTCGTTACCTCATGCAAATCCTATTGGGAAATGCTAACTCTGACATCATTTCAGTAATCTAGGCCACAGGCCTCCTTGCTCAGACCCTCACATATCATGTTTTGAAGGTGTTACTAATTTACTGCACCAAGATAAATGGGCACTATAGTGCTGCATTTACTACTCCATCAGCATTTTTACATTGTTGGTAATTAATTTAATTAAAAAAACCCTGTCCTGGGTAGAAGGTAATTTCATATTTCACTGGTTTAAGAACACAACCCCATCTGCATGCAGAGACAGAGAGGCCTGATTTATCTGCATGGTAGCGAAGGTAATGACCGGTGGGAAAACAAGTTACAAGTACATAGATTTCAAGCTCCCAGTTACCATATGTAGCTTTGAACTGAGACTTTCTTTAGCATCAAGAGAGACCTATATGTTATTATGGTAACGGGTAGCTTCTAGGTTTATACCAATAATGACTTAAACAGTGTTTGTGATCTGTATGTCAATAGGCTTTAATAATATCATGGTTCAGTTTGCTAGTTGTTTTCATCCAATGATTTGTTTTGAAGACCTGTTTACTGCATCTTAGATCTTTTACCTCTTGACTCCCAGATAAAACATAAGCAGCACTCTCTCCCACGTTAATAATAATTTGATATCACAGAAATCGAAGAACGCAGCAGTTAATGGAAATTGTATACTAACAGACAGCCTTAAAATCACCTATTAATAATTTTTAAATCGGATTTAGCTGGTAATATGATCTTCTGCGTCCCCGTACTAGCTATTAAGGGATCTTATTATGAACAATTGTAAATCTACTTCAGAGATCATTACATTCGATTTGCTAAACACCATTAAAATGTATATTGATGATTATATATATTTCTTTCTTCTTCTTTGTGTACCTGGGGAATATTTTTGCTTGTTTTTTTTTCTTTTGCTTTGGCTCTCTCTGCACTGTACCCAGGTCTGAGCACAAAAAAAAAAAAAAAAAAGTACACAATATATAAACAAGTAAATCATAGGTAGAGTTTCACAAATAATATTTACAACATGTAATAAAGAGGAAACGTTTTACATTGCATGAGGTGAAACCTGCCTTAGGCATTAGTGCTTGAGGAATCTGTAAACCATACAGGGACTGGAATATACTGTACAAAGTGAACTCCTGCTGAAGTGCACCCAACTGAAGCCTCAGAAGTCTAGGTGACCTGTGGCAGTAGCCCCAGCGGCTTGCATAATAATACAAAAAAATAAATCCAGTCTATATATATAATTCATAACACAACAAGGCACAGCATTCCATTGAAGAATAGTACGGAGGGCTGGATTAACCATTTGAAATCCCACATCAGTTTGGCAATAAGGGTTTAATGTTTGAACTAAACTTTTATAAACAACATTCTTCTCCTTGTAGTTTGTCACTCGTTTGCTTGTTGTGTCTGATCATTGTACTGTACTTGTATGAAATATGCTAATATACTTATCAGGCTTTTGGCTTCTCTATGGGGTGACTACTAAAGGAACCCTGTGTGGTCACATCACAGTGTTGCTGTGGACACATGTAGCAGACAAAGCAAGACATAATGACCTGCCCTGCCTCCAGAGGACCATAAATTCAGATAAATGGAGACATTGGTATAAACAGCAACACAGCACAACAGGTTCCATTGCTGGGACTGTCCGACGCAACAGCTGTTAATAAATACTGGTTGTTTGGAGGCTTTGCAAAGTTTTATATCACTGTTTTTTTTTACAAGTTTTATACAGTACAAGGATAATACAAACACTAATGAAAAATTAGTCAATTGGTCACTATGATGCAACTTGGCAATTAAAGCTAGATTATCCTGTCAAGGTAATTGTGGGGGTGGAAGAGAGGGATACAATTAGGTTATTTACATATTATAATGTGAATTTGGGATAAGTAAAAACATGTGGCAGGTAATTTTTACTCCCCAGTGGCATTTTAAACAAAATGTTATGTGCAAGTGGGCTAATAGCTTGTAGGATGGTTCCTGGAACCTTGCTGAGCTTATAAGATGGTGTGAAAGCTGGACACTTTTACCACAGACAATGGATGGAAAGTTATTTGAAGGGTAGTGTGTATTTGAAGGATGAGGGAGTAGAATGTGGAGGTATAATAACAGTTTTTAATATATATATATATATATATAATGTGTGTGTGTGTCTATTAAAGGTGTTAGAGAACTATTAACTGCTACCTCAGTTTCATTTTCATCATCCTGTCAATCCCATGATAGAAAATCTGCTAGCCTAGAACAGTGTTTGGTATATTGCTACAGAGTTTTTTTGACTGAGACATTGTTCTGAACAGAAATGTCAAAAACTTTATTAAGGTCATACTGTTGATTGCCAATTACTGACCTTTGGCCTCTGTACCCACTGCATTGAAAGAGAAATAACCTGATTGGTGGAAATATTTCATTGTGCTGTGTTTTACTGTGGAGTGAATGAGGGAACCTGCATTAAATTGTACAAATCCAAATTCTTCCCACAGGAGACAAGGAAGGTAGAAGTGAGGTGGTTTTTGACAGATGAAGTAACTTGGAAGTAGTCAAAGTCAGCACTGTATTCTCAGTCACACTAGTATCTGCAATGCTCAGGGGTGGCATGGAAAATGTAAGAAAAATGCAGAAAATACGGCACTCACGGAATCCTGTGAAGAAACAACATGGTTTAATGAATTACAAAAATTGTAATCACAGCAACGGGTGGGAAGAAATCAAAGATGGTTGACAGTATGACGCATTTCACGCTTAAAGCTCTTAATCATATGCTAGCATATGATTAAGCGATTTAAGCATGAAACGCGTCATGCTGTGAACCACCGGTGTTTCTTCACCGGATTCCGTGAGGGCCGTATTCTCTGCGTTTTTCTTACTTCTTCATTGGATTAGGTGCTAGCCATACACCAGCAAAGGCACCCGGGACTACAGAAGGAGCATAGTCTACATTTCTTTCCGCACTTGTCAGTTTGTGAGCCCGCATCTCCCCCACCCTCCTCTCGTGGCATGGAAAATGTCTTGGGGCAAGAAAGGAATATGGAGCTCAAACATATACTGCTTAACACTTCCCAGAATATTATGTACAGTTGAGGTTATCGTTACAATTGATATGAACAATAAACTTCTAATAATCAAACCACCAAGATTTAGTCTATGGACAGGTGGACAATACAGGTGGATAAAAAATGGAGTTGCTCTCCCGAGTAGGTATTATCCTACAGGACAGACTATTGCAGTACTGTTTGTTCTCGGGCATTGTAGCACCCACCCCCGTTTTTTGTCGCCACAGGTGGACAATAGAGACAGAAATATAAGTGATGATGCCACTAATCACGTATAAACAAAAACAATTGTTGGACAGATTGAGCTATCAACCTAACTACACTACTACAAACCAATACAATAAAATTGTGAAATGAATATATAAGTGAAAAGTATAAGACATATATATGGAGGTACATAAAAAATTGTAGTTTTTACCGTAGAAGCATTCTATGTTAGGCCACCTATATGTATAAGAACTTTTAGCGCTTATAATCCTTCCGGAGAAGAGTATTACAGCTGCCCTACATATACCTCACAAACCTTGAGCCCAGCACGTGGTACACCAAAAGCAAGATGATCACCCCCTAAGGTTGACCTGCAGACAATATCTGCTTTAACAAATCTTCCTTAATTGGAGCCTCCATTCTAAATCGGTTTTAATTCATCTCACGTCATGTATTTATAGTACAAATCGTTAAGTACACCTGCACTGCACAAGGTTAAATACCCCTGTAATAGTCTCAGCTGGGAGCAGAATCGTCTTTAACTAATTCATTTTAACATAGTCATGCTTTAGTTAAAGGTAGAATCGAATCACCCTGTGGGCTTATTATCTCATGTAGTAAATTATACATTTGTTCACTACATTATGGCCTTTTACCTTCTTCCTCTATCCATGATGTAGTAGACTATTGATTACTGTGTACAGGAAATGTGTAGTCCTTTCAGCAACTAACCCACACAATGACAAACTGATCCTGTAGCACTTGTGTTAGGCTTTCCAAAACAGCTTCCCTGTAGGAAGATGAAGTGGTATGAAATCTCTGAGGATCTTGTCAGCATTCCAGATGCCGGGCCAATTAGCCCTCACCCACTTTAATTACCCTGTGTCCAAATAATTAACTTCTTGTTTATTTCATTTAACAAAACAGATCTTTTGCCTGTAATGATTTCTTGTCTTTGTTTTTATTCATTATCTCTCTGGCCCGACTTTCAGGGGCATTATTTCTCTTTAACGAGGTGGAGAAGCAGAGGAGACGAAGAAAGAATGAGAGCACAATAAGAAACAAGATGCGTTTGGGGCAGGGAGAGGATAAGTGCACAGTAAAGGATGTGAATTGGAGATTTTTAAAGGATTCTTGGTTACAAAATAGTAAAAACCATCAATAGCATTAAATGCCACGTGTTACAGAATCAAAATGGCTGCGTCATGACAAGTATTACCAAACTCTGGTGCTACAATTCCTATCAGTGAATAGTGGACCTGGAAAGCTCACCACATGGAGACCGGAGGAGGAATAGGCAGGAAATTCCACTCATATAAGTAATGGAAGCAGACTTGTTGCACATCCCACGTTCTGTAGAAAGGCACCAATGGAAGCATGGTATGGAATACAACGGTCCACTCAGGATATATTCGTCGTACAAAAACATCTATATTAAGGCAAAATCATTATAGAATACAAATGCTGCTTCATGTCTTGTGAGTGCAATAACATATATTGTATACACCACTCCCTATATCTGTGGCTGTATTATGCTATGGTTCTTGTCTTTTTTCTCTTGCATATGTATTTTGATGAATACAATCATAACATCTGCATAAGACTGAACATTCCCTCAGGCAATTATTGATATTCCTTTTTTGCCTTTTTTCTGGTGAGGTTTACAGAGCGCACCTACCACCCTTTTCTGTACTTTGTGTTATCTGTTTTTGTGTGCATGCAGAGATCCACACAGGCTGGTGCAGCTCTGTTATAGATTGAGCGCTAGAATTGATCTTTTTCTATTATAGATCGTAGCCCATCTTTAAAGATAGAATGCAATACCCAAGGGTCTACTCAATATCGAAAAACAAAATGGGGTCAGATCAGTCAAAGTAGCCGGATTGGAATTTTCTAATATTTGGTTAAGTAATATAGCTAAGTTTGGCCATATTTGGTTCAGGGAATACTATGGATTCATCCTTTTCAATATGAGGGTCGAAAGCCCCACTAATGAACCCAAAATCTGCTAAAACAGCCACAATTTCAGGAATTTCAATTCTCCATGTAGAAACTGGATAAATGTCTCGCAGCCCATTTAATACTTATGGGAGCAAGGGCAAGTAGCCCTGTCTCCTCCCCTATCATAAACATGGCTGGGAATCAGCCAAATGGCACACAGCCCCATAATATACATTGTGAGCAGGACGGGTAGCCATGACCCACCCTATCAAAATCAATGCTGGAAACTGGACAAATGGCATCCAGTCCCCATGCTATATATTGGGGCCAGGGCAAGTAGTCCTGGCCACCCTATGAAAAACAGGGCTGAAAGCCAGCCAAATGCCACAAAGTCCTCCATAATACCGTATTTGCTCGAATATAAGACAAGGTTTTTTTCAGAGCAAATGCTCTGAAAAATCTCCCTCGTCTTAGATTCGAGGTCGTCTTATAATCTGACCTCAAATTGAGGTCAGACTATAAGACATGGATCCAGGTCCCCTGCAGAGCTGCAGGGGACCTGGATCCCCCTCTCTAGCAGCAGGGGATATCTGCGCAACAAGCGCAGACTCCCCTGCTTCCGCCCGGCACGACCGCCGGGGCTTCTGTGAAGAAGCCAGGTACTTCCGGCTTCGTCACAGAAGTCCCGGCGAGTTTGCCGGGCGGCAGCAGGGGAGTCTGCGCTCATCGCGCAGACATCCTCTGCTGCCCCACCAGCCACCAGGGTAAATCGGGCAGCTGGGGGATGTCTGCACGATACGTACAGATATCCTCCATGCTGCCCGACACGGCAGTCTATTATGACGGACCAGCTGTCCGTCATAATAGAGTGCCGAGTCGGGCAGCATGGAGGATGTCTGCACGTGTATCGTGCAGACATCCCCCGGCTGCCCCCACTAGCCACCAGGGAACTAAACCAGGTAAGGGGGAGGGGGGGACAGAGGACACAGACAGACAATGGGGGGGAATAGAGAGAGTCAGGGGGAGGGGGGAGGACACAGACAGACAAGGGGAGGGGGGGGGAGAGAAAAGGGGAGAGGGGGGGTAGAGAGAGACAAAGGGAGGGGGGAGGACACAGACAGACAAGGGGGGATAGATAGAGACCAGGGGAAGGGGGAAGAGAGAGAGGTTTTGGGGGGAGAGAGAGACAACGCTGGGGGGGGAAAGAGACAGCTGGGGGAGGGGGAAAGAGGCCGCATTGGCACATAAAAGGAAATAAAAACAAGAAATGCATTTATATTATATAAAGTTTTTATGAAATATTAAAAATCAATTTACATATATACAAGTTAAACTTTTTTCCTATAGGGTAGTCTTATAATCAGGCTTTTAGTTTTTTTCCTAAAGGAATTTACAAATTTGGGGGGGTCGTCTTATAATCAGGGTCGTCTTATAATCGAGCAAATACGGTATACATTGGTAGCCAGTACTAGTAGCCCTGACCCATATAAAAAATGAGGCTGGGAACTGGTCAAATGTCCTGGACCACTCCACAATAATAATGCCCCTGGACAACATAGGAAAAGTAATCCCCTAACGACTCTGGACCCCAATAATAATTGATGGTATTGTGAAACAACAATATTCTATGCGTGATATTACATCCAGGTAGTTTCTATCATAAGACCGCACAAAACATCAGGACCACAACAGAAGGGGTGCTTTAGACATCTATAACAATAAAGGTACAGATATCTACTCCATTTCCCTAGACAAAAATAAGAATGAGTCTTTTTATCAGACAAATAAGCAATGCCAATGAGAAAGGGGCTCTAGAATTGTATCTTGTTTTTGTTCCATGGGTACCGGTTTTAAGCCATGCTGACTGTGTGCATAGTTAAAAGCCATAGTTATAAGTATGCTATTGGCTAAATGGCAACCTGTGACAGAACAGAATCAGTTACTTTCTGAGTCAGGTATCTGCTTAGAGTTCATACTTTGTTGGGTTTGGTATGCTTACTACCTTTACAAATTATTTTGTTTCTAGCTACCAACATCACCTCAGAAAACAGCATCAATGAGCATTAAGTTGAGTGGGAAGCAACAAGAATACAGAGCAACATGGTTTTGTATGGAATCCATTCCTTATGCACATAGAGGGTTGTGTGAATAAATAGACCGTCAATATGGTCATTGTACATGCATGTTGGTCTATTACATATTGCACATCATGTAAAGTATGAAACTGTCACCTTGAGCCCAGGCAATTCCGTTGCAGACACTGCTGCAGGAAAAGCTGTGTGCTGCAGAGAGATGTAAAGAGGATGGGTCATTGAAAAGGTCAACCCAATGAGGTGCTGGGAATGACTGTAGCAATAGCCTGGGCCACGGTTCACTGCATAGAGTCATGCTGGCTTACGAATCCTCTAGGCAGCGTGGGTTGTAATGTCAAACACTTTAATATGTTGTCTTTAGCTAGATTCGTTTTTGCTGTCTTGCATTACAGCCATTGTGCTGTTGAGCACCTGCATTTTACTTGAACTCTGAATGGATTAGCTTGCTTTCCTTCCTGTGCAGCTTTCCTTCCTTTTAGTTCACTTGCTTCACATTAAATGAAAGCTATATCTATATAATGATCCGTGCTGGGTGCTTCTTCTTGATACGGACCCTGTAGCCAGGGGCATTATTTACATAGTATCCAAAGCTGCTGCATTGCTCAGTTTAGGCCACTGCCTTCCCTCACCTGCTCAAGAGTTGTCATGACAACGGGCATGATGCTTATTATGTCGCCTTGGTATAGCTCTCAAATTTTTTTTTTGCTTCAGTGAGGGGGTAGGGCTGAGGGGAAAAAAAATCGAATATGATGCTTGATGGATGGAAAGCAAGGAAAAAATAGCTGCCTGAGAAAATGCAGGAGAAGAGGTTATAAGAAAAATCTGTAAAAATAAGTGCAGTATTCGATAGCACATAAGTATGCACATAATATATTTTATCTATTTAACTCATATGTAACAATTTGATATCTAGGATAATAAAAGAAAAGATAGGTCTGCTCTTACACAGCCGTTGAGTAGTTGCTTACAGTAAATGCACCCTTCTTTCAAAGGAGTCTGGGAGAGGTATCAACACGGCTATGGTTCGCATATAATTGATTCTTTAACCCTTGCTTGATATTTCAAAAGGAGAAATAAGAGGAGAGCACTTTTTTAAAAACCTTTTCTCTTGCATGTGGGACTCCTGTGATCAATTCCTCTACAGAAGATCCAGAGTTAAATCATTTCACACAAGTGTAAAATTGCATCATTAATTAATGATACTATTAATTTATTATCCACTTATCTCAATTATTAGCGCTCCGGACACTTGTTCATTTTATGGTTCACATATACTACCAGTTACCATTCAGTTTCCACCCATTTGGAAACTATAAATAAAACGTCTACTTTTTCATGGGTCCGTATAATTGAGCTGTTAGTAATTTATAGTACAACACATATACACAAGGAAACAAATGTTCATTTAAAGAGTTTCATTCCTGGCATCTGATGGTCAGACATGTTAAAAACAATTACACCAACTGGAAACAAGGATGTGTGAGTCCTGTGAGATAGAGAACACTGTGTCAAGAGATGATTATTTAGCTGCAATGTACACGCACTATACTGTGATGAAATTGTTACATAGTGTGTTATAGTTATTTTATAAAAAATAACAGAAACATAACTGGACATGACCTCTTGTAATAAGAACCAATAAGATTAAGGCCACACTTATAAAAGGAACACTTGTGTCCTTAACACAAGATTGATCAACACAAAAAAATGAGATCAGGAAAACTAGTGATACTTAACCCCTTCCCGCTTTTAGGACATTCCATGCCGTCCTACTTTTTAGTGCCTAGAGGCTAGTAGGATGGCATGGAATGTCCTACATTAAACCCCCCTGCGATGAGCTGTGTGCTGACACAGAAAATAGAGCTGACGATCAAAGTGAGCGTCTGATCCATTTTACTGTAAAAACGTGCAGGACGGCATAGACCATCCTGCATGTAACAGCTCACCGCGGCTCCCTTGCAGTGAGACCCCCAGTGTCAGATGAGGCCACTTAAACTGAGCTTTCGCTACATCTCCTGCATCCCTGGCATGCCCCAGGCACGCATCTGTGATGTCACGAAATGTCGCAGGATGTCGGCAGGGACCGACAGGGTCTATAGAGACCCTGATTGGGTCCCTGCTTGCATGTTCCTGGCTCTGATCACTTCATGATCGGCTGCCAGGAACACTCAGAAGCCGGATGTTTGGTCGTTAAGGACCAAAGCACCATCCGACAGGAAGGGGTCAATGGGACACTCGGTGTTACCTTGGTATTTGAAAAACAGTGCATCATGCCTCTAAATGACAGGCGTGCTGCCAGCCTGGAGCACACCTGTCACTCGGAGACACCACGTCTCTCGTGTATTTCCGGAGGTTTGTGTGCTGAGAACAGCCAGCACCCCCGGAAATACACAAGTTACATCCGAAAGGCGACACAAGCTACGAAATGGGAAACAGAGTCACTTACTCTGATGCCAGTTCGACAAGCAGAGAAGTATATGAAAATTCTGTTGTCTGTCTCCCAGATGTATTTCTGGGGTTTGTGTGCTCTCTGTTCGGAGCACACATACTCCAGAAATACAGAGTGCGGCTGCTCCGTGCTAGCTGTGCAGCACATACCTAGCACAGATGGAGCACCCTCCACTGATCAACAGTACCTGTTAATTTACTATTAATGCCATTTCTTAAGTTAATGGGAGCCATTGGATCTGCACCAATGCGTGTTGTTGGTTGGATAATATTTTTAATAAATATGAAATACTTTTTTCCCCCTTTTTTTATTGTGTATGCTTCTTTTTTTTAAAGTCTTTATTAAAAACATTTGTTAATGCGAGGTTTACGATAACAACATTTAAAACCAATTATAATGTATAAAATGTTATATCATACAAATACAAGAGAAATGCCACTTTTAACAGGGAAAAGGGAATTATTAACATAACATTAACATAAAATGTCTATTGTAATTAAAAATAGATAACTTCAACTGAATTTCAGGTATTTATTCCATGAAGCAGTCAAACCTTACAGCTATGGTCAGGATGAGGAGGGTTAGGTTTATAAATGATTCAGATTCAATAAATTCAAATTAGGGGAACCAAATATCTGATTGTGTGTCAGTTCTTACATGGACAGCTAGGACCAGTTCCTCCATCTGACATTTATCTGACATACTAGAAAGACAAGAATAGCTAGTGTGATGGTTGCACCAGAAAATGGGGATAATGTCACAGCAGCATTCTGGAGATGTAAGGTTAGGGATTTTTTAATAGGTCTTGAGTGTGGTAGGTGTGTGATGTAAGAGTGCACTGGCTGGTGTTTTAAATGAGTCTGGTTCCAGTTACCGGTGCGATGGTATTGATTATTTCAGTCCAGTATATTGTGTTCACCAGGTTGTGCCACCAAATATGTGCGAAGTCTCTTGCATCATGTCTAGTTCTAATATTCAAGGGCGGGTTCTACTCATGTGATAATAACTGTATAAATCTATTTGAAATACCCAGGCAACCCTTAGTGTCCCATTAAGTATCAGTAGCTTTCCTGATGCTCAATTAGTTATGTTTAAAGAAGAAAAAAATGATGACACAAATGAGTGAAAGGGTTGAAAAGATGGAGGATTTTGCACTGAAATGAAAGAACTGAATGTAAACAATGTCCTTGAAATCACCTTTAGAACAAAACAATATCGGTGCTGTTTTAATCCAATAAAAGCTATCACAACCTGCGAGCAAGTCATTTCTTTTTATTAAAACACAGAAGGAAATGAGAATGACAGAGGAAAACTAGCATAAGAGGTAAATGGGGGAATAACAGAAAGATATATGTGCATCATATGGCTGCCCCAGATCAGGGAAAGATGGAATACATCCCAGGGAGAGATCATTAGTGAATGACCAATAATTGCATGCACAATTAAAACCAAAATAAAAGAAATAATGTGGTAACCTGGGGCTGCATGCATTGGATTGTCCTCTGTTGGCTATTTATTGCATGTGAGCAGCCACACATAACACTGAATGGGACTCAGAAAACATGCTGTTATCTCTCCAGCTAATAGGTAATTGGGAGTCGGGAGCTGCTATCAGCAGATATAAATTACCCACTGCAAAGCCAGTGTATTAAGTCACACTTTATTACCCATTATCCACAGCTCCTTCTCTTCCGCAGAAGCTCGAACTATATTAGGGAAAAAATTTATGCACTGTAATTAATAGAAAGATAAAACATCCCATTGGCCTTAATACCGTGCTCACCCTAATCCACTCTTAGGGGACTCCGAGACCCACCATAAACTTAGAAGGGCAATAAAAAAAGAGAAAGCACTAAGATAGAACATTATGCTACAAATATACTAATCTTTTTTAGTATTCAAATATACACAACAGGAATGGGTACTCAGAGGTGATGCAAGAAAAATAAAAATTAGATTTTCATAACTTCAATAACCAGAAATAACTCCAAACCATTCTCTGTATTAAGAAACTGAAATAACTTTGCAGGACCAGCCATCAGATATAGGAGATTAAACCCACTGGGGGCTATCTGTACTCAGACATCATTAATATCATTCACCATGTCACTGATTTACTGTTCTGTCCTTGAAAGTCAAATTGAAGGAACATTTGTTACATTTCATACTTTAGATGCATCATTGTAGCCTGAAAGCAGTAACCTTTTCATTGGGTGTTAGTACCTATCCAGAATGCATTGTCAATGTATGGATGTATTTAGAATCCTATGTATGTCACCATGTTACAATGATGTGGGTATGTTTATTGTGATAGATTTACAAATACTACTTTTAAGTGACTGGCCAACGTTAGCACCTCATTTACCTCAGACAGGCCCAGAGGAAATGGAAATGATTCAATAGAACCCATAAGTAGGAAATGAATTCCCTCTCACGGGGTATGCCCATATTCAACCCTTCCATGGCAACCTCAGATAAGCAGAGATAGGCAAAGTGTCAATACTAGGACATCAGACACAAAGCCGGTAAAGGTCCATCATTACATTGTCTCCCACGAATTCTAGTGAACGAAGTCCAGTGAACAATGCTGGTGCCTATCACTGCATGTTAAATACTTCAAGAGCTTTTTATATACTTTCCCTGATTTACTTTGCACATCTTTATTTTGAACACATAACCACATAAATGGAAAGAGCTCAGTATTTTATATCTCACACCTGGGAGATCTAATTCCCAGTTCAGATGGTCTGCATTAAGACACATTAGTGAAACTGTCTCAGAAAGTAATATTCTGACTATTTATATCCAAAGCTTGAGACTGAAAAGTACCTAAATGTATATATATAAATGGCTCTCTCAACATGCATTTATTTTAGCTCTTTTTGGATATCCTGAACAATTGTAACACTCTTTGGAAGAATGTATGGATCTAACAAAGCTCTTGGAAACATCTTTTCCATCACGTTACTTCAGTTCCATTTTACTGTTTCCTTTTCTATTGGGTCACACACTTTGGAGATCACATCTTCTTTCCCTCCCTTATCCATCCACGTCTCATTGTCTGTAGCTATTCAAGTGTTAAATCTTAAAGACTATTGTATGAGTCAATGTAATGATACAGACTTTTTAAAAATATTTTATTTTTATATAAGCATAGTTATCCCATAAAAAAATCTAACATTTTAAATGAAGGACATCCATTTTTAAAAATGAAATGAAGAATGTAGCCAAGGGATAATCTCTGGTGCGTTTACAGTATGTTATCCCTGACAGACTATGCAGCAGTGCTATTATTTTAGGACAAACCTAGAAGGCAAGTTGGAGGAGGTTATTTTTAACACCAGAATATGTCCATCATCTCTAACAATGCACACATTAGTTTATTCTATGAACCATTCAGAATTAACTTTAACCCTATTTAAGACCAAGGACATTCTGATGGGCATTCATCAACATTTGGTCATTGAAGTACAACTGTAGGCGACTTCTTCTAACTATCTTAGCCAGTTAAGGGCTTTGGAAGTAAATTCTATTAATTAATGAATATGAAATCTTTGCTTTACACCCACAGGATGCAGACATGCTAGTAGGCATCTTCAATCAAATCTCATCTTCCATCATCTGACCGACGATGATTCCCCCCCTCAGCTGGTGCCATTCCTACACATGAATTGTTAAAATCTAAACAGTAATCTGTCAAAGTGACATTTTGTGTAGCACAATGAAAGTATACTGTGAACTTCAAGTTAATGACAAGATGGCGTTAACGCACGTGAAAGATGGCAAGATGGCAAGATTCTTCAAGTATACCTGAGGGCACAAAATGCATACTTCAAACAAGGAAAAGGTACAATATTCATAGTCATTTAATAAAATCAACTATAAAGTCACTATAACTCACTAAGATGTTTAACAAAAACAACAAAGTTAAATTAATGTTGTACTTAGAAAGCCCTAAGCCAACAAGAAATCTTTACTTATTTAAAGTCAGCAGCTCAATGGAGTGAATAGTAAAATGTATATAATATTGGTGAAATTTGGAATTCACCATATTACATTGAGTAATATTAGTACAAACTGCACATCAGAAAGTAGAACTATTAACCTTTATATAGGAGGGTGAGAGGAGACCGCTATCGCTGTAGGTAATGCAGCTCATTCTTGTGTCAGTTCTAAGTCTTCTTTTTTCTTGTCTATGCCCCAGGTGGTTTTTTACAAGTGGTACATTGCCGACCTGCTGCTCATATGGTCTGGTGATGTATCAAGCAGAGTTGAAGGTTGTCAGTGGCAACTGCTTTGACTTACAGCTACCTATAACATTGAGTTCAGTCCAGACTGACTATTCAGATATTATACTTTACGCCAGTTGGTCTTGGATAGTTTTGATACCCTATAGAAAACCATGCAGTGGGAACACAGTGTTTCATGCCTCTTTGTGCCATCCTAGACTTATCATTAGGGGCATGACAACTGGGCAATTTCTTAAGATATTTTCATAAGATCTTATCCATTTCAGGAACCACCTCCTCATTTTGCTTAATGATCCTAAGATTAAACTGTAATTTAAATAACAGGTCACATGTGTTGGTCAAGTATATCGGGTACCACCTATGATATCATACAGTACATCAACACCAATACATTGTTAATTTTATCACATACTTCACTTGTGACATTCAGTATGTCAGCCAGACCTCTTGTTGTCTCAAATAACTTGTCAGAGAACATCTTAATTCTAATCATGTGGATCATAAGCTCCCTGTGATCATTGGTAAACACTTTTTGACATGTAATAATGGTGATCTTAGACAATTTAGGTTCAGGGGCATTCAAATAATTCTTAATCCAGTTAGGGGAGGTGATATCCTGGCTTTGTTATCTTTGACAGAGACATGGTGGATTTGAATGGCCTAAATATTATTTTTGATGTCTCATGTTACATTTAATCCTTTTTTTTATTTTTTATTTATATATACATTAATCTTAAGTTATACTAAAGTCTCTGCAAATTGTTTACCCAGATTATTGGATGGCCGGTATTTTACCAGCAGGCCGGTAAAAAATTGGTTTGATGCCAATGTTAAGTCAATGGAGGCAGTAGCATGGCCGGTATTTTTTTGAAGAAAAGGAGGCAACCCTAATCCTAAAGGCTGACTATCCATTTATGGAGTTAGTTTAGAAGGATTTTGTGACTTGCTAAGATCTGAAATAAACAGGCCTTCCGCATTTGGAAAACTCATCTGTGCTTCTGGAGATTACTTTGTGTTTCCCTCAAAGACTGTGCAGGTCCCAGATAAACCTACACCAGCAGGATCAGGGTTGTCACTATATATATCCTATATATACATATACATTGTACAGTTAATATCTAATTTGGAGTTTAATGTTTCCATCTTGATTAGTAATTTCATGTAGTGCAAGTTATTCTATATTTGTTTTGACAAATATATTTAATAGTTAGTTATATATTAGTTATAGTTAATCATTCTACGTTTTTATGTGCAGCTTGTACTAATAATACTCTGTGATATGGTGAATTCTCAATTTTAGCAATGTTGTATACATTTTGCCATTTTGTGATTTCTAATTAATTTACATTTAATCATCATTTTCCTTTTAGCCTTCAACATTTAGACACTGGCTACATGTAATTTTTGGGTATGCCCTTTATTCCAATTGTTCAAGAGTGCTTGGGGTATTTACAAGGGAGTTTGTTTCTTGGCAGTAACTTTGTAAGGTCAGCAAAGGTACCTCCCGTCACCCCCCTACCAGATCTGTCACCAGGAGGTCCCCGCGATCGGGTACTCGCAGTTCCCGTGTCCCTCGCCGTCAGACCCCCCGCTTAGTGCGCGCGCGGCAATGGCAACTCACGCGCGCGTGCAACAATTCTGTAGCTTTCCTGTCCCAAGCGTCGCTATGGAAACGGACAGCATGGCGCACGTATCACGCGTCACGGGGGCGGGGCTGTAGCACTTTAAAATCAAGGCGCGCATTGTCACAAATTGCTTGAGTATTACCAAGCTAGTTCCTGTGTTAGTTGTTCTCTGTGTATCTACCTGATTTGTTCCTGTTTTCGACCCGGCTTCCCTATTTGGATTCTCCTGTTTTCTGGTTCCCGTGATTTGGCTTCATCCCTGGTTTATGCTGTCTTCTGGAAACCCGACCCGGCCTGTTTTTTGACTCCTCTACCTTCTGGCTCCCCGACCCGGCTTTCTCCTGACGATTCTTCTGTTGACACTCGTGCCCGATATCACTACTGCAGCTCACCATACTCTCCAGTATTGTGGTGTCTGGCAAGGGCTGTCACTTCTGCAAATTGGGGCTCCACTTCAGAACTACGGTACGTTCTTCACAAAATACTCAAGCCTACTTTCATGGACCCCGCAGAAGTGATGGAGGCCGTTACTGCATTATCAAGACAACTATCTACACTGACTCAATCAGTCCAGGACTTACAAGCAAGCCAGTCTCACTTCCAACACCAACTTCATGACTTGCAGACATCACGTCATTTTCCCTCCCCAGAGGGAATGCCTCCGTCCTCTTCAGTGCCAATTCCCGAACCCCTTTTGATGTCAACTCCTGAACCCAAGATCCCTCTACCGGAGCGGTTCTCGGGCGACAGGAAGAAATACCGTGCTTTTATGACGTCGTGCCGACTCCTGTTCTCTTTGCAACCCAAGACATACGCTTCGGATTATGTAAAGATTCGGACTGTCATCACACTACTTCAGGGGGAACCGCAGACTTGGGCACATCATCTTCTACATTCCCACCATCCGGCATTAGACACTTGGACTGCCTTCTGCCAAGAGATGGATGCTCTCTTCGATGATCCCCTTAGAACGGCAACTGCTCAATCTTCTCTCCGTTCCCTAAAACAAGGCCGAAGACCGGTTGAAGAATACGTGACAGAATTCCGAAGTTTGGAAATAGACAGTACATGGAATGAACCAGCATTACTGGACCAATTTCGTCAGGGGCTGGCTGAGTCCCTAAAAGATGAGCTCGCTCGTATAGGAATACCAGCGTCCCTTGATGCCCTTATACATTTAGTCGTACAACTGGATCGACGACTCAGGGAGAGAAGATTGGAACGTGCTTCTTCATTTACATCCCCACAGGGTTAATCTGCAGCCTCCTTCGAACCTTCTAGTTCATGTCCTCCAGCCAGTAACTCCTCTGTAGAACCTATGCAAATTGGCATGGCCAGAGGCCCCCTCACTGAAGCTGAAAAGAACCATAGACGACTGAATAACTTATGCCTCTACTGTGGTAAACCCGGTCACCTCATTCGAACCTGTCCTCGACTACCTAGACCAGCGAGAGGTAAGGATACCCCCTTCCATACATGCCTCAGTTCTGTGCTGCTACAGGGGTCTCCTCATCTATCCTTTCCCTTGTTTTTACAGTGGAACACTAACAGTGCCACGATCCATGCCATTATCGACTCTGGAGCCAGTTGCTGTTTTCTTGACCGATCAACAGCGAAGTCTCTGCGCATCCCTATTTTCAAGAGAGAAAGGCCGTTGCATATACAAGTAGTAGACGGGACTCCTCTCAACTCAGGACCAGTTACTTTTGAGACCCGCCCGCTGCAAATCACGATTGGCTTCTCTCATACTGAGACTCTTCGTTTTAATATTGTGACCTCTCCTCTCTATCCTGTTATTTTGGGAATCTCCTGGTTACGTCAACACAACCCTCACATTGATTGGGATAAGGGATCAGTCTCGTTTCACTCTGACCACTGTCAACACCAATGTTTGGTCAACCAATCTCCTCTGTTAACCACCGTGGATTCCTGTACCATCAGCACCACCCCAGATATACCAGATCCTTATGCCGATTACGCTGATGTATTTGACAAGAGGGGTGCTGACGTATTGCCCCCGAGACGCCCTTATGATTGTCCGATTGATTTGCTACCAGGTTCCTCAATCCCATTCGCGAGGATCTATCCATTGTCTGGACCCGAATTACTCCATCTTAAGACCTATATTGAAGAAAACCTGGAGAAAGGTTTCATCCGACCCTCTACCTCTCCAGCAGGTGCGGCCATCTTTTTCATTGGAAAGAAAGATGGAGGTCTCAGACCTTGTATAGACTATCGAGAACTCAACGATATCACGGTTAAAAATCGATATCCGCTCCCACTCATCCCAGAACTCTTAGATAGAGTGAGGGACGCTACGGTCTTTACCAAAATTGACCTACGCGGGGCTTACAATCTAGTCCGGATTCGTAAAGGGGACGAATGGAAGACAGCTTTTCGCTCCCGATACGGGCACTTCGAATATCTAGTAATGCCATTCGGACTATGCAACGCCCCGGCTACGTTTCAGCACTTCTTGAATGATGTTTTTCGGGATTTTTTGGATATGTTTTTGGTAGTATATTTGGACGACCTTCTCATCTTCTCCACAGACATTCAAACACACCGTCTCCATGTTCGTAAAGTTCTCTCTCGTCTCAGGACACATCGACTATATGCCAAGCTCGAGAAATGCTCGTTTGAATGTTCACAAGTTGAATTTTTGGGGCACATTATCACTCCTGGAAAAATACAAATGGATCAGAAAAAGATTGCAGCAGTCCTGAATTGGCCCATACCTACTTGTAAAAAATCGGTACAACGGTTCATAGGATTCGCAAATTACTACCGTAAATTCATAAGGGGGTTCTCTCACGTTGTCGCCCCCATTACAGAACTGACTAGACAACACATCTCGTTCAGTTGGTCCCCGCAGGCCCAAAAAGCCTTCGACCTCCTCAAATTACGCTTTACCTCCGCTCCGATCCTTATCCAACCGAACACTTCTGTTCCTTTCTTCGTGGAAGTGGATGCATCCGAGACCGCCGTAGGGGCAGTGTTGTCACAAAGACATGGGGAGAAGGCTATCTTACATCCGGTAGCTTTCTACTCACAACCGTCTAACCCCTACCGAATCACGTTATGATATCGGGGACAGAGAATTGTTAGCCATCAAACAAGCATTGGAAGAATGGAGACATCTGTTGGAAGGTACGGTGCATCCGATCACCATCTACACAGACCATCGTAACCTCGAATATCTAAAAAGAGCTAAACGTCTCCGACCTCGACAAGCGAGATGGTCCCTCTTTTTTACCCGATTTAATCTGCATATAACATTCCGACCAGGAGCTCGCAACGCTAAAGCTGATGCTCTCTCACGGATCTATGATACCTCCCCTAAAGACCGTATAACGCCTGACACGATTCTTCCTTCACACGTCTTCTTGTCCACTCACACCGATCTGATGAAGGAAATACTTACCCATTCTCAAGACACGGTTCTACCTTGCACCCCGGCTCCTATGCAGTCCCAAGGGGGATATCATCGTTACCAGGGTAAAATCTATGTACCTGAACCCGTCCGAGTCACAGCGATGCAATACGGCCATGACTCCGTGTTATCCGGACACGGCGGGATTACCAAGACAATTGAACTCCTTCGTCGTCACTTTTGGTGGCCTTCTATGAGGAAAGATATTATGTCTTATGTTCGCACCTGCGATGTGTGTGCCAGGAACAAGTCATCTCGAACAAAGCCAGCTGGCCTATTATGCCCTCTTCCTGTGTCCTCTCACCCTTGGACCTCTATCTCTATGGACTTCATCGTAGACCTTCCTCCCTCACATAGACATGACACCATAATGGTGGTAGTCGACCGATGTACTAAGATGGCTCATTTCATCCCCGTTGTTGGAATACCTACCGCAGCTTCTACTGCTTCCTTGTTTGTGACTTCGATTTTCCGTTTACATGGCTTACCTCAGTCCATCATCTCTGACCGGGGAGTCCAGTTCACCTCTCGTTTTTGGAAGTCCTTCTGCAAAAACCTTCGAATTAGTCCGGCATTGTCTACTGCTTTCCATCCACAAACCAACGGGCAGACAGAACGCCTGAACCAAATATTAGAACAATACCTCCGGTGCTACACTACTCACTTGCAGGATGATTGGCTCTCATTACTACCAACCGCAGAGTTCGCATACAATAACCATTATCAATCCTCAATCAAGATGTCCCCATTTTTTGCTCTATATGGTTTGCACCCTGTGTCTATCCCCGGCATGATTTCCGACCCTTCTGTTCCCGAAGTCAGAGACCGGTTGACTCGTATGTCACGTCAACTGTCCGTTCTCCGCCAGAATCTCAAGACAGCTCAGGCAACCCAAAAACGCTATGCCGACCATAGACGCACTCCTCCTCCGACTTACGCACCGGGCGACAAAGTATGGCTTTCATCCACTCACATCCGATTGGCCTGCCCTTCAAGAAAATTGGGTCCTCGCTTTCTCGGTCCTTACCCCATAGTGGAGATCCTCAGTCCTGTTGCGGTACGCCTGAAACTCCCGACGTCGATGCGGATCCATCCGGTATTCCACGTCTCTCTTCTGAAACCGTACGTGGTTAACCCTTTCGCAGGACGGGTCTCGGCGCCTCCGGCCCCTGTTGTCGTGGATGGTAACGAAGAATACGTGGTTCAACGGATCCTGGACTCTCGTTGGCGCAGGGGGCGTCTGGAGTACCTCATCCATTGGCGCGGGTACGGTCCTGAGGAGCGGTCCTGGCAACCGGTGTCCCACATTCACGCACCGGCTTGTTTACGTGCTTACCATCGGCGGTACCCCTCTCGTCCTCCACATGATCGCGCCCGGAGTTCGCGCCTGGGGAGGGGGCTCTGTAAGGTCAGCAAAGGTACCTCCCGTCACCCCCCTACCAGATCTGTCACCAGGAGGTGCCCCCGATCGGGTACTCGCAGCTCCCGTGTCCCTCGCCGTCAGACCCCCCGCTTAGTGCGCGCGCGGCAATGGCAACTCACGCGCGCGTGCAACAATTCTGTTGCTTTCTTGTCCTAAGCGTCGCTATGGAAACGGACAGCATGGCGCACGTATCACGCGTCACGGGGGCGGGGCTGTAGCACTTTAAAATCAAGGCGCGCATTGTCACAAATTGCTTGAGTATTACCAAGCTAGTTCCTGTGTTAGTTGTTCTCTGTGTATCTACCTGATTTGTTCCTGTTTTCGACCCGGCTTCCCTATTTGGATTCTCCTGTTTTCTGGTTCCCGTGATTTGGATTCATCCCTGGTTTATGCTGTCTTCTGGAAACCCGACCCCGGCCTGTTTTTTGACTCCTCTACCTTCTGGCTCCCCGACCCGGCTTTCTCCTGACGATTCTTCTGTTGACACTCGTGCCCGATATCACTACTGCAGCTCACCATACTCTCCAGTATTGTGGTGTCTGGCAAGGGCTGTCACTTCTGCAAATTGGGGCTCCACTTCAGAACTACGGTACGTTCTTCACAAACTTAGTTTACGAATAAGTGTTATTTGACATAGACCGCTTAAGGTTGTTTGCTTTATTGCTGAGTTTCCATTGGATATTGTTTTTTTTTTTTTAAATGTATTTTATATTGATCATTTTTCTACATTTTTATTCTTCAAGTGAGACTTTCATTTTGGATTACGGAGTATTGGTGCTCACAGAAAACTGGAAAAGCTCCTCCCTATAAGCTAATTTTATTTCACGTCCCCTTGACTGCTTTGCAATAAATTGATAGTATCTTCCTTGTAGAGTAAAACAGAGTAAAATATTTTGATAATACAGACCATCACTGGTATTTTAAGGAAGTTCATCATAATTTTATATTCTATTTAATGAATATGAACACCGGTCCCGTCTGCTACTGCCAGTCGAATAAATAAATACATAAATAAAACTGCTGTTAATGCTACATATTTATGCAAAGAACATTGCCCTGTTCTGAGTTTGCTTTGAAATTAGTCAAATGCCAAGGATGTAAAGTACAATATACCTCACCTCCCTACCAAATGTTGCTGTTTCTGTATCATAAGCATTTATTTTCTGCTTTTCATTAAAGTTTGGAATTGAGCATACAGAATATTAATGTGCCCAGTCTTTCTAACATTTTAAGAAGCATGATTTTCTTTTTATTTGGGTGTAAATATTTTAAATTCAACTCACTGGATAATTGCTACATTCATTTGGATAACCTTTGTGTAACAAAATCTTGTTCTCTATTTGTACTATCACTACTTCAGCTGAAAACCTTGACCTATTGTGTACCAATACCATGTATAGATGCACCTACTGTCACCACAACCTAAAAAAGATCAAAATAAGCTAAAATATGCACCTAATGCAGATCTGAGAGAAGTTAAAGAACTTGTTAGAGTTCTCATTCAAGTTACCTGACACCTGGTGGTTGGTTCTATACAAACTAAGTCAAACATAGGGCTGCCTTTGCCAATGAGCATTGTGGGACATATTTACATGAATCATTATCTAAGCAAACCCCACAGCCAGTTTCCCTTCAAATGGAGGAAAGGTTTCAGGTCTGAACATTTCTCAGTCTTATACACTATCTGTCAACTGTACCATAGCTACCATCATTGAACTAAAGCATACCTCTCCTCCCTCTATCCAACCAGCTACTTGCTATTGTGCATTTTGTTGCCCATAATATGTTTTTATTTAATGAACAAATGTGCAGATTTATTAACCCAAATACTGTTTGCCTTTACCTCACTAGTCCAGGTGGTTAGCAGAGTGAAGGCTGATCATTTTTCATACTGTGGGTGGGTTTAAAGAAATGTGGGCCTTCCCAGGGCCCACCAGTGCCTTAAATCAAGCTTTGGACAAAACTAATTAATTTGACAGTGTGTCAATAAAACTATCCATAAGTTACCTCTGTTGAGCCCAAGTAGTGGTCTTTAAGTTATATTATACTTGTGAGTGTTTATTTTCTTTTGCAAATTCATCCTTCCTTTTTTATTTTAGTATTTCCTTTCTAATGTGCATTCCTGCTTCATACTGGGTTGCAATAACTATAGCTTCTCCATCTTTCAGCTAAAATTATATTTTTGGAGTTTCATACTTGTTTTTTGTTGTTGCCTCAATCACTTTATTCCTTCATTTATATGTGTCATCTATTTGTAATTTTTAAAAACAAACTTGTTTTTTTTCTAAACTTTTGAGTGTTCTACACAAATATTCAAGCACAGCCTAATTTGTTTCTTTTATTATTTCAAGGACCATGAACATTATATTACACTGTAGACTATATATTTCCCTTAACACCAGTAGTAAAGAGCTATCCTGTTTTCTGGAACGTTATAAATGTGACAGGCTTCACTGTGGTCATTTGTAGCAGTCAACATTAATGCATAGCACATGCCCAAAGTTGCCTTTAAATCCATCCTAAGGACATGTCATGAGATGTTTTTTTACCATGTCATATATAATTTTATTAATGAGATCATATGCCTTAAATGACCTGACATATTGGATTTGCAAGGTATTCTGCTATTCCTATCTTATCTGATCACATCATACAGATGATCCAGATTTGGCATGCTGACCAGAAATCAAGAAATGCTTAAAATTAGTTCTGCACATTCCCCATAGGGAGCTGTGCTAAAAGGTATAAAATAAAAAAAATCCAAATATATATAAATACATGCAGCAAAACTGCATGTATTTCATATGCACACATTATATTATATATAATAATCATTATCCATATTTACTTGAATTTAAGACAAGGTTTTTTTTTTCCAGCGCATTTGCTCTGAAATAGACTCCTCATCTTATATGCATTTGCACGTCTGTGCAATGGCAGGTATTGGGAGTGTACAACACCAAGTCGTATGGGTGCCATGACAGGTCAAGTGGGTGCTGCAATGTGGTGCTAGGGCAAGTCTCGTGGCTGCAGTATTTTGCTATGGGCACAATAATGAAAGGTGCACTGAATAAGTGGAATGAAGGGGGACAGAGCAAGGAAATGAAAACAGGAAATGCATTTTTGTCAATAATATTTTTATTAAATAGGAATGTTTAGTAGCAAAATGTTTTTATTTGCCTTAAATGTAGGCTTTTCTTTTTTTACACACATATAAAGGGGGGGGGGGTGTCATCTTATAATCAAGCAGTTGGGAAGATGTTGCAAGTATTACATATTTTTAGGACGAGTTGTGCATAAGTCCATGCTGTGGGGAAAATTGCCCCCCCAAAAAAAGCAAATAACTAATTTTATAATACATGGGTCAGGAAATAAGCTGCTGGAGATAACTATGACCATAATTCTGACCATATCAGAGTCAGAGTGACCAGGGTCTAGATATAAAATTTGAACTGAGCAGGTCAGACGTCTAAATACTTTTGCTTGTTTATCTGTCACACCCAGGTTCAATTCTAATGATAATATTCAGGAATTCATTTCTCCATCTCCTCAACTAAATTGTCCTGATGAATTTGACTCCTTTAGTAGCGTTAACAGCTAAGCGTATTGTCAGGTATTTGTTTTAAAACTGTTCTAATATTATTTATATTTAAATAGAGGCATAACATAGAGTAGTTTTAATATAAATGTCAGATTGAATATTCCTGGAATAGAAAAAAATACATTTGATTTAACTTGCAATTTGTTTCTTCGCAGTGAAATCTATTACACATCTCTTTGGTTTTACTTTGCTGGGCTATCACCGATCAGCCTAGCAGCACTTAATATGCTCCTGGTGCATGATTCTAAAAATGACCACGCATCTACTGATACCCCACTTGACATACTAAAGGAGGGCCCCAAAGAGAAACTGGCACTCCAGAATCCATATGCAAAGGTGATTTAATGGGGGAAGCCAAAATATAATTAACACATACTGGGGATGGATCCCATTTGACAGTGGTTAAAACCAGAGCACCTGATTCTACAAATACTGCATTGATTTACCCACTAACCTTGCCACCACGTTTGGAGCCCAGATTACCCTTGGGTGAGGTATATTCCTATAGTGTACCCATGAAACCTTAGCAAAGATGGGGCATGTATGTAAAAGACAGAAAATACTGGAATAGCGTTGAGTGTGTACACAAATATTAACACACTGGGGGTTATTCACTAAAAGGTAGGTTGAGATGAGGTCAGTTAAATATATAATCTCTCCATTTTACACCTGGCAAGTTTCCCATGCTAAGCAAACTCACCATGTTTGTCCCTGTACAATATATAGCTAAATTGGTGAGATTAAATGTTCAACTCAACTTGCCTCATCTCACCTCAACTCAATGGCAAATCTTCTCTTAGTGAATAGACCCCACTATGTTTGTGACATTGCACTCACAAATTCAAGGAAATAGCAAGTTCATCAGTAAAAAAATCTTTAATTCCAATGCATTGAAAAAAAGCAAAAAGAAAAAAGCTGAATGGCATAGTATCTTTACACTAAAATAGTTATATTACAATTACAGCAGCCTTTGCATGTAGGAAAATGTTTACTAATATCTTATAAATCTCACTGGACCACTAGGTGAGGGTCTCTCTGAACTTCATCAATTAAATGAAAATGTAGCTGCTTGCAGAGTATCCTAATCCTCAATGCGTTTTACTGGCTCTCGACTGTACAGCTTCAACATGAAGTGGGATATACACTATATGGACCTAACCATTACACCAACAGGGACTTTTATGACTTTGGATAGTAAATACATTCCATTCCATTTTATCCCAAAGGTGTTCAGTAGGGTTGAGGTCAGGCCTCTGTACAGGCCAGTTCTTCCACACCAAACTCATCCAACCATGTGATAATGGACCTTGCTTTGTGCATTGGACACAGTCATGCTGAAATAGAATAGGGTCTTCCCCAAACTGATCCCACAAACATGGAGTAAGTATAGCATTGTCTAAAATGTCTTGGTATGCTGAAACATTAAGATTTCCCTTCACTGAAAGTAAGGGGCCTGGCTCAACCCCTGAAAAATGGCTCCATACCATTGTCCCTCCTCCACCAGACTTTACAGTTGGCACAATGCAGTCAGGCAGGTAATGTTCTCCTGGAATCCACCAAACCCAGACTTGCCCATCAGACTGCCAAATAGTTAAGCATAATTAGTCACTCTCCAGAGCACTTTTCCACTGCTCCAGACACCAGTGCCAGCTTGCTTTACCACTCAATCAGATGCTTGGCATTATACTTGATGTGAGGCTTGCATGCAGCTGCTTGGCCAAGGAAATCCGTTCCATGAAGCTCTCGTCACACAGTTTTTGTATATTAATGCCAGTTGAAGTTTGGAACCCTTCAGTTATGGAATCGACAGAGCATTGGTAATATTACACACATTGCACCTCAGCACTCTGTGACCCAGCTTTACGACTTTACTTGTAAATGCTGGTCCTAAACGCATCCATGTTCCAATAATACCACTTACAGCTGACCATGGAATATCTAGATGGATGAAATTTCATGAACTGACTTATTGCAAAGGTAGCATCCTATCACAGTGTCACTCTTGAACTCATTGAACTCTTCAGAACTTTCATACACATTAATTCATAAATTAAGTGGTGTGTAACAATACATTTGTCCATATAGTGTACAGGTTTTATTGTGCCATTCAGTTTTTCTACTTTGTGCTTTTTAGATAAGTTTTAAAGATGTTTTTACAAATGAAAGTGTTTTAATATGTGTAATCACTCTACACTATTATTGGACTATTCTTGTTTTTCCCTTTTACCTTTTACTAGGATTTGAGTGCTAGCAACTTTAGTTCAGTGTTGGCATGTACAAAATTGTATATTGGTATATATTTGCCAGGATGTACTGGAAAACCAGAGCATATCTGAACCTTCCTTTTTAAGCACTTTGTGATGGGTTACACTAAATGCAGCCTGGTAGTAAGCATCTTACAATTACTGTCTGTTTATGCAGGTGATTATGTTGGCCTAATCATCAAAGTTTGAATGGTCTCCATAAAGAGCTTGGTCTAGAGAAAATTATATCTCCATTTTGTCAGATACCATGTATACAAAAGAATTGTGCGTCAATGTTCTAAAACTGGAAAAAGCTAAAATGTTCCTGTTAAGTGCCCTGCATTTAGTATTTTGCCCAGTGATAATCCTTGATACTCAGATTATCTCTCTATACATTCATCAGTTTATGTCTTGTATGAGGTCTTTAGATGTGAGAGCCAGTTTGCTACTATATGTATATATGTGTGCGTGTTTGTGTGTGTGAATATATATATATATATATATATATATATAAAATGTGTGTGTGTGTATATATATACATATATAATGTGTGTGTGTGTGTGTGTAAATATATACATGTATATACTGTATATGTGACCTTTTTAACATTTAGCATTTGGGTCAAAATGGTTTTGACTTTAGAGGTTGTGTCCTTGATACCTTTCCAAAACAAATCTCGTTATTGAGACATTATGATGACTATTAGACTAAGGGCTTCCAAGATGACAGTGTCAACATTTGGTAATATGCTGTGTGTTGCCAATTAACCTGTCCTGCCATACAGGTTAAAATATGCCCTCTGTATCAAACTGGAGCAAAGGACAAAATAAACCCCTGCAGGAGTTCATTCTAGATTTTTCCCTGTCACTCACTCCTTCTTTATCATTGCATGAACTGAGAAGTCTGTTTTCAAGCAATTAAACTGAAAACAGATCTGATAAAGAAGAACATTCCTCCCTCCTCCTGTGACACAGCGTCTCGGGGTCCTAGTAATTCCCCCTGTCAGCACTGACAGGCTCATCACACTGGGAGGACTGACGGAGCATTATTACTGGAACACTGAGATCTACCTCCCACTGAGAGATGGATATGTGTATGCAGTGTATCCACAGTTAGCATTGTGGGTACAATTTATCTAGGCTTATTTTGTAACCCTTCACTGGGGAAAACTGGACTATCTTTCAGCTAACAGTAAATCCCGCCATTTTTTTTTTCAGTGTAGAGCACGTATTGAATATACAAAGTGCTATTTCAAAGTGGCAGACTTCATGGAAAAGCACAGATAATTATATAAATTCCAATTTTAACAAGCTTGTTTTGCTTGCATGTTGTCAACTAATCCGTAAAAATATCACAATAAAAAAAAAATCTCAACTCAGAGGATTATAAAGATTTCACTAAAAATACTTGTTTTATGTGTTTGTGGAGAGATGAAAAATGTTTTCAATACAGACTCACGCCGTGCATGTACCCTTCTTACCAAAGAGTTGGGAATAAGCTGAATAAATAGTGCTTCACCAGTATAATCTAAAAAAAAACCTACTAATTGTGTTACAACTGCTGATTATGGCCTTTTTTGAGAACATAACGGATAACCTCTTTTTACATTTTTTTTTATACCTAATGGAATATGTTTGGACAAAGCTAATAACAATGTCTTCTTGTAGAGGTTTTTTTTTATTAACCCCATATTGACAGAGTTTGATAGAGGAGCTAATAGCAAAAAAACACAATGCAAGCTTTCTGTTCATCAGGATGTAGTATTCCCATTAATCTTAGCAGAATTGATCTGCCTCTCGCACTGGGAATTTTATATTGAATGGTGCTGTGATAAACCAGTTATTTCTACATTGGCCCAGATGCAGCAGACAGGAGCTCAATGTTTGTCATTCTAGCCCGTGATGCGTGGAAATGTCAATTACTCATTCAAACGTCAAATTCATGGCTTGGTACGGAAAGGGTTAACGTGGAGTATACTAAAACTAACTTTTATGGATGGGATTATTTGAATCCTATCCCTCTACTTATCATAATAATGCCATATATTTAATTTACCCAAGAAAGAGGGCAGCTAACAATGAAACATAGAAACATAGAATGTGTCTGCAGATAAGAACCATTCGGTCCATCTAGTCTGCCCAATTTTTTTGAGTACTTTTATTAGTCCCCCGTTCCCGGTCTTATAGCTAGGATAGCCTTGTGTGTATCCCACGCATGCTTAAAATTCTTGACTGTGTTTACCTCTACCACTTCTGCTGGCAGGCTATTCCATACATCCACTGAAGGCAGTGACATACTATTTTCAGCTCTTCCTTTGGACTGAGCACATACATTAAAAGCACAGGTGTAATATCTGGAGCTCTGGGAGGGGGCAGGTGATTACTCAGTAAGCAAATGTGTATTTCATTCTCCATAAAGACCTACATTCAGTTATATTTGTGTTGGCTATGTACCTTGTTTCATGAGGTGTCTTGAGCGGATTTTAAACCTGCTTACTTTTCTTATTGGCTCAAACTATTGAATTCTAGAAAAGTGTGGAAAGCATTTCAGCTAGTTTCATAGATGTAACAGCCTTATTGGGTTATGTGTTTTTAAAATAGTAGATGGTGATAAAGATTGAAAAAAAAAAAAACACTCCAGCCCATCAACTTGACCCTATACTGAAGAGGTTTACAAATGATTTTTGTTTCCAAAATGCATAACTTTCAATTTTCAATGTTAATGCTTCTCTCCCATTGCTTAGCCAGTGCCCTAATGTCTCCAAATTGGATTCCTTTTGTAATACTGACATTGGTTTTGAACCAATCTTTTAGCTCCATTCCAAGAAAAATCCTTTAAAATTAAACATTATCTGGCCTTTACTGGGGTTTTATGGATGTTTTTGAAAAATGTTTTTTCTAATGTGTGCTTTTAACTGCTTCTAATCAACCAACCTTTCCATCTCACTATTCAATGGACCAACATTATCATTCTTGTGCTTTTTTTGTGATTCGTTTTGTGTTGGCAATTATGCATTTAAAAATTTGAGAGATTGCTTTGCTTTCTTTGGCTATTGTTTTTTCCCCATCTAATTTAGCAGGCTTTGTGTTTTAAAAGCAGTGCTGCTGATACAACTGCTTTATACACTTTAAACGCCATCTTCTTTCTTTTTAATTCCTGACTAACATTTCTATTCAGTCACATTGGTTTTAATTTGCTTTTGCTACATTTGATTCTGCATGGTATATATATACACATGTTTATTTTTCTAACATTAGTTTGAAGCGATTACATTTATCCTCTATTTTTTCCTGAGAATGATCCATCCCCGTCAGAGAGTTCTTCATATGTTCTTAGTGTGCTGTAGTTTGCTTTGGGAAAATGAAGCAATTTGGTAACCTTTCAACCAATTATATTTTTTTTATTGCTTTCAGAACAGAAATGCGGCATTCATTTAAGAGTCTCAACAAGCTGTTCGTTTGGGGGCTGGACCACCCAACTCTTGTTGCTGTCTGGTTAGTAAACATCCCCTATGATTAAAGCTTGACCCAGCTACAAAGCTCTTACAGCTTCCAAAAGAATTCTGATCTTCTCCATTAGTATTAATTTATAAAAGATAACTTTGATTAAAAAAAACAAGCCAACATATATAGACTCAATACCAACCTTTAAGCAGTGAACAGGGATAACAGCAACTGGAAGTATTTGAGATAGATCATATGTTTCACTTCCATTATTGATCACTGTAGCCAATATATGATATCACTAGGTCCGTTGTTCATACTTAATAGCTAACACCAGTAAAAAAAAGTATTTGTATATATGTAAATCTATCACTTATGCCACATCTGTAAGAATATAACATAGTCCAAAGGGCAATCTGTGTGCGGTAATGCTATAGTGTGTACTGTCAATGGATAACTATGGTAAACTTCCCAATGTACCAATAGTATAAGGTTTGTGGGCATATTGCATATTTTAGAGCATATTGTAATCTCCTATGGTAAATTCTACCCACAATGCTTCCACACTATTCACAGTGCCTTAATATACCACTGCCTTCCTTAATAATAAACTGTATCACCTCCCCTTTTTTATTTACTCAACTGACATTCATCATAAGTGTATACCCATCTAAATGTAATGTCTAAGAATGGGTGTAATCTCACTGGTTTCTGGGATCAGTTAGAGGATTTTACTAATTGCATGCCCTAATATCTCTAACTCACTCTATCTTATATTCACTTCTTGAATTGCTGGCAAACACTGGAGGTTGCTCCCTCCAGTGGAGGTAGATATAGATATAAATTACTTTTAACAGGTTTTAATTTAGTTACCGCATCTGCGAATCCCACAACATCCTGTGTCCTTTTACCAAAACAAATTTCTACATTTTGTTTCCTAGCTACAATATTTCCCTTTATTTATGCTATTTCCACCCCCTCAACTCATAATTTATGCAGTGCCTGCATCACTGAGGTACAGCCCACCACTACATACTGATCCTAGCACCCATGACACAAAAAAGGCTGTATCAGAGCCTCAACAACAAATAAACCTGCCTTACTTACTAACGAAATTACCGATCACCTTCCTAGATTTTGGGGTTCACTCTACACTGGCTGCCACGCAACTTGCTGCCAGGATAGCTAGCAAACTCCATCAATGCTACATCTGATCTAATGACTCCAGCATCTTCACATAAGCGGGCAAACATTCTAGGAAAATGTTGTTCTGGACAAGTTCATCCTAAGACTGGTACCACCTACTGCCCCTTGCACAGTTAATCAATTGTACATACCGCCTCTACCCCATCTCATCCCTCACTTACACTGACCCCCAGCCAGTGACAGCTGTGCGATAAGTAAGTTCCTATTCATGTTGTCAATGGAGATTAGAAAGTGCCTCCCTTATGACAGTTAGTCAAGTATGTCTGAACCCATTCCACAGCAACGCTGCCCTGGGCACCTGCATTACAATGCACTGAATTGTATTTCTCAAATATCCTAGCACACACACACTCATAGACCCTAATCACAATCTAAAATAATATAAAAAAAGTCTCCTTCCCGTCTCATCTCCTTCCCGACTCTTAAATTGGCACTTAAATAGTTTGCACTTAAACAGTAGTCTTCTCAATTACCATGGCTCACAGATCCATGTTAAATACAGCTCCCACAACATGAAGTCATTGTATGCTAGGGGGTAAAAATGGACCCTCCTGAATATGTTACATATTGGCTCATCTATTGCAGAGAATCACTTGCTCTGCAGTTCATGTATGGCTCTCCATCTCTTACACACTATACAGACACCACCTCCTTATCCATTCCTCTCACTCCCTTTCCCGCCCCTACCCTGCTGCAATAACGGAGACATGAGATGACCTTTAACAACACTTTGCAAAAGTGTGACCATTTGTAAGATTTTTATTTCACTAATAGACAAGTTCATGTAATTTCCATATGGTGGTAAATCTGATTTTGCATGAGTTACAATCCATTTAATGCCGCACCACAGGCACTAAATATCAAACTGTGAAATTATATTGTTTGTGATTAAATTGTCTTTACAGGGCATTTACATCTCTTAGTATCAATGCATAAAGTACTTTGCACCTGCTAGTCTCACCTGTGTTAAAAAATGGGTATAATTAACTGTAGAAGTTATTTCCTTTAAATAATGTCCAGGGACAACAGCAGAAGTCTTGGGGCCCCTTACAGAACAAATGGTCTGGGCCCTCACCTGCCCCACTCAATTTCTCCTTTTATTATTAGCCCTACATCCCTTGCTATACCACCACATTGCACACCCAGGATATGCCTCAGCATAGGCACTATCACCCACATTGCAAACCCAGAACTTGCCCCAGCACCTCACCACCCACAGTGTAAACCTCAGCAGACATGCCCCATCACTCACATTGCAAACTATGGACTTACCGCAGCCAGCACCTCACAGCTCCCTGCATCAACATGTTCAGGTGGGTGGTAACTTCTCTTTGGTCATGTTAAAACCCATTATATTGTAGTTGATTCAGACCAAGATTGTTAACATTTGATTGGACTGAAATGAGGGGTGTGCGAAGATGTACACTTAGCAATATCCATCTCCAGAGCGAGTATGTGTTTCAGCCGCCAAAATATAATAAAAGGTTAATTTATTGGTATTAATTTGAAATATAATTATGTTCTTTGTTCTTCAAATGCTAACGTGGCATCTTTTAACTTGGGATGGTTTGAGGATTGGCAGGCCTGCCATGTGATCCAGTGATAAAAGTATAGTTTTCCATAAAGACAATACTGAGTAGACTAGGATTACTCAGTCTCCACTGGCAACCCTTTCCTGTGTATATTCCTAGAGCAGTAATGATTACAATTGGTCCTGCAGATGTTTAGGAACTACATATACCTTGATAGAAACATAGAAACATAGAATGTGTCGGCAGATAAGAACCATTCGGTCCATCTAGTCTGCTCAATTTTTTTTTAGTACTTTTATTAGTCCCCCGTTACCGGTCTTATAGCTAGGATAGCCTTGTGTCTATCCCACGCATGCTTAAAATCCTTGACTGTGTTTACCTCTACCACTTCTGCTGGCAGGCTATTCCATACATCCACTACCCTATCAGTAAAGTAATACTTCCTGATATTACTTTTAAATCGTTGCCCCTCTAATTTAAGACTATGTCCTCTAGTTGTGGTAGTTTTTCTTCTTTTAAATATACTCTCTTCCTTTACTGTGTTGATTCCCTTTATGTATTTAAATGTTTCTATCATATCCCCCATGTTAAGTCTTTCCTCCAAGCTATACATGTTAAGATGCTTTAACCTTTCCTGGTAAGTTTTATCCTTCAACCCATGAACCAGTTTAGTAGCCCTTCTCTGAACTTTCTCCAAAGTATCAATATCCTTCTGGAGATACTCCAGTGCTCTGATGCTGTCCACTATGCGACCAACTGAGCCTCATGGGATATGTAGTTCAACCTACTTCTGCAATGCCAAGGTTAGTTTTCTTCTGCCTTTTACCATGTAACATTTAGCTGTCTGGGAATGCTGTTTAAATGTTCTAAACTTCAAATTCACTCCCCTTTGTCTAGACGACAGATATTTCGGGACCTTTTGTACAGCAGCCATTTGTCTATCTTGGACAGCATTCATCCTGCTCATACAATGCCGAGTCTTTCAGAGCCAGTGGTGTATAAGGGATTGTCTTTCGTATTATTCTAGATAAGGTCATTTTGAAAAATTGTAAGGCTGTTTGAAAGGTGTGGTTATTTTCTCTGCTCAGAAATGGCTTCAATTATTTTCTGATTTTTTTTTTTAAAAATACATTTGCATATTAATGCAGGCCAGAGTATCATAATGCCACCTACAAATTTTCACTGAATATATTATACCAAACATTTGCATATCATAAATAATGTTTCTGTAGACCACAAAGGCCAGTTAGTACTTACAATATGATGTGCATGAATGTGCCACTTACAGTGTAACTTGCCTAGCGAGGAGGAAAGGTACTAAATTGGATTTAAATACATGAAGCCTCACAGATCACCAATGCCCAGCTTAGAAGCTAACTAGATGACAAGTAAAAATCCAATTCTTTGCAAGCTGTTATGCTCCAGATACTGTGTACCATACCTCCCATGGTGCTTGGATGTCAAAACTTTAACTTATGTTTATATATTGATTACGAAAGCTTAGTTAAGAACATGATCTATAGACAGAACAGACAGTGTTTGCACATTTTGAGAAGTGACTGGCAATCTTGGGCACACCAGTTGATAGTGATAATAAGTCCAATAAAGCTCAAGCAAACAAAGGAAGTCATAGCCAACTGGAAAGCAGAGGCTGTTAGTATGTGTAGACACTAATACGATGGTGAGTGGAAAAGGAACCCATAACAAGGAAGGAGACATATAAGAGAGGACTTTGACTGTGAAAGGAAAAAATGGAACTGACACACAAGCCAAGGAGTAAGTCAGCTGTAGTTGTGCTCATGTGGAAAGCAAGTGTCCACAGCTTTCAGATCTAATCCTTGTCCTGATCCCAGATGAGACAAGCCATAATAGTGGATGTAGCTAATAGCCTTTAGAGGTCTAATGACAGGACACACAACAAATGAAAGCAGCTTTGGAATGCCTGTGTATAGAACCTTCAGTCCCAGTCATTTTGTAGCTTATTAATTTGTATAGTGTTTATTCAAACTGTTCTGATTAATCTACATAAAACTCATATTCTCATAACCTGGCTATCGGGGGATGAACTTGGGAAATTGCAAAAAATGCTATCACTTTACCTAGAATAATGAATTTAAAGACTACTTATGCATTAAGCTTAGCTTTCATTTTGAAGCCCTGCTTAAGTATAATAATGGCGAAAAGTGGAAGTTAATTATGGATCTATTTAAATGGAAAGACCTTCAAATGGTGGCTTGGATGGGTTAATTTACTATAGCTAAAGCCCTTTTTCACCTTACATCCATACCCCCTTCAAGTTATCACCATTACACTCCAGCAATATCAGATAATTATTTTCTCATTATATATGGATAGGGTGAAAACCTAGGATTTGAAATACAATTATTGCTGTACATAAGAGAGAGGATCCTACCTAGATTATTTTTTTCTACACAGGGCATGCATGCCTACGTGTGCAATATCTTGGTCGATTATCAAATACTCAGATTACAGCTGGTTTATAATGAAATGTTTACCCTATCATCCTTGCATTTTATTTTTTTTGTTTTTACCACTAGAAGTCCTGCAACCCAACCTTTCCCCCCGGCGAAGTGGGACGCTGGGGGGGGGGAGCTTGGAAATTAGTGACAGCACCACCACACATACACGGGGGCCCTGTCACACTTCATGCGCAGTGCTTCATCTCTGGTGTCCCAGGGAGAATCTCCATATAACACCATTTTTTTCCGGGTTTTAATCCCGCCACCCCTCCAAACTCTACCTCAGTTCTTAAAAGTGGGACAAAGGTAGAGCTGGAATAAAAGTGGCCCTTTACCTCGGGTAGAGGTATATAACCAAATTAAATTCCAACATAAAATGAAGCAACACTTTTATGCCTCATTGGGTCAACTCGGCAAACACAGATATTTAGCTTCACTGGACTCAAACTGATATTTTCAATTTGCAAGACCACTCCCTCGCAGGATGCCTTCTCAGGTGACTGTCCTATTCTCTGTACCACGCGGTTCTGGATTATATATATATATTTTTCTCTTTAATGGATGAATGTTGGTTGAATAGTCTACTCTGGCATTCAAGCACTTTACTTCAAATGGTTTAGTGACCACAAGACTGATTGTACAGTATAACTCATATTTTCTGTTGATTTATTGTGGCACCGTTTAATTTACCACTGTACTAAAGCATTTTGCTCTTAATGATTAGTACTAATGTTATGTCTGTCTGCTAAGAATATTATGAATGTTTTGTCTATGTATACTTTTGTACTTATTAAATTAGACTTATTACTTTCTTTTGATAAATGTTTTCAACTATAAGATACAATAAATAATAATAATAATAATAAAAAAGAGAACAGTAAACTGAGCATGGATTGTAGTGACTGCATCTGATGATATAATTAGTATATAAACCTGACACTGTGAATGAATCTACAAACAAGTCATTCTTCACCCAGCTGAGAAATAACCTGAGTTTTGACATGTGGTTGTTTCTGTGTTGACCACCTCTCCAGGGTGGCTGCCATCTGTCTAGCTCCACACAATCTCTGAACATGTTCTCAAACATTCAGTGCAAATGGAAAGCTGTTCCGTAGCTCTTAATGAACAGAAGACCGTTACTCTTTTACAATTAACTACTGTATGCCTCTGCAGCTACAGCAATTGTGTCTCTGTCCATGGTCCTGAAACCTGTTTGAACCGAATCTGTCAAATATGACCTGCAGTATTTAGATACTGCTACTCAAAGGACAACTGTAGCAAGTGTAGGCATTATATGTAGAAATGCTTTAATACTACAAATAATCTTTACTCCATTTAGCTCTAACAGGAGGCATTTTGCTTAGAATCTTTGGTCAGATGGGTCAGATCTTAGTTCATATGAACAAAGCTGAGTGAAGAGTTGACTCAAGATTCTAAACATGTCTGTCCCAAGATTCTAAACATGTCTGCCCCCTGAGAGAACTGAATAGAGTAAAGAAGGTTCAACAAGGTACCCAATTTGTATTATTTCATTAAATAATTTCTTTAGAAATCATCTGCACTTGATACAATCTTTCAATTAAACCTAAATTATTTTTGTGCTTTAATCTGTGCAGAAACAAATGTGACACATTCAACTGGTTAAAAGGAACATAAATCCACCAACTATTTGTATAAATTGAATCTATTCAAGCTTATTTTATTTTACTACATTTTAGTATGGGTGGGTTTATTGCATGCCTATAATGTGTATTGAAACTTTAAAATATTGATCTCTGCGATTAGAAAAAAATAGAAAGAAGAGTTTGGTATTATAGCTCAGTTTTCTATGATAAATTATATATACGCTCGTGGTATTTAGAGATAGGGTATAATCCATCTCTAGACAAACTTAAAAAAAAAAAAGTTTGAATTGGAATGGAGAGATTAATATTGAACACAAATGTCATAAAGCTTTAGGCTCTAAACCTGTCAAGTGACAGACGATTGAGAGAAAAAACATTTTTCTAATGCCAAGAAAGCTTTTAAAAATAAAACTTGACCCCCAAGACGCCACTAAAGATTACTGTCATTCAGAGGCACGTTGAGTCTGCTCTTTTACACTAGGTTTATATTACATGCAGTCAGCAACACATGTTAAGAGATAAAGCACCTCTTTGCCTATCCTTACCCTCAACCTCGTTGATTTGTCCCTGCTGCACGGAAGCTGTTAAAGACCTGTCACAGGAACAGCAGCAGATGGAGCAGGAGAACAGCCCTGGATGAGGGCACTCTCCTCCGACTCTAAATTATTAATGCTTAAGCTGTCACATCTCCACCGCGAAGCGTTCCACTAACTGGATGGCATCCGAACCTGTATATATGGCAGCATAGTCATTTTACTTCTACCATGCTATGCTAAAAACAGATTCATTTATATAAGGAGTGTGAAATATTTGTAGTCAAAATGAACATTGGAAAATTATATGCTTTGCAACCAGGGGAACTTATGTTTTGTGTGTTTTGGTACTTTGTAGGCCCAGCTTAGAAATTTTACGTGCTCAACTTGGGCTTAATTAACCATGAAAGTAGGGAGTGTTGGTTGTCTATGAATAATACGCTTTGCAATTTAAGTGATATATATATATATATATATCTCATCCAGTCTTATAATATTGTGAGATAAAAACTTTGTACATAATTAGACTTAATGAGAAGTCAATTAGCTTATCTCAAATGTAATACTACCATTCTATATGACCTGAATACAATTTCATTTAGGGCACTTTTTATGAAAGCAGAATATATGTCCCCAGATTCAGGAATGTGCAGATCTGCCCCTCTAATTACAAAACAGAAGCTAGTTGCACTGCTTGTTACTATGGCATGCATGAGATAGTCATCTACAAAATAGGGCCAAGTATCCTACATCTCTGCTCCAAACGCCTCTGTAGCCAATGGCTGCTTGCTCACTGATGTGCAGTAATTGTTCATATGATCCAATATTTGTGAACTGATGCCAGGTTAGCCATGTGATAATGAGCTTCAGCCAGACAAATCATTCTTGAAGGCTGTACTCTATTAAAGTAAAGTTGTTAACGGGGCAGAAAATTGGACTACAAGATTAGAGAGGGTATCATGGCCGCTGGTGACCTTATGCACGCTAACAAGCAAGCAATCCCCTTTGTCCTTTCCAGAGTAAGCAGCATTTTACATCCCCTTGTAAAAATAGTTGCTAAGCCTTCAGAACAATCCGTGATTGGTAACTTCATGGAGAACAAGGAAAGAAAAAATGCTGCTCTTACAAAATGATTTTATGAGGACATAAAAGACAAATCGGAAGACAATATTTGAGACACTTCATTTTAAGTCTCGCCTCTTCTGTTTCCCAACATGTTTTCTCTTTCATAACAAAAGGGAATTGTGCACAAACTGCAGTTTTTAATTAATTGCCCCAATGGGCTTTCTTACAGCTGAGCTGCGTCAGCTATTCTTGGAAGGCAGAATTTAACCATTCAAAGGCTTCTGTTTCTTCCAGCGCTAAAGGAGTTAACCCTTCTGCTTATGAAGAAGACCCAAAGCATATATTTTGAATTAAGGCTGTTGGTTTTCTAGCTCTGATTACCCTGAAGGATGTGAGCAGGATGAAGGCATGTAAGAGGGGGCTTTGGGAGGATATAAGCAGGGTTGAAGTAAGTGTCAGGTAATTACAGATGCATACTTCTGCAAAACAAACTACACAAACAGGGAGTGTGGTCCTGTCACTATATCCACGTGTCAGGTGATTCCTTACTGAATGACAGTGACTGAGAAGCTGATGTGCAAAGGGAAATAGCAGGAATTTTTATAATCAGAGAAACTTGAGGAAATGGTGGTGAGAAAGATGATCTCAACCTACAGTTAGGTGTGCAGGAAATAATGCAGTGCTAATGCTGTCGCCTAAACATTTTCATCATAGTTTTCATCAACGGCATGTTTTCAGTGATGAAAACTAAACAATAAAATTAGGACTAAAATCCATTGCAATTTTCAACTGATGAAAATGCAAGGGAGGGGCTATTGGATTTACCTATTTGGATTTCTGCCAAAACCCAGTCTCCTGACGATCTGTAGTTTGATTGGCTGAGACGCAGGCTTCCTGTGTCTGTCTGCCACCTGGAGCAATGCCCTGTAAGCCACAGAGCAATAGGATGCACCTCCATCTAATTTGCCTGGTACTATCATGCAAGTTTTTCCCCTCCTGTCTCCCTAGCAAGTTAACTTAACTATGTAATGGCCTTCTCAGACCTGTTCCCTCCATCACTGCTGAATATTTAGACTAAAACTAGACTAAAACTAAAACCATCCAGATGACTAAAATATGACTAAACTAAAATGGCATTTTAGTCAACACTATTGTAACAAGATGCCAAGAGCGATGAGGTCTCTTGCCTTTTGGTACTTCCAGATGATCTCTCCTCTGATTCCGTTCTGCTAATTCATTCCCATAAGAGCTATTTTCTCCAATGCTGTTCCAGAATCTTTTCCCCAATATACATGGATTGGATGACACTAGTCTTATTAGGTTTCAATAAGAATCACATTTATTGAAGGACACACAGGATACTTATACTTTTCCACAATCAAGATAACCATAATTGAACAATAGAGCTTTTAAACAGATTAGAACACACAATGGGAATTTGGAGCCACCAGGGTTGGCGACCAATCAGAGAAAAGGGGGCGGTGTTCCTGCTCAGCCAAAGTGGTGCCATATTTACCTGTTCATGCTAAAGCATTAGTTTTATGTCAAGGCTAAGAAACCTGAAGTTCTTAAGATGTTGTTGGGCTACAATTATGTACGAATGTAAATCCAGCTGGAGCTTATGGGAGCTTTTCATTTAGCTCCAGAACTAAAAAAATATGATGTAGGGCTGTGATGGACAACTGGAAATCCCCCAGCTGTTGCTAGCATAAGCTGTGCTAACAACATTGCTGCCAAAGTACCTTTTGGTGACTATTTAACTAAGGTTTAAAATATTTCATAATATATGCAATATTTGATACATATATTACTAAATCTATAAATATTTTTAAAGCATGTAAGTGGTTGACTGCCTTGCACAAGCTGGAAGAACATGAGACTAATGGTTAAAAATTAAGTGTCTACTGGGAGAAATAGAGAAAGTGGATGAAGAGAAAAAAATGTTAGCGAAAATGGAAGTAATAAAGCTATGAAAGGGGTGAAATACGGGTCTATTTATGAAAGGTTAAGTGAGAAGTGAACTGTAAAAATCGGGTATCGAAAGTCTCCAGTGATGTTTCTGTGCTGCAGAGAGAAGGGGAAGTGCTGTTATTGTGTTAGCAAGTTGCTGTTCTGCACAGGATGTGTTAGTAATGGTTTTGTGTTTTAAGTGTGTGTGTGTATATGTGAAGAATATACATATATATAGATGTGTAATGCCAAATGAATGGGCGGATATAAAATGTAACTGATATTCAATATTGACTTGGCAATTGAATTTGTTACAGTGCATACAAGGCTATTAGTTCCATATGGCTATTAGCTTGTGCATATAGGGCCAAAGCTGTTTGTAATGTTGTGACTATGGAGTCCATGCACCTGGATGACTAGTAAACTAGGATCATAGTACAAGTTATGTAGTGTAGATTATAAAGGCATTAGAAGGCCATTTCATAAAAATAGATAAAACAATGTAGGACTCTGCCTACAACGATGGATGGAAGTTGAACATGTGGAGCACAAGATGTAGAGAAGGGTGTGTCATTGAGAAATGTCATTTGATACTATTGTTTTAATCATATGATATAATTTACTATTAAAAAAAATATATATGATGAAAATATGCCATAAAAAAAACATTTGGACCTGATTTTTTTTAAAACAATTACAAACAGTAAAAAAGACTATACAGTTTTCCTAATATTTGTCCTGAGTTTAGAAATAGCAATGTTTCTACGTTTTTCTATCCTTTCTTTCAAGTAATAATCAATAGTAGTCTTTTTTGTTTCCTAACCATTTTCTTCCACAGTGACCTTTTGACCCTAACCCAGAATATAATGTGTTTAAAGCAAGTGATAAATATGCATAAAGTGCCAAACCAAATGTGAACACTTACAGAAAAGATGAAACAAATCGTCTTAATATATCTATATACAAAATCTTAAATATATAGTGAAACAAGTGAATCTGTGAAAAATACACAAAATAAATAAAACATAAAATATGGATAAATATGATGAAATATGGTGCGATATAAATATAAAATATAACCAAATGATACAATTCACTTGAGATGAGTGATCTTGTGCAGAATATCCTAAAAAAAAAAAAAAAAAAAGAAGGATATTCTGCACAAGATTGCTCATCTCAAGTGAATTGTATCATTTGGTGACATTTTGGCTTGAGACCACCATTGGATTGCTCATCCATCCCTTCCTTTTTTTCTTAGAAGAACTATAGTTAGCTTTTTTTTTTTTTTTTTGTCCTAACAGTAATATTGCTGACTGCCTCTAGGGGCAGTCAAGCAACAGTTTCAGAGTGATATTTTTTGGAGGAGCATGCTCCTCTTAAATACGGCATCCACGATCACCGGGTGAGTAAGGCTACATGAAAACTCAGGATGTATATATACGTTCTCATAGTCCTCAAGGACCATGCTTTTCAGGACGTGTGTATACACGTCCATGTGCGTTTAGGGGTTAATACTGGTCCTGAGTGGAGCTCCACACTGTATATATCTGGTATGTTGTGTATATGTATTGTTAGGTATCTTACTATACTTGTTTTATGTGACAATCTACTTTTTACAATGACATGATACACTGATATTTATCTTTTTTCTGTTGTATTTTATAGTTTGTCTTTTTTTTGCATAAAATAAAAGAATAAAAATGAGGAAAGAGAAAAAGGAAAACGTTTACACGTACTGTGCTGACTATATAGTTGGTATGAGCGAAAGATGAGAGTTGAAGTAGTGGAGTGGCAGGTAAGCCTCTTGGAAGAGATGAGTTTAAAGGAAGATTAAAAAAAAAAACAAATTAAGGAAGGGAACTAAATGTTATGTGGTCATAAGTTTGAGCATCTTACTAAACTTACCCTCATTTAGTAGAAGTTTGCTCTGGAAGCTAATGTACTTAATGCCATTTTTTATATACTTATATACTTATATACAATACTCTGCATTATAATTACTATAATACCTCTTTCTTAAGTAAATCTGGACTTATGTATGTTTAATCACAGGATTCTATTGGCTAATACCTTTGGGGTAGAAAAACAACTACTGAGATCCGTCAGCAGCAATTTAGAACGGGTCACAGGGTACATGCGTTAAGTGGATAGAACAAAGATTGAAAGGATTGAAAAGGTTGACGAGGAGATATTTATCTTCAGCAGATGCCATTTTGTGCCAGTTCTTAGCAGACTTGAATTGGCATGCTGGTGTCGAAATTAAGGCATGAAAGAGCAATTAAAATCTGAAAAAACGCTGAAGATTTAAAAGGTAATTTCAGAGAATATTTTAAAAGCTGCAGATATCAAAGGGATACGATGCATTCCCCTGCAGGCCAGCTCCCCGGAGTCATTTATGAATCAAAAAAAGTCTTTTTTTATTTTTTTTTTACAAGCAAAATTAAGTTGCCAGATGTACGCCAATAAATCCAGCCTTCCACACGACAGGCCAGACACTCCATTAAAATGAAAGATTTTATCTCGCTTTACAACCTTTCTGCCTTGTACCATGACAGCAGGTAATTAAAACAATAAGTGTTTTCTGATGTAGCTTTTGCAAAACAATAAAAAAAAAACTTTTTCACCCTCTCTCTCTCTCTCTTTTTTCTGTCTCCCAGCAGTGTGAAGAAGTTAAATGTGTATTACTTCTTCAATACCGCATCCCTGAAGATGTTCTTGATCCATTATAGAGAAATACAGTGCATCTCTGATAAGGCATCGTTTAGTGTCACACATACAGGGAAAAACCAATTGTACGCTATCAATTGTCAGGGTGTTCAAAGTTCAAAACCGAAACTTCTAAACCGAGCAGAAAACAATAAGATATTAATTTACATAAAAATATATAAAATCGAAATTATTGGTGTTTGTTTTAATCCGGTGGAAAATTGTAGTTTGCTAATTTTTCAGAGCAATTTAAAGCACCACATTTGTGATAGGTGCTAGCGGCAGTCTATAACTTAGCTAGAAAGCATCCTGGCTGCGGTACAATCAGATAATTATTATCTCTAACGCAGATACTCAGTGAGAGCTTAAACAACAGCATGGACCATACTTTGTTTTTCTCATTTTTGTTTTTACCTTCCACATATTCTGGGCACTTTTCAATCCTATCATTTGTATTTTAATAGCCAATAAACCAATGCCAAGTGGGAAGCACACAGCTAGCATAATGACAAACGTCCTCGCTGTACTCTGTCTGTTTATACAGCAGATATGCGTTCAAGAGCAGCAATATATGTTCAGGACCCCAACATGACACCCCTTCCCTAAGGGCTCAAGAAAGCTATTAAACACCACCTGCATTATAATTGCTTCTCTCCGCTATTTATAAATCCAAACACCATCGGGCTATACCATTTTGTAGGGAAATGACTTATCAGTTGATGATGACCCTGGACCGGCAGGCACAAGAGGGGATTATGCACACCCATAAGGCTTGAGTGTTGTCTGCTCTATTAGTTCGGATCAGATCAGCTATGAGATGCCAAAAATACCCAAATGTTTATGCATTAAATTCTACACGCTGCGCAAGTGGGGAAATAGTGGAATACAGAACTGAAGTTATCATATAATCCCTAACTATACAAAGCATGCCTGCACTGTATCTGTTCTGCTTTTTTTTTTACAAGTAAAATACAGAGCAATATCAGATGATGTATTGCCATACATGTAAATACAATTAAAACCCAAGGTTCAAATAGTAAAATCATTTTGAGGAGAAAGTTGGAAGAAGGGGAGAATGAACAAGCATTTGGAATAAAGAGATAAAAGATTTCTAATTTTGACAGGTTCATTTTAAAACTTGATAACTTTTAAAACTTGAGAACCATATAGAGTTAGTTCCTTGGTATTACTTAGGAGATGTTGAGTAGTCTGCATGGTCTGTGAGCTTGTGCTGGGTGCAATTGAGAGGGAAGCCATGTATGTTGTGGCTAGATCTGAGTGCAATTGCTAGGAGTTCTAATGAAATGAGAGATGGTAATGGAGGGAAACTAAGTCTAGTGTCATTTGACCAATGAAAATAGGAAGCAATTGACCTTCATATGGGCAGGAGGGTGAGAGTACATAATTGAAAGCCGGGTTTGCATTTTTAGGACCAAATTAAAATGCCTTGTGTCATTTGGATTTTGTTAAGCTTCTTATTTCCACTTGTGCAGAACAGGAGAGATTTTTTTGGGGGAGCGGAAAATGCACCAGATGACTAAAGATTTTATCTTGGTGGTGTTAGTCATGACCTCTTGATCCATGATAAAACCAACTTGGGCTCTGTGGATCATTGTTGGCATGACAGATGGAATTCTGAGGTCCACATTTTTCAGGAATGATATTGAACGTCTGCCCCCCATTCAGTTTTCTGTTCCATGGTTGCCCCCCATTCACCTTTCTGTGCCATGGCTGACTCCCCATCCACTTTTCTGTGCCATGTCTGCCCTCTACCTTGAGGAAGAGGGAAGTGCAATCCCTGGAAGTTTAAGGGGCAGCCCAGTGGTCTGTGTGTATAGAGGTCACATGATCTTGCACTCGGATGTGTGCTGGGCAGTGTAAAGCAGCAGAAGTAGAGGTCTGTGTGACAATTCTTGGGTGATAAGTTAATAAATGGGCACTCAAAACATGCATTTTAAATTTTAAATTTAAAAATACATGAACTAACGTGATGGTCAAGTGACCTACCCAATTTAAGACCGCGCTGCCTGTAACCTGATTTCTCCCACTACACTATCCAAGCAAACCCAAAGTGCTTGCACAGTTTCAGAGCGATGGAGGAACCAAGCCAACAGACATGTGACCAAGCACACAGAAGGATCGTTGTTGGTGGCATTTGTTATGATTTGCCAGGAGTGCAAACCAGGAGTGCAATAAGAGAATGTATCATTCCTGCTACATCTCCAATGGACACTAATTTTAGACTTCTCGAAAACAAGCAGAAAAGAAGGAAATAACTGGTCTGTTGGCGTGTACAGTATACATCTTTTTTTTAAAATGCACTGTACTGTAATTTGGAGTAATTAAACAGATTATCTATTATTATACTTTGAAAATAAAACTATATGATTATTTAGATGCTTACATAAAGTACTGTTAACTGCTTAGACTGGTTTTTGTTAGGGCTTTGGGACATAACACATTCCATCAGTGTAAAGAGACCAAAATCTATCAATTAGCAGCTTATATGGTTAAAAATGAGACCTCTAATTTTACTCTTGCGGGGAATCTGCATCATATTTGCCATTATATTATCTGTGAGTTTTTTGGTCACTGACAATGATTTTAATTTCTAGTTCTGATTGGCTCACAACACCATGCATCCACGTGCAATACAGTATTGATTTCACATATGGCCGTCAGATACTTTTATGTTGTGCTCATTCTCTACTTTATTAAAAAAAAAAAGAAAGATGAACGAAGGTGAATGTGCTAAAAACTGTGACTGACAGGTCAACCTTTCATTCGGATGTTCAAACAAAAAATGTATTGGGGAGCAACCATTCACAAGTTATTGTTATCCACTCCAAGAATAGCCACTTTTAGTATTAGTACCACTCTCAGTAGTTTTATCATATATAAAAAAAATACTCATATTAAAATATCACATGTATTATTATAAGGCATTAGGAAAGTCAATGTACCCAGTGTGAATTCATCTGTTTGTCTAGTAAAAAAAAATGACTAAAACGAAAGTTTTGAGGCTCAGCCATCATTCTGTTTGAGACTATTCTAAATAACAGCAAAGTGTTTTATCAGGAAGGAATGTTCAGTTTATTCTCTAGTTTTCAAATAGGCCCTGGGGATGTTACTTTATGCCCAGCATTCAGGGGATGTTACTATTACCCTACTTAAGGCTATTCATTTTGATCTACCTCAAAAGGATGCAGGGCTGTGTAAAACATACTGGAAACTGAACCTTCAATGATGAGGGTTGAACAGATTCGGCAGATGGCGCGATCTCCCCTGCTTATAATGGCGGTAAAGGAGCAAGCATTCTGTGGGGTGTTTAGAATTATTTTGAACTACTGTTGTTTTCCAGGTTATAAATCTGTGTGTTAGTCATACAACAGTATGCACTGTAGGATTTACCTGGTATTCCTGGTTACCTATTGGTGCTCTCTTACCTCATTCACTAATTCATCTAATAGATAATTCTGGACACGAGACGGAACAAACAGAAACCATGCGTGCAATCCCTTTTTTTGGCCCATGGAGATCTGATTCATTTGAAGCCATCCACATTTACAAACTGGTTTCAGTTTAAGCCACAGGTCATTTTTTTGGAGCGCTTGTCATGACTTATTCAATATGAATGCTCAAAAATGAGATTTCTGACTGTCTGTTGCTGAAATAAAAATATTTGTGAATGACAGGAAATTGTCATCTTAGCATCACAGCTCATGCAAATACTATACAATGGATTATTTTCCACAGATATTATACAGTCATCCAAAAACTATCTAGAAGCATGAATTAGGAAAATAACCCATTCACACAGGTTTTTACAGATTCTTCTTCTTTTAAAGAGAACTGAATGAATATAGGAAATAATAATATTCTCAAAAATAACAGTCTTGAGGCAAGTAAAGTGATTGACAGACTAGACACGCAACAAGAGAGATCCGGAGGAAAGTGTAACAGGAAGCCGCCGATTAAGGGTTAAGATGATAGAAAAAAGAAACGACCAACGTGGCAAAGGGGAAAGGAAGAGAAGAAGAAAATGCAGCATTATAAAGACACCAATGAGAGGAAATTGAAGGGCAGTTCAAGTGGAACAGATGGAATTTAGTGTCATAGAGCTAAAACTCACTGCGGCATGAGCATTGTATGGGAATACCAATGTTATCATTTCCCTTCCAAGAAATGCGGAGGCTAATTCAATGCAATGCTCGGCAGAGCTCTCTATACGGAACGAGATTTGTGAAGCAATGTTCTGCAGATATCTAGTCATATAGAAGTAGCTAAATATTATGCAGTTGTCTGTGCAGGGGATGACCCAGTAAAAAAAGAAAGACTCTACGGCTTTCTCCTCTGGGAGCATGGCTACAAAAACAATGCTTTGCAAAATTCTCTACAAGGCAAAAGGATTGAGAAACAAAGCTCTGTAGATCACTGTAAATGGGATTAGGCAAGTGAAGAAATACAGGGTTGAGTAAGCAAACCAGTGGACTGGGGGGCTGAGGTAAGAAAGGTAATGAGCTGCAGGGTTGTGGCCAGGATAACAATGAATTAAAGGTCAGGGTGATTTAAAACGGAAAGTGCCATGTCTGACTACAGAACATTTCATTCTTTAATAGGAACAGTGGAGAATCTGCTTGAGTTATATGTTGCAGAATTTCTTTTAACTGTCTACACCTGAAAGAGCGTTAAGCTTTCTGTAATACATCTTATATATTCAGATTTAATAGGGTTAAATGATATAATAATTACAATTTTAATAATAAAGACTGAACTATGTAACAAAATACCAGTGGTGCATAACATTTTTATACTTTTTACAATTCTACCATCATTTTAAAACACACCTTTTGACTAAATAGTCAACAGTGGATTTTTACGTTTGTTTTTAAGTATAAAGGTTTTATGACCTCTCTCAAACGCTGTTGGGGAGGGAGCATTAATTTTGGACAGACTTCAGTCTTATTTGACCACTGATTTGACCAAAGGGAGATCTGACCCTGCAGTTTGTCGCTATGTGAATAGTCAAACTGCATATGGAGTGAAGCTGCTTAATGCTGATCAGTTGATGGAATCTCAGTCGAGGCTCTGAAAGTAAGTCTCTGCTTTATTGAACTTCCCTTCAACTCTGCTGCTTATTTTTTTGTTCCATCACCATCCCTTTCATTGAGGACCCTTATGCATTACAGTAACTAATATCTTCAGTCCATACATCTCCATTGATTTCTTTCCCAACTAAATTATGAATCCCATCTTAATCTCACCTTAAGCCTAATATGTTCTTGTTTAAGCATATCAGTGCCCCATTGTGAACTGACAAAAGAGTTGTGAAAATGAGGCCAAAGTGCCAAATTACAATAATTCCAGAATTGCCTATTTACCCCCGATAGCAGGGAGCTTAATGCATTTTAGATGACATTCACCTCTATACAGCTGCATTAATTTCACATTTACATTGAAAATAGTTTGAACCCAAAGTCTGGCAAGCAAGGCACACAGGAAAAATTTGAAATAAAGGAAAAAGCAGGGAAATGCTAACCTAAACCACAACCAAACCTTGGGGAATAAACCAAACTGAACTGAATGACTCAAGAGTATACCTGTCTATTTATCTGTCTGACTAAACGCTGATCTCAGACAAACTATGGCAAGCTCCAGGTCGCTATTGTCCTGACTGTAGCAAGGGGCTAGTAGTTATGAAAAAAAAACAGCTTGTTTAGAAAAAAGATCAAATTTGAGGCACAGTTCCAGTTAGGTCAATGTCCAGTTTTGAAATTAATATAAGTTACATACAATCTAGTATAAGTGTAGGGTGTAGAGGAGCACAGTTATATTGTAACACAATTTGTGTCTTGCTACAAAGTTCCAGAGGAATATTCCTTTGCCACTTCTCTCGCATTTAAAAAGAGCACAATGTAATAAAGATATTCACTCTCGTAAGTCAAAACCCACATAGTCAATTTATTCACAGCATTTCCACCAACCGGTTTTTGCACTGAAGGTGCCATTTTCAAGGCGATTACATTAGTGCAGGGGTAGGCAAACAGCTGGAGAGCCGTGCCAACCCCTGCACTAGTGTATTTAGCTTACATTTTGTTGTTTGTTCCATGTAGAGTGGAATACTATTTTGTATATACAATACAAGTACATTTATTCCTGAGAAAACTTTGTGTTCCATGAACAGTGTTTATCAGTTCTGAAATTAAAGCCAGATTGGGTTCATGCAGGACCAATGTCAAGTTCTGAAGTTCAGTATAGACAGAACTCACTCAGGGTCAATGTACCAGAGAGTTTAATGAATCCAATATTCATGCAGAATATGTCCATATTGACAAGGCATGCAGAGTTCATGTAGGATTCATATTGTATTCTTCAGCTATGTCAGGATCAGCATAACAAATAAGAGTCTTGACACACATTAAAGGCAGACACAAAGGTCACACTCAGAGTGCACTAAAATAACAGAGAAAGCAACACAATTGCTTCTTAGACTGCCTACAAATGGATTTTGAAAGTATAATTTGGTTAGTTAAAATAGCACGAGAAATAGGCATACCAAAATTCATATGCACATAACATTAGGATCACCTTCCTAATAGTGTGTAGGTGCCCTTTTAATGCCAAAACAGACCTGACCCATGGAAGCATGGACTCCACTAGACCTCTGAAGGTGTGCTATGGTATTTGGCACCAAGTAATAGCTAGAAGGAGATCTTTTAAGTCCTGTAAGTTGCGAGTTGAGGGGTCCATAGATTGGACTTGTTTGTCCAGCACATCCCACTGATGCTCAACTGAATTGTGATCTGGGGAATGTGGAGGAAAAGTTAACCCCTTGAACTCGTTGTTGTGTTCCTTGAACCATTCCTGAACCATTTTTGCTTTGTGGCAGGGCTCATTATTCTGCTTAAATTGGCCAAGGCCATCAGGGTATGCCATTTCCATGAAAAGGTGGATATGTCCTGCAAAAATGCTTAGGTAGTTGGTACTTGTCAAAGTAACATTCACGTGAATGGCAGGACTCAAGGCTTCCCAGCAGAACATTGCCCAAAGCCCCACAATTTGCATGTTAGTACATATGTCATATTATACTCATGTAGTCAAAGAGTAACAGCTAAAGAAACAAATCCTAGGTCACCAGATAGCACCAAAGTTACATAATTGTCTTAGGAAGAAATGGGTATTGCTGCTAGTAAACTTCCAGGTACAAGATATCTGTAGTGTGTAATATAATATTTTAACAATAGTATAAGAGAATATTAATTTCAGCATCGAACTGGCATGCCAGAGTGATAGGACAGGACATATTTCCTCCAACACTATTTAATTATTCAAAATTAGACTGCACTGACAGCCTATCTTTGTTGTGAATCTTTGGGAACCTTAAGCGATCACTAAAAACTGTTATAACAGCTGTGATAGCTATTTATGAAACAACCTCATATAGCACTTATCTTGCTTGTGTTGCTGTGACCATAGAATATGGCTCTCTTTAAATAAATCACTCCTGATGGCTCATGTGTTGCTTTCTCTGGAAATTGCACACCTAGTGGCAGAGTGTGTAATGGCACGTGACAATCCAGGTGAAGAGGGATATTGGATAAAAAGCAGCTGCAAATAGTAACATAATTATAAGGTGGCCATTCAAATCAGTAGGATATTAATGAAGATGTGATAAATAACATCTAACTCCATTTTCATGGGCTTTAATACAAAGTTGTAACATTTTCCTCTCTTCTGTGAAGGCTTATTAGGTTTGTCTATGGAGATTTCATAATTTGATTTATACACCTGTCAGCAATGATTGAGGCTGAAATAGCTAAACGCACTCATTAGAAGGGCTGTCCACATATTTTTGGCCAGATAGTGTATGTTCCTTGGAGTTACCAATATAAGTTTTTTTAGGAACTGTGTCATTAATCCATACTTAAATCGTTCAGCATCTATTTATGATGGGGAATTGAACATAGACTGACCATCTCTGCAGCTCTACAGAAAGCTTGTTTACTGACCACAGGTATGGCAGTCTTGTGCTCTATCTCTGCAATCTCTAGTAACAAAAAAATACAGTGATTGACCTAAAATCTCATTAAATCTTTACATAGCTCAATTTAAGGCAAGGGATGGAAGGGATTGCTCCTATGCCTTCTCTTTCCATGCCTTTTATGATTAACTATTAGTGGGAGGGTGGGGTTTTTCAAAGATCAGAAACATGTTAAGTGCTGAAGTTATCACTGAGTTATGTCTCTGCATTTATGTTTAAATTATATACCATGCCTACTATTTAGTTTCTCTTTGACGGATGTCTATTTATTCAGCCTTGTCAAGTCTCACTCGGTTAATCACAGGTCTCATTGAGTTGAGTAGCAATCTTTGAGGTTATGTTATTTCCATTAAACTGTCCATCTTTAGCTCAGTACTTGACACATAGTGATGTTGTGTCAGCCTATCTGTCCATCTGTATTGACCTGTATTTTTTCCTTTTTTAGAACTTTCTTCTCTTTTTCTGATTATCACAGCCATACTATTGGCTTCCCTTAGGCATGTCATTATCCCATTGCTTATTACGTGGATCGGGGTCTACTGTCTGGTTTTCTCCCACAAGGTCACTAGAGAAAAATATAGCGTAATGTTAAAATGTTGCTCATCAATCTTGGATCTGAAAAGCATTCATCAACATGTTTTATAATGTATTCAGCATTCTATACTATATTTGCTAACCCTGTGCCAATCAAATAATAAATTAGAAATTATATTAATTTAATACTTAGGTTATGTCAGAACCTTTAACTGGTACTGTAGGGGTTTAGGTGCAGGGATAGATGAGGAGTCTGGCTGTATGTTATAATTCATTGTGCAGGGTTGAGAACAGATATTAATACAAAGAAATAAGGATTTGAATAAGGACTGTAGCATAGACAAAAGGGGACTTTAGCAAAGAACTGCAGCATATGAAAAGGGTTTAAGTAGGAACTGCAGTATAGACAAATACGGAGGTAGTGGTAGAAAGAGAAACACAAGGGGTTAAGCCTTAGGTAAGGGTGAGACCTGAGAACGTCAGAGGAAGAGTAAACTAAGCAGGAAAACCCTAGAGAGGGTAACTACAGCAGGAAAACCCCAGAGAGGGTAACAAAAGCTGAAAACCCTAAAAGAGGGCAACTTAGCTGTAGTAATTATGCTGTAGCCTGATGGTCTCAGGAGATGCTGAACACTTCCCATGGCTGGTTGAGTACTACGGGTTCGGTTTCTCAGCTCCTGGACAGGGTAGAAATTCAGAGCAACTAAAACCAGTGGATCAGTAGTAGCAGTTCAATTCAGCTTTAGCAAAGTATCCAGAACAGATGAAGCAGCTATCAGAAGTCAGACATTAAACATCAATGCAAAACCCCTCTTTGCAATAAACTGTTGATATTTAATAGGCTGAGTTGAACCAGCTAAAGAGACCACCTTACATCAACAGCGAGGATGTAATATAAGCAAACAAAGGTATGGTGGTCTCAAGAGGAGGAAGGATATACAGGAGCACAAAAATTTGGACTTTTAAATGCATGTGTCAGGAGGTCAGGGTATAACCCTGACAGATTAACTGTTGCTGCTGTAGCAATGGAAGTGCATTGTGCTTCTGCATGCACTTGCGCAAATCATAAACGTTCTTGTTGCAACATTTCTTGAAACCAGTACTCTCCATGAACTAAACATTGTTTATACTGATCTGTGTGTTAAGCTAGCAGGATTGCAGGATTGTAAGGAAATGCATGAATTAAAAAGTAAAATGTCTTTCAAATGTGTCTGTGGTTTCTCCTGTTTATGACATTACCTGTGGCTCAGTATGCAAATGAACTACTTTTCAAAGAGGAATCTGTAATTTGCCTATCAAGTCATTCATTAGACTGATTGGGATTCATAACAAAATCAAAGATCGATAGGTCGCTTTATTTTATGACTCCATGTATTCTCCTCCCCATTGAAATTTTTTCTTTTTTTCTATTTTTTACAACATGTTAATCCATAAAGAATAACATGTGATTCAACTCAAATACACAAAGTAATGTGCGTAAAAACACTACTAAATGTGGTAAACACCAATGTCTCAAATATCATCATCTTTTATTTATTTTGACAAAATACTACTGTGCAGTGAACTCTCTCTATATATTACAGTCTAGAATAAGGTGTAGAGGTGTCAGATTCAGTTATATGGAGGGTAGGTTAGTATTAGCACCAATCTACTGGTCCTCATCATCTCATCACTAATGTTCTGCCATCCTATCATCATTTTAAAGGTTCTGATATAGCCCACAGATCTTTGACACCCCTGCTGTAAGAAGAGGCTTACATACCAGCATTGGGTGACAGCAAGTTGCTACTTATGGTTGGGAATGAAGTCCCCTGGGTCCAAGGAAGGAGGTAGGCTCTGTGACTTCTTGCTCACTGGTGCTCGGTTGTCCTGACAGTTACCAAGAAAAATATATTATGTGAGATGGCCAAGCATCTCCCCCCAAATCCCACTGAATAAGGAAAACAATAACAAGGAAATAGGGGAGTGAAGTCTTGAAAGCAATGTTAACGGTCAAATAATAAAGGAGAAGAATTCTAGGGATAAATGGGTTTGTTCTTGATGTGCCCTTCTTCATTCCTTAAAGGTAGTACTTAGTCCTAGACAGTACTGGCTCTAGAGGAAGAAATAACGTTAGCGGGAGTAGCTCTGTCATATCTATTTAAATCCATGCTACGGCAAGACAGACTTCAAGGGAAACCTAAACACACCCCATACAAATTAATAAAATACTGTAAAAAAAAAAAAATCAATTATTTGCAAAGGATTATCTTTTTCGCTGGTAGTAGACCTGTTTACACTTATTCAAAGAAAACAGTGGCTAAACAATCCTTAAATGTGTATGCAGGTAAAAGTGCTGAAAAATACACATTGAAAAAGGCTTATATTTTGGTACTATGTTAAACATGGCATTGTGCTTTTCAGTTGGTTTTATTTCCATAAACAACTCTATTCAGAGCATTTTACCTTGTCTTTTGTATGTCTTAATGGTTGCCTGTTGCTCTTCAAATGCAACACGGTATGTCCTTGGCATTATGCATTACTTTTGATTAACAACTTTTATTCTTCACTAAATATGCAGCCGGCAAGATTCAACAACTAATCTAAAACATATTTGTAAGGTGGTGAACCGAAAATGACAAACATTCATGGCAATTCCCACTTCCGTGAGAATACATTATCATGTTTTGAGAGACTTGATCCTTGAAATAACGGCCTTAATGAGTGGCACTCATTCTGAGTGAGCAAGATTTGACACAGCACTTTATTCTCATTTATTTTTTTTATCCATCTCTATCCTCTAGTTTTCTCCCTCGTACAAACTGTAATATCATTCTGTAAGGTCTCTCCAGGAGTCAGGAATGAAGAACAGAAGGGTAGGCCCTGACCTTGGTCTCGGCCTCAGGCGACACTGAGATGAAAAGGACTTTCCCTCACACATCCAGCCCCAGCTGTTCCTGATTCTCCAAGGCAGTGTGTCTGTAAATCATCCAAATGCTTTAAAACAAATACTTCTTAATCACTAAAATCGGGAGTCATTTGGAGTGAAAATGTTAATGTATTCAAATAGCAGGCAGACGACGAATTAACAGCACTACACAAGACAAGCGTTATTGTTTCTAATGACGTGTATAACTGTTTAAAAGGAAAAACAAATGAAAAAGTGGTAACGCAAATAAATGATATATTTCTACTGAAACAAGCACCTGTAAATTCAGAGGTTATTATTCAGTGGGCGCAACAAAAATAAGATACAAATAGATGTTCTATTCATTGTTGGTCAAGGAGAAAGGCCTGTTTGAGTTTAGTTGGCTTTTATATACTATTAGTGGGAATCGGAATATCTTCAAACCAAGGAGAGGCAAAGAAAAAAGGAGAAAAAATAACAAATGGAGGCAGATGTTTCAACCAATAACTCTCCCAAGAACTGCTAAGGAATATACTATACTGAACCCAAAAACCTTCTGAAAAAGGATTTCATTGTAAACATTGTACCCCACCTAATAATAAAAATCTAAAAAAAATATACAATGAATTCAATGAAGAAAACACAAGGCACTTTAAAAGCACCTTACTATTAGCCCACTAGGCAGGTAGCTACAAATTCTTCTTGTGCTGATGCTTATGAGAATGCTAACTGTTTAGAAGGTAAAAATAGCATTAGTTTGGTAACCAATAATTCAATAAAGAATTCTAAACACTACATGGGAACAAAACCAGATGTACCAGTATAGTCAGGGCGATAATGGAATTTGCAAACTAGTCCCAAGGCACCTGCAATGGAAAGGCCTGGGATAAAATATATTCTTGGTGTTGGAAATCCAATGTCAACTTGAGTTAATAAAACTAGAATCCAGGAGACAGTAAGGAAAGTGGAAATTGCATCTAAGCTCAGGATGCAGTCTGCTCTGTGCTAGGTGACCACATAATGTCATTAAGGAAATGCAGTCACTGCTGTAGAAATGGATTTCATTGTCAATACACAAAATGTCTGCCATAATTTCAGTTTCAGGTACGGTGTATGTGAGAGCAATCCCTCAGTTAACAGCACATTTTATCATCTAGAGGTTTAGGGAACGGGTAGTTCTAGTATATTAGAATTCCACAAACTCTATACGTTCTTTAAGAAGAATCACAAAGAAACAAGTGTCAAATGCAAAATAATTATAACTGCTTCAAACAAAACCTTAATGACCCACTACAGTTTGAATATAAATGTGGCTTTTCCAGTGGAACCAACACTTATGTTTACTTGATTCTACTCTGTGGGAGAAGTGACATGCACATTAGGATATACATATTGTTTTTTCTCCTTGCAAAGTCTAGCAACAGTTTTATTACATAAGAAAAAGTTACTTTTAAAGTTACTTTGGTACTGGACCATTAATCCTTTAATTGCCTCTTGGATGATCAATGCATTATTGTACTGAGAGAATTAATGGCCCCTGCAGAGCCTGTTGTGCACTGGATGTTCTAATTGTACACAGGTGATGGCTTGCTTGTTTTGGCCTTTTGATTTAATATCCCATAAAAAGACTAATCATGTGTAAAATATAGGCAGTACACATCACATTAATATAGTATGTTACTTTGCACCATATGGATTTGCCCCCAATTGGACACAAAGGGGGTCTTGTCACCAAAAGGTGAGTTGAGGTGAGATGAACGTAATTTTACCAATTTATCTATACATTGTGCAGGTACAATCCTGGTGAGTTTTCCCTGCTAAGCAATGTATAGGTATATCTTTAGCTCACGTTTTATGGAAAAGACCCCAAAGCCTTTACATTACATGTAAAGAAGCATAGTGTTATACCACAACGTGTTCCCTAGTGCACTTGTCTTATTAATTCAGAGGTGCTTTCAAGCTTTAGGCCATTAGTTTGTAGTTATTGTGCCTAGAAATTCATGAGGTGTCACCAACTGGTTGGACACAGAAAGCATGGCCTACTAAAACATATTCTAAATATATACATTTATATGTTAATGTACTGAGTGGCTAAGCATAAGCTCACATTTTGCGACAAGCTGTCCATTTTTTTTATTGAAAAAAGGTGTGTGCCATTAAAACATAGAATAGCTGCCCTTTTATTATTTTACAGGGATTTATACTAGCAAGACCAGGCCATTTTTTGCAATTCTCCCTTCTTATTCTTTGGCCACTCTTTTGCTGAAGTGTTGTCATTGATCATTGACTGTATATCGACTCTTAACTGTTGCACTGTACGGTGTGCACCATTTTTCTTTCAATTCCTGCCTGTGAAAAAATGGTGCAACCATTGTTTTATATGTACATTGTGATTGCCCCCCATTTGTTATCACACTCAAACCAACATGTCTGCACCCACTACCACTCTTCTGGCTTTCCTGAGTCTTAACAGATTACAAAATTATTTTGGAACTCCTCCTTTATCACAAATAACTGAAGTATTTTTTAAAGGTTGCATCAAAATGGATCTTAGCTTTTACCTAAAGTCCCAAGATTGTCACTTTAATTTGAAGAGTAAAGTATCCTAAAGGTTTTGTATAGATCTTTATAATCCTCAATCGATATGTGTTTATAAAAAAAAAAAAAAAAATATATATATATATATATATATATATATACAAATAGATACTAAAGTAAAAATGTCATGCATAGAGTGCATCATCATGATTAGTGGAACCAGTTTTTAAGTGGGACAGATGTTCCTGTCAGGATAGCAGGAGAGACTCTAGAGATTACTCTGCGCGGGAACTAGGGTCGACTAGTATAGCATATAGAGGTCTGAAAAGCTCTTCACGGGATATAGATGCAGTGTTAATAAATTCACACAAAGACTAAATTCCCTTCACACCACATCATGATTACTGGCTTTTTATGCCTATTACTGAAATCTACACAGAGGCAGCGCTGTCACATTCAAGTGTGGGGTCGTGAGCAGATAAGCGGAACTAGGCCTTGCACCAATAATCACATAAATGAGGATTTGTGGGGAACAGCTCCTAAGTGAGGACAGGAGAATGAATCTGTACTGTTCTGTTCAGCACATCCACTTGCGGATTTGTTCACTTGACATCCAGTAAAAAAACAGATACTTCGCTGAAAGATAAAAGGTGTAATCAGAAATGTTCTAAGCCCTAATGTGCTTCATCCAACATCCATATCATTTGTAACATTGCCTACTGTTTGTTTTTGAAACCAACTATCCTAAGGCCCTCGTCAAGGGGAGTGAACTCAGTTTTAGTCATCATAATAATCATGCAACCTGAATTTTGGCTACCACTGTAACCTTACAACTGTAAGAGTAAATAATCAGTATATGTCAGACAATTTAATAACATTATGAGAGGGTCACTATTACAAATACGTGGTACATAATGCTATTTTCTGATGAGGTCACACTATACTGTAACCTCCAGTATTAGATGTTTTCCATTATATTGGAGTTGATCTACCTTGGTATGGCCACAATGTAGCTTAATGAAGACCTGCAACAATTGCAACGGAAAAACTTCTAATACTGTGAATGGTAAATATTACATAGAAACGTAGAATGTGGTCAGATAATAACCATTCGGCCCATCTAGTCTGCCAAATTTTCTAAATACTTTAATTAGTCCCTGGCCTTATCATTTATCTAGGATAGCATTATGCCTATCCCATGCATGCTTAAACTCCTTTATGTGTTAACCTCTACCACTTCTGCTGGAAGGCTATTCCATGAAAACATTACCCTTTCAGTAAAGTAATACTTCCTGATATTACTTATAAACCTTGGCCCCTCTAATTAAAAATGATGCCCTCTTGTGGTTTTTTACCATATCCCCCTTTCCTTCTAGCTATACGTTAGCATCCTTTAACCTTTCCTGGGAAGTTTTATCCTATAATAGATACATTGACATTTCTCTGAACTATCTAAAAAAGTAGTAATATCCTTCTGTAGATATGGTCTCCACTAATGCATCCAGTACTCCAAGTGGGGTCTCATCAGTGATCTATGCAATGGCATGAGCACATATTCCTCACATTAGAATCGGGAAGAAAGCATCTGGTGAGCCCATATATTGGGGAAATACAAATCAAATGCATTTTTTAATCTGCACTTTTTCAAAGACCTTTCTACTTCAAGACATCCCACAACCCAAATTAAAATGTATATAGAATAGATGCAATAATGATATAGATTGGATGAAATTAAGTGTGAGCTGCCAAATGTAGTTGGGCTGACATTCAGCTCTGTGTTGTTGACATTCGTCTTCGAAAAAGTCTAACAAATCAAAAGATTTGGTGAAACGTTCAAATCACTGAAAACAAAATGAGTATAGTATTTAAATAACCAGTATGATCAAATGAAAGCTTAGTAAAAATAATACTGTGAGGTCCTATGGGGAGGTTTGATACACAAAATTCAGATCGACCATTACACTGACACTGTGTTATACACAAATAATTGTCGCATTTTCATTAAATATTCCAGCTCCGTATCTGGCATGTAGAGGAGCAAATCAACATATTCCTGGCCCCCATAGCAGCTAAGGGAATAATAACATCCTTGGAGCCAGTCTTTGGACCTGATAAGGAAACACATAACAGAAAGGCACTTCAATGCCTTTAATTTGCATATTAATTAGTAACCCCGAGATCAGCAAGGTTGTTGGAGCCTAATCATATCTTTGGGTCTCTGTAATGTTTGTGTGGGAGAGACATATTTAATAACGTCTAACCTTCCTGCCTCATTAATGAAATAATGGCATGGAATTTAGGAAATCTTGAGTAATAGCTGCATTTCTGAGTTAGCTATATGTGCCTTGATAAAACTGCTTCATTTGGCTCCTGGCAGTGGCATCCATTAATCATTCTGAGGGGAGTTAAAACATTCACCTGGTCTTCAAAGATAAAATGGGGTCTTGGAGTCATTTCTCTTGTTCATCACGGCGCGGTTACTTTAACTACAATCTGTAGATTTCTGCCGTATAGGTAGCTGTATGGATGTTTTTCGGAAGTTTGAAAGATGTCCACCATTTTGTGAGAGTTCAGAATCAGAAATTGCCATGGTGATGACATCAACAGGAGATTGTTTCTGACCTTAGTAGTTTTAAGCTTTTAAAAGCCGATGAAGCAAAATAACTCAAGGTACAAGTGTGCAGGAGTGACATTAAGGGTGAGCACTTTCATTTTATGTGTTGAAGTAGAAATTCTGTACACATGGTCATTTTATGCTGTTGTACAAAAAAAAAAGCCCTCAATCAAGTTCTAACATCAGGTTAGAGAGTATCAGCAGGACAAAAGAATACACAGACAGCTGGAAATGGTCTGAATGCATCCATTTATTTCTTCCTGACAGCACAAGTCTACCTTTTTGGGGGGCAACAATTTAACCCCTTCATGACTGATGATGGTCCAGGACAGTCATGCAGATCTGATCTCGGTATACAGGGATTGCGCTTTAAATGACATTAAGATCGGTACATTCTAACCTGGGTAACCAACTTGTGATGGTTCAAGGACCGTGCAGGTCGGGGGGCGTCCGTGATTGCATGCATGCACATTGACTTTGAAGCTATGGTTGCCATTTTTTCATCAAAAACATACCTACAATGCTATTGCCTCCACTGGCCACTTTTTTTTTACTGACCTACTGGTACAATAGAGGCTGGATGGCAACTCGCATGCCTATTTGGAGAGGACATGCTCACATTGTGGTCCCTGAAAGGTGAAGGAGGTATGGTTTAGCCAATCAGCTAATTCCTATTATAATTTTTAAAAAGCGGTAATTATTGCTTTTACATTATTAGGTTGGCTAATAGGTCCCAATCAGGTACATCAAATTTTAACAACTATTACTAAAAATGAACAATATTTGGACACCATCATTCATTTAAATGGTATGTTGAATTTATCATGTTTCCCTATAATTGAAAATGTCATTATTTTGTAAACACATATTTTCTCAATTAGACTGGCTGACAGCCCGAATCAAGCAAAGCCTCATAGTTTTGCAATGCAAATAAACTATTCATATTTTTGATGCAAAATAGTGCTCTGTATTGTCAAAAGAAAAGGTTAAATCGGCTCATTCCACTGTATTAATTTACCAGCACTCTAAAGAGAATAACTACTAACCTGGCTCCACTTTATCTGAATCAGGCCAAGGATTCAAAGTGGAACAAGATATTTCAAATCCCAAACTGGCAGTAGCTACCAATTCTATATAAAATGGCTCTGCTACAGATTTTTTTTTTTTTTTATAGAAGACTAGTTTTCTTGTTTCAGAATCCACGTTTTTTCAAATCCTCATACTGGGTTGTTCTGTTTGTAAAATCTTAAGCCAAGTGGCATCCTTATTCCCGACTTGCCTGAGGGATTCAAAACCCTTAGTCGCTGTGGATATTGGCAGCGACTTGGTACACAAAGATTTGCAATGCACCGCATGCTACTGTAGTTGCGAAGGGGTTAATGGCTCAGTAGCTGTGGAGGCGGAAGCAGTCGCAGCTTTAAATTCGCTAGCACACTTGCCTCAAGGACTTTGAAGGTCACCCTGATCCGGTAAGAGCCAGCGGCATGCAGTGAGACGGGGCAAGGAAGGGCATGGGGAGATAGACACACTTACTCTCTCTAAGGAATCCTGTTGTCATGAAGAGAGTTCTGCATCTTAAGAACAGCTGGGGTTGGCATTTCAGAAGGGCCACAGACCAAGGCAAAACAATATGAAGACTTCAAAATTCCCCGTAGTTAATGGGGGGTATTTTATCATCCTCTCAAGACTTCAACAGACTTTACCTTTGACCCCTTAATATCATACAGCACTGAATGTTGGGTTACCATCGGCAAATGTCATGCTGAATGACATTCTGCAGTGTGCTTTTTTGCCATTATAGAGACAATAGCTGCTTATTATTTTACCAGTTTATAAAACACTGTTATCGCTCTCTTTTATGTAAACTCTCGCTCTCTCAGCATGCTATCTTGTTAAAACCAGCAGAGTATGTGAGTGAGCTGCACAAAAGGAGAGAGCATTTGTTGCCCCTCTCTTTGTGCTCTTAGCGGTGCAGTCCTTTCCGTTATCCAGCTCTCTCTTGTCTTATCAGCTACCTTCTTCTCATTCTTCCCTGTGTTTCATTCTATTTATCTCTCTCAAAGCCTGATTTAGAGAGTAAACATATTTGTAAAATAGCTTTGCAGGCTTGTCATTACAGTTTCTAACATAACCCAGTTTTAAGTTGCAGAAAAATAGTCATTAGTAATTACCTTTACATGGAGGGACACTTAGATTGTTTTTATTGTTGTATTTACATTTAAACACAGTCTAGATTATTTTGGAGTAAAAAATGTAAAATTTAATAAAATTGGAACTTTATTAATGTGATTTTCTTTACAAATGATTTCTACTTATATATTTTTTTACTTTGCCCTCTTGCTAAAAAAAAAAAAAAAGCCATTCAGATCTTGTCTGACTACTTGCTGGAAACACTAGTGGTATCATCAAGATCTCTTTGAAGATGGATTGCGTAAATGATTTGGCATATTAACCCATTACTCATTGAAATAATTTTAAAACCATTGTAAAACCTATGGAGGATGAAATCCATAAAATACCCTGCTTTTTAACCCCTTAACACAGCTGGACGTATATATACATCCTTAAAATCATGTTCCTTGGGACCATGAAGATGTATATATACATCCTGAGTCTTAATGTAGTGTTGCGCTCCTCAGCGGATCCGAAGCTGTCTCCGAGAGTGCCTTTGTCACCCCCGCCCCTACCCCCACTCATACTATCACGGCAAATGTGATTGTATGCGTTCAAACAAACATATGTAGTTATCAGCTTTCACTGCCTATGTGTTAAAGGTGTTGCAATGATGCCTCAAAGCATCGTGCAACACCCTTTTCTGCCCGCAGGTGATCGCGTTTGCCGTATTACTTGCTCCTCCAATACAGCGTTCCCAGTAGAGAGCAACGTAAGTGAGAAAAGAAAATCACTCTGAAACTGTTGCTTGCCCCTAGAGGCAGTCAGCAACATTACAATTAGAAAAAGAGGAAAAAGCTAACCCTAGATCTAGGGTTAGGGTTACAATTAGGGTTAGGGTTACAGGTGGGTTAGGGTTAGAATTCGGGTTAGTACAAGGGTTAGATTAAGGGGTGGGGTATATTTAGGGTGAGGGTTAAATTTAGGGTTAGGCTTGGGGTCAAATAGGCACTGTAGAAGAAAATGGTGAGGAAACAAAAAAAACTATTGATTATTGCTCTACTACTTGAAATAAAACATAGAAAAACATTGGTATTTCTAAACTCAGGACAAATATTAGAAATATATAGATGGGGTCTTTTTTACCATTTGTAATTATTTTAAAAAATAATCAGGTCAAAGTTAGAAAAATTGTTTTTTATGGCATATTTCCATCATATTTTATATATTTTTTTAATAGTTAATTCTATCATATGATGAAAATAATAGTATTGAATGAAAGCCCCATTAGTCCTCTAAAAAATGATATATAATTTGTGTGGGTGGACTGAACATAAAGAAAAGAAATTCACAGTTCAGGAATAATGGAATTCTGGTCTTCAAGTCATATCAAATGAAGCATAGAATTCTGTCACTAAGGGGTTAAAAAAGAGTAAAAGAGATCTAAACACAATCAACTCGTAAGTTAATGAATGAGGTTTCCTAATGAAGTGTCTCTGTCATATAAAAATTATATGTTATCACTTTCAGAAATGAATTAAAAATCTTTTTATCAAGGCATAAAATGTTATGAATGACTGTTAAAAACTAGAAACATGGTGGTAATGGAAAATATTACCAAAATCCACAGGACATGCCCGAGCACCCACATTGCACACTCAGGACATGCCCCAACACCCTCATTGCACTCCAGGGTATGCCCCAGCACCCACATTGCAAACCCAGGGCATGCCCCAGTACTTGTATTGCACACCCAAGGCATGCCCAGCACCTGTATTGCACACCCAGGGCATGCCCCAGCACCCACATTGCACACCAGGGCATGCCCCAGCACCCACATTGCACACCCAGGACATGCCCCAGCACCCACACTGCACACCCAGGGCATGCCTCAGCACCTGCATTGCACATCCAGGACATGCTCCAGCACCCCAGGAAATTCCCCATCACTCATATTGCATACCCAGGAATTACCACAAACAGAACCCTCCAGCTCCCTGGTATCTAGTGGTAGGCAGCTGGATGTCTGTGCACTGCCCAAATGCATAGACATCATCCCTTGCTGCCTCTCATGCTCGCCATATGGTCTGAGCACCAAAAGTCACATTACCCCTGATGCTCTGACCACAGAAGAACCTCTGGGAGTGTGAGAGGCAGCATGATAGGATCTCTGTGTCTGGGCAGTGCACAGACATCCAGCTCTTTGCTTGACGCAGAGAGGCTGGAGAGGGGAGATATTTTGATTTCCCCATCCAGTGCCTCTCCCATCGAGCTTTTTTTTTAATTTTTTTTTTAAGGATTCTAGGTGCCGTGGCTCCACATTCAGATAGGGGGAGGGGCAAAAGGGGAAACAAGGAATAAATTGAGGCAATTACCTCCCTTTTCCCCTGTAGCAATGCCTATGATCAGTGCTGTATTTACCGTGAGGCATCCTAGGCGGATGCCTAGGGCGGCAAATTTTGGGGGGCGGCAGCGCCCCCCAGCACTGAAAAAAAAAAAAAACGCGGCCCTTTAAAAAATAAAAAGACCGCGCTTGCAGGCAGAGAAAGAGGTGAGAGGGGATCGGAAGATCCCCCCTCACCATCGCTCTGCCTGCCAGGCTGCACGGGGAGCCGAACAGGCAGCACAGAGAAACCTCCGTGCTGCCTGTACGGCTCCCCGTGCAGTGTGCCGACACGGAAGTGCCGACAGTCACGTGACCGGCGCGCTGACGTCATACGCGCGCCCGGTCACGTGACCTGTCGGCACAATCGCCGGGAAGCCGAACAGGCAGCATGGAGGGACCATGCTGCCTGCCACTAGGGAAAGGTAAGTGCTGATGGGAGACTGTGTGTGTGTGTGTGTGTGTGTGTGACTGAGTGTGATGGGGGTCAGAGTGTGTGTGATGGGAGACAGTGTGTGTGACTGAGTGTGATGGGAGTCAGAGTGTGTGTGATGGGAGACAGTGTGTGTGACTGAGTGTGATGGGAGTCAGAGTGTGTGTGATGGGAGACAGTGTGTGTGACTGAGTGTGATGGGAGTCGGAGTGTGTGTGATGGGAGTAGGAGTGTGTGACTGAGTGTGATGGGAGTGTGTGTGTGATGGGAGTATGAGCTTGATGTTAGTCTGAATGATGGGGCATGTCTAAGGTGTGTAACGTGGGTGTGCAGCTTGGGTAGGGGGGTGCCCGGATTTTGTCTGCCTACGGCAGCACAAAATCAAGATACACCACTGCCTATGATAACAAAACATTTGGGAAATGCTATGCTTCCAACTTTGTGGGATCAGTTTGGGGAAGGCCCTATTCTATTCCAGCATGACTGTGTCCAGTGCACAAAACAAGGTGCATAAAGACATAGCTGGAGTTTAGTGTGGAAGAACTTGACTGGCCTGCACAGAACCCTGACCTCAACCCCATCAGACTTTTCGCACACTGATCGCATTTTACTTTTGAATTTTTGTGGTTTTGTATCTGAGGAGGATATATTTTGTGGGCCACACAATTTTATTTTATTTGTCAACCCCATCAAACACCTTTGAGATAGACTGAAATGGAGTTTGCGAGTCAAGCCTTCTTGTCCAACATCAGTACCTGACCTCACAAATGCTCTACTGGATACACGGGCAAAAATTCCCACACAAAAAAGGCATAATATTGCAAAAAACCTTCCCAGAAGTGTGGAAGCTGTTATAGTTGCAAAAGGGGGACCAACTACATATTAATGTAATACATTTGGAATGCAATGTCATAAAAGTCCCTGCTGGTGATGGTCAGGTCTCCCAATACTTTGGTCCATATACTGTATATCTAGGATTGTTTTAAATTGAATATAATCAGGTATACAATGGAAACACTTTTCATAATTTAGCTAGGCATACCTCATTTACACAACAAAATATGGAAACAAATGAAAAGATCTCTTCCAAACTGTAAAATACTTCAAAACAAATGCAAAAGGGGACACAAATCCAAAAGTCACTTGGATGTAAATCTCTATGCACAGAAAAGGTGGCTGATATTTGCAACTTTATATCTTGCATAAAAATGGAAATAGTAGTGAGAAACCTATTTTTCAGGTAAATGAACCTAACTTACAGAAAAGAACCGCAAGTTAGTATCCAATTTCAACATATGACATCCAAAAAGCCTCTATATTCCATATGGTTCTCAGTAAAGACTTGTACCTGAGTTGAACTCATTTAAATAAATCAGCCTACACAGGCTCAGAAGCATTATAATAATGATCCCCATTCAAACTGCTTTTCCACATATTTTTGCCTGGTGCTAAACAGAGGTCTTATTTCTATGAAGAGCTAATGGGTTTTCGCTGTGACTCTTTGCCCATAATCCAAGTCTGGTTAATTACAGTTAATGGTACAGGAGCTCATTTAGTCTTTTCTCTCTGCTCGTAAGATTTGTTTCTTTCTTGTTCTGTTTGACTCTTTTAATAGATATCTTTTTCACTAATTCATCGTCTCATGCATAGTTGTTGCTGTGTCTGTGATCTGTTTGCTCTGCCTTTTACCACTCTCTCTCTGAGCCGGTGAGCGGTTTAACCCTTCATATCAGGGCCTCATTATGTGCCATCATAATGTGTTTCTTTCATTGCTCACTAACTCCCCTGCCTCGTTGATGGTCTTCTTTGCTATCTTCCTGCGAACACATTTCCTGTCTGGTGTCTATCTCTTGCTTATGATTGTCACCTATCTCCCTTATCATCTTCCCATTGCCTGTTAGTTATCTTGTCACCCATTCCTACAATGTCCCTATCTCTTTCTTATTGCTGTCTTTATATATATATATATATATATATATATATATATATATATATATATATATATTTTTTTTTTTTTTTCATTGCTTACTAATGGTACTATTTGTGTTGCTCACACTGTGTGTGTAGTCGGACCCACTTTGCTGCTTCTTACTAGAATATTTTTTTCAGTCAGCCAATTCACTGCGTTGCCACACATTACTAGCTTCCATGCTCTCTCTTATCTATTTTCCAGCAGTCTCTTCGTGTGGATCTCTGTCAGTGAAAATGTTAGCAGCTCCCATAGTCAGCTGTCTGGATGTGATCCTTTCTTATTTTGTGATAGCTGTCTTTTCCTTCATTCTCTGTTTTATTGTTTGTTGAGTACTTTATGGTTTTGGCATTGTGTTAACTGCCCTTGATAGCTGTCTTTCTCTTCACCTTCAGCGAGTGCATATTTACAGTTTTTATTTGTTGCTTTGTTTCCTGTCTGCCCATACTACTGCCTTGATATCTGTCTTTAAATAATGCCCTAGGGGGTAAAACTGTCACCCCATGGTCTGTGTGACTACTGTCCGAAAATGACAGCTCCCTCACTCAGTCCATCACTCTAATCTCCTTGCTAAACACACATTAAAAAAAACAACAACCCGACATTGCCTATCAAACAACTAGCATGATCCTTGTTGCGCTAATGGCTGGTTTCATGTTTAAATATAAATTAACAATGTACTGTTAATGATGACAGGAGTGTTAATAGCCCACTCTTAGAGACTGCCTGCCAGATTGGGGATGTCTGCAGCCCACAGTGACTCCTTTTTTCCTCCAGATCGGAGGCATAAGCTGTTCTCTTGCTGTTTCTGACTATCCCTTATTCAGTAACAGTCTGCGAAAGAAAGAGCTGCAGGGGCTGACATTATAATGCTAATCATTTGCCCGTGAGTTACGTATGAACGGCACAGACACAAATTAATGACACAATGCACATAAGAAACAATGCACACAACAAGGATACACTTATACATAAAAATACATTAACCTGAATTAAATGTAATATATTAAAATCCCCATGGGTGCAGACTATTGTGATGAATTGTAGACATGGCCAGCTATGCCTTTAAAACAGCCAGACTATTCCCTCAGTGTTTTTATTCTGTGCAGAAAGAGGAGTGCCGGTTTCAGACACAGACCTTCCTGCTAGAGAGCTTCCACCCCACAGTGACTAAAGAAAGCAGAGCATGACCTTGACCTGATCCACAATGACATTATCATCAGTTCAATATAATGATGTGCACAAAAGTTCATGTGTACATAAGTTTGAAAAAAGAGGTGAGAAATGGGGTCATAACATTGTAACTGCTATTGAACAATACAGCTTATAGCATTCAGGCTTCACACCGTTCTTCCAATTCTACTTCATTTGTGATGTGAGGTTCAAAAGAACGTAAGCTTTAAATGCTTCCAAAGTGAACGTATACATAAGATTAGACATATTCTGCCACATGAGATGAGGGACATGTGTAATCTTTTATCCCGGAATGCCAGGTGATAGTTGTACATACACAAAGCACCAATTCATGCCATATTGAACAGTAATAACTGCTGTGGAAACATAGACGTTATACAAAGTGTATTCATGTTAATGTTTCTGCTGTATTTCCTTCATGCACCAGAGGCCACCTGGATTTATTGCTATATTACAGGATGAACAGTAGCAATAGCTTACAATTAAAGAATTGCTATTCCAGGTGAACAGTTCTAGAAAATTGTAACTATTACAAGGAGGAGCTTTAAACCTTTTTTTTTATATGGGTTAATTAATCAAAATGAAATTTAAAGGAGAGCCACTCTCTATTCTATGACTCCAAAGCCTATTTTTTTTGGCTTCCATGCCACCATTCAGAAAAAAGTAGGTTTTACATAGAAACATAGAATGTGTCGGCAGATAGAAAACATTCGGTCCATCCGTTCATTTGCCTTCATGTTAGTCTTATTCTATATCTAGGATAGCCTTATGCCTATTCCATTTGTGCTTAAACTCCTTCATGCTATAAAACTCTAACACTCCTGCTGGAAGGCTATTCCATACATCCATCACCCTCTCAGTAAAGTAATACTTCCTGGTATTTTTTTTAAACCTTTGCCCCTCTGATCTAAGACTTTCTTCTTATTGTGATAATTTTTCTTCTTTTAAATATACTCTCCTCTTTTGTGTTGAATCCTTTCATGTATTTAAATGATTCTATCCGATCTCCTGTCTCTTCCTTCTACCAAGCTATTCATGTTAAGATCCTTTTAACCTTTCCTGGTAAAAACTTTTTATCCTGCAATCCATGAACCAGTTTAGAAGCTCTTTTTTGAACTCTCTACAAAGTATCTATATCTTTCTAGAGATACGGTCTCCAGTATTGCATACAATACGCCAAGTGAGGTCTCACTAGTGCTCTGTATGATGACTGTCCTCTTTCTACTGCTAATAACTCTCCCTATGCAAGCAAAAAGTCTGCTAACATTTCCTGCTGCTCTATTACATTGGCTACCTTTCAGTCCTCTGAAATAATCACCCCCATAGTCCTTTTGCTCAGATGTTAAGGTTAGGACTGAATCATATCAAACTTGTAGATGCAATTTTCCTGGCACAAATTGGAGCTACGTATGCAGACCGTAGAGTATAGCATTGTTTTGCTGAGGTACGGTCATAGGGGGTTAAACTAATGTGCCGGAGGATCATGGGAGTTGTAATTTACCAAGAGCTCATAAACTGGATTATTTCAGTTGAGGGACTAACTACAAAACTTGTCTTTACTTGCAAAAGTTTTAGAGGGTAAATAAAGCTAAGCAGTTCACCAGGTTTGCTTCTCAAGTATTAACGTCAATGTCAAATGAATGAAGTACATGGCATAATGAAACCTGAAAAGGCTACCAGTTTTGTGGATGGAATTTTTGGCCTGCAGAATTCATAACAGCGCATGCATTTGCACCACCATCCTCCTTCTCTTTCCCACTACAGTACAAATGTGTATTGCTTTATATTACAATACCGCTCACCTCATTTCCTCTACAATCTCCCCTGGCAATGCACATGGAGACTGTGTGTTTGTTTTTCTGCTTGTGGGTTTACAAAAGGGTTATTTTGGTCTTTACCTGTCAAATTGTGCTATTTCTCCTCGAGCTTTATAAAAAACCTAGTCTTCAACCTATTAAAAAAACTGGCCTAAATCGTGCCCTTTTCATAGGGAATGATGGGGAAACATGAGTAAATTCACTCTCTCAGGGAACTTGTTAATCTCCTCCATCATATGAAAAAAAACATCCAATGCTATATTAACTGGCATTTTTGCAATAAAATAATATGCAACAAAAACATGTCAACCCCTCACCTTTCTTAATACAAAACAATCGAAACATTAATCTCATTCAATGACCAAAATGTGTACCATTTAATAAAATAGGTTAATGTTCTATCGCCATCGTCGATAGCTCTATTATTGTGGGCGCACACCGCTGCCCTGGCATACAGGTGCCTCTACTTATGAACTGAAGATCTGGTCCAGAATGAGTCCTTAACAAGTATTACCGCTTGCAACCCATCAAGTGGCTGCAGGGGGCGACTGATGCCACTAATGCAAGCTGCTCACGGCTGGGCACACAGAACCAGTCATCAGGTTTGGCTTGGTGAGAAACCTTCTAAAAGTTAACCTATGATAGTCTGGTACAATTCTATTAGATACTTAAAGATGGTATTGAGCTATAGGATTATGGGAAACATGCTCCACTTTTAGAACTTTGGCCCAAAATTCACTTTTATAAATAACCTTCAATGTTCCAATCATGACCTCTGTCCTATTATAACACGTCTCTTGCTGGCTGCCCTCCTAGTTTTTCATGCGGTCGCCTCCATTTTCTATATATTCTTTCTTTTTGTAATGATTAAAAGGTGGGTTACCCAATCAAGGGATATGTAGAGCAAAACATCTAATTATTCTTACCTAACTAATTACTTCATGCAGGAAAGTTACATTCAGAGAAAAAAGCAGGTAACTCCTCCCCTATTGCTACCTATGTAAATTCTCCTGATTTCTATTCTGGCATTGAAGCAGAATGGTTCTGTGCTGTACAGTGTTTGAAAATGGCAAGAGGTCATTCATACACTGGATTATTGCAGTTGAGGGAAGCTCTGATTTATGATCTGTGGAAAGGGTGTTTGGCATTTGAAGATTATGTAGATTAATGCTGATAGTACAGTGTACTTGGGATAAAATTGAGTTTGTCACGATGCCAGACGTTTACTAAATACTAGAGCTAAAGCAAGTTCAAATAGAACAGATTAAAATTGTGAATGCAGAAAAAACTATTTAATTCACTGCAACATAAGTCCAGCTAAGTTAACTCAAACTTGAAAAATCATTGTAAAATAAGTCTAGTGGAAGGTACACACAAATGTGTATGTTTATTACAAAAACATTACTGTGCATAACTAAACATATTATATTTATATACAAAGAAAATGTTTTTTTAAAACACCCCTTCCAAAAAGAAAAACAAATCGCACATCAAAATAATATTAGGTCAGCTTCAAATGCAGAAAGTCCTGACAAAGGGTTTTATTGACTAAACAATAATATAACAAACGAGCTGGAAAAACAGGTAAGATTTTACACTGTTTAGCAAAAAGACACCAGGTAAACACTGCTATAGAGTAGTGATGGGGGAGTTTTCTGGACCTGAGTGCCCAATCTTCAGACAAAATTCAAGTAATGGACTACAAAGTCCCACTAATGTGTGCCCACAATAAATGTGTGTATGCATGTTCAAAACATTTATTAGTACCTGAATAGCTTTAAAGTCGGGTACCGATGTGCCACCAATGTGATCTGAATTTGTCCGCCATTCAGAGAAACCATTTTGGTGCCAAAAACCGGAGCCCTTATACACAAGTGTCATGACATTTATATTTATTATATATGATCTACTTATAGGCATGTGGAAGGGGGTAGATATAATCTATTTTTTTTTTTTAACACCGAGTTGTCCGCCATCATCCTTTTTTATGACTGAATACAAACCCTGTACAATATATCTATCCCATCCCAAATTTCTCACAGCAAACACCCCCATTTCCCACACAGATGGTACAAAGATAATTTACAGCCTAATTCTAGTATCACTTCATTTTTTCATCGGAACACTGGCGCTACTTAATGCCCATAGCAACAACCATCTCCGCCAACATCTACTAATACTTGCCTGCTCTGTAATCAAACCTGTCAGGTGTCGGGTTGCTGTGGAATCGGGAGCCCCGGCAGCTGCTTGGGGGTCAGACTTAAGATGTTTTTGCAGACTGAGGCATAATGGTATATCAGAGATTGCTTAGGATAATAAATCCCGCTATTCTTTCCTATCGGAAAGTGTGGTGTTAAAATGGGAAATTATTCATATATACAGTACATACAAAGATTCATTTGTTTTAATTGTTGAGATGTCTGGAGAAATCCTAGATAAAGCAGTCTACAGATTTCTTTGTTGCAACCAGTCTTGGCAATTGGCATGTATTATGTGCTATGTCTGTTGTTACATTTCTTTGCAGTACCAATGCTGTGGTACAATTTTGAGAAAATTGTACATTTTTTTTGGAATCAGCAATTGAAATTTCATGAAGAGTTTACACCAGCCCTAACATAGCAATTTTCTATTTTCAGTATGGCTTCACCACAAAACAAATATGTGATCCGGTCAGACAACAAAAATGCCTTTGTCTGAAACATAGAAACATAGAATGTGTCGACAGATAAGAACCATCCGGCCCATCAAGTCTGCCCAATTTTCTAAATACTTTTATTAGTCCCGAGTTTCCTATCTTATAGCTAGGATAGCCTTGTGCCTATCCCACGCATGCTTAAAATCATTGAGTGTGTTTACCTCTACCACTTCCGCTGGAAGGCTATTCCATACATCCACTACCCTCTCAGTAAAGTAATACTTCCTGATATTACTTTTAAATCGTTGCCCCTCTAATTTAAGACTATGTCCTCTAGTTGTGGTAGTTTTTCTTCTTTTAAATACACTCTCTTCCTTTACTGTGTTGATTCCCTTTATGTATTTAAATGTTTCTATCATATCCCCCCTGTTACGTCTCAGAAGGCCACAAAGGCTGCAAATGTGTAAGGTGTTTAATTTTATCATTTGCCACATTTGTTTTATTGCAATTGAGTGTTTGAATGTTTGTACCCTATCACGTGGTGAGCCAACCATAGGCCTATGACTAAGATCCAATGAGGTTTGAAACACGTATTGCGTTCAGTGCTATCCATTATCTCCTCAGTTTATCAAGTTTTTTGACGTTTGTTCTGTTTATGGAGTCCTGGCACAGCTTCATGGACCTGCTTTGTGGTATATGGTTGCAGTTTATGCCTGGCTTCCAGCAGAAGTCTACCTTGAAGGGACTCTTTTCAAGTTTAGCAACCTAACCAGTCCACAGAGGTTTGTATTTATTGTATTGAAGGTATGCCTTATCTGGTTTATTCAGTAAACAATGAATTGAATGAGTTGACAAACTATCTCCTTTTTGTTGGCCGCTTTCCAGCTTGGCTGTCAATTAGCTATAATTTGTTGTTTTGTGAATATTTTGTGAAGTATTTTGTATGTTGCTATGGGAATGATAACTTGGGTGAGACATTCAGTGCTTTTTTCGAGGCTAGTGAATGGGGTGCACCATGCCAGGTGCTCCTGACTGAGGGACTCAGCAATCCAGTCCTAAGCTCCACCTACTATTGATACCACTTCCCACTAATCACCAATGAGCGCAAGGTCACATAACTAAATAGCTAAAACATCTCAGCATGAACTCATAAAATCCTTTTAAAATTGTTTTACAATTTCCTGGCTTCTGAAGGCCCCTGGAAAACCAATACATAAAATCTTCCTCCCCAATAGTCAACCCTCCTGTCACATTAGAGGGCTGTCATAAGGCCCTTGGACAACCTAAAAAAAAGGGGAGTGGGTGGGATTTCATTGTGCGTCTGTCCTCCGCTGAGGGCAGAAGTGTCTGTCAGCTAATTAGAAGTATCTGTATCCAAGCCCTACTATTGGCGAGGGGCATATAATAATTTATTAATTAGGTTGTACAGGGACCTTTACCTCATCTTGATCCCTGCAAAATGGTTAGTGAATAACATTTTGCAAGGTTGAGATGATGCCTTCAGGAGAGCAGTGAATGTGTCCATTGGAGGTCGGGATTAGTGCTGTAAAGGACTAATTGTAACACTGTATGTACATATAAATATCATAGCATATATATGGCCATTGTTTTGCAAAGCGGGATTAACACTTCCCAGTTTAAGGGGAGGGGTTATTTATAAAACCACACCCACATGGGGCACCCTAAAAAAATCCTTCACCCAAGTGACTCTAAGCTTGGCCCTGTTTGCACTGATGATGGCGGCATGCCTAAAAATGAAATATTAAATAACATGTGTCCACATTCTTTGACATCATCAATATCCCTATCAGTTTATAAGTCGTCTGTGCCAATTGTATGTTCTTCAGGGGTTTCTGACTATTCTTCTAGAGACAATAGAGACTATTTTAGAAACAGCGAACTGACAGGGAAATGGCAAATACCAGGTTTTGACTTGACGATTTTTCCAAATCATCTATTTATACCTGAATTTTGCTATGTTCTTGTCAGTTCACCACAGACCCTGTTTAGTAAGCAGACCTCAATTTCTTCAAGTGCTTTAGCTATTTAGTTTTCTCTCCTATTAACTGTTTTCATGAGCTTAAACCACAAATGGCCTATTGGATTGAATACTAGAGGTTGTAATGCCAGTCAAGAACATTGATTTTGTGTTTACTTAACCATTCCTATTTAGATTTTGAGACTTGCTTTGCATTAGCTGTCATGTTGGAATTTCCATTTTAATCCAAGCTTCAGCCTCCTAGCAGAGACTATTGGGTTTTTGTATCCTGGTACATGCTTCAGTAATTTATTCCCCTCAGATTAATAATGTCTACTAGTAACACAGGCCTGAACCACCAACATCTTGCTTTAACCCTTTGAGTGCCACTGGACAGTGTCAAAACATGTTTGTCATCATATTCTATAAAGCACAGCAATATGCCATTTACACACTTTATTTAAAGTGACATTTACTGTAAAAAGAATTGGTGCCACTTGATGTCTGTAAATACAGATCCATGCACTTCCAAATCTAACTCTGTGTCGCAGTATTGGCGCATGGTCAACCTATCAGAGTAGGGGTTGTAAATCTCTTGTTTCAGTGTCTAATGGAACCTATGTGTCGCACTCTGTTAGTGCAGATTAAGACACTTATTTTTAGAAAACAACTGTGACTTTAAAATTACCTGCTTTTTCATGCATATTAATGTTAAATAATTCTAAAGATGTATGCATTTTTTTAAATTTGTATGTCTGTATTATAAATATATTTACTCGCAAACATTTGCAACGTTTACTGACCCACACACTGAGTTTTCCAGCATTGGCTGTAACCTGGGTAACAAAAAAACAAAATATCTGAAATGATAACTATACCTCCAATGTATACAGCTACACATACACAGCTACAAAGCATGCAAGTTCTTTCCACTAGTTCTACAGCTAGGATAGTCAGCTATACCAATTTTATTTGCAGGACAGAAAATGTTACATTCTCCATTGCAGAATACAGAATGCAGGTATATTCTGGAGGGCCTGAAACGTCCTACAGTGGAACAGAACTCTGGCGGTGCTGCTCTAATGCCTCTATGTTGAGGCTTTAGGCCACACCAAAAGTTATTTTCCAGAGCACCCGCGAATGCTCCATGGAGCGAATTTTTGGTTATTGCCCTATATAACGTGCAAAAAAAAAAGCAGAAAAACATGGAAACAAGCATATTTCTAAACTCAGGACAAAATTCTGAAACTATTTAGTTGGGGTCTTTTTTACCAGTTATTTTTATGTAAATTATTTTTTAGGTAAAAAAAAAAAAAAGGTTTTTCCCATCATATTTTTTTTTTTTTTGTAGTAAATTATAAGTTATGATAAACATAATGGTATCTAACAAAAGCCCTTCTTATGGCGCTAAAAACATATACTGAATTTGCTCGAATATAAGACGACACTGATTATAAGACGACCCCCCAAACCTTGGATATTCCTTTAGGAAAAAAACTAAAAGCCTGAATAGAAGACTACCCTACAGGAAAAAAGTGCAACTTGTATATATTCACATTTAAATTGCTTTTTAATATTTAATTTAAAAAAATGATGTTAAACAAATGCATTTCTTGTTTTTATTTCCTTTTATGTGCCAATGCTGCCTCTCTCTCCCCCAAACTTTTCTCTCTCTCTCCACCTCCTCCACCTCATCTATTCCCCCTCCCCTTGTCTCTCTCTCTCTCCCTCCCCCCCTTGTCTCTCTCTCTCTCCCCCCCCCTTGTCTCTGTCTCTCCCCCTCCCATTGTCTCTGTCTCTCCCCCCTCCCCTTGTCTCTGTCTCTCCCCCCTCCCCTTGCCTGTCTTTCTTCCCCCTACCCTTGTCTCTGTCTCTCCCCCCTCCCCTTGTCTCTGTCTCTCTCCCTCCTCCCCTTGTCTCTGTCTCTCCCCCCCCTTGTCTCTGTCTCTCTCCCTCCTCCCCTTGTCTCTGTCTCCCCCCCTCCCCTTGTCTCTGTCTCCCCCTCCATCCCCTTGTCTCTGTCACCCCCTCCCTCCCCTTGTCTCTATCTGCCCTGTCTCTCTCTTCCCCCTCCCTCCCTCCCTCCCCCTCACCTTGTCTCTCCCTGGTGGCAGTCGGGGGATGTCTGCACCATATGTGCAGACACCCTCCATGTTGCCCGACACTTCCGTCCATTATGACGGACAGCCGGTCCGTCATAATAGACGGCAGTGTCGGGCAGCATGGAGGATGCCTGCATGCAGAGGCGTCACTAGGGTTGGTGTCACCCGGTGCGGTAACTCATGGTGTCACCCCCCTGGATTTCCTTCAATACCATGCCAAACAGAATCCATAGTAATGCCAGTAAGATGGCCCATTAAATATGCCACATACAGGAGCCCCACAAATTGTCACAGGCAGGAGCCCTTTAACTATGCCACACACAGGAGCCCATAACTATGCCACATACAGGAGCCCCATAACTATGCCACACAAGAGCCACATAAATTATGCCACACAAGAGCCCCATAAATTATGCCACACCAAAGCCCCATAAATTATGCCACACCAGAGCCCCATTATTTATGCCTCACCTTGGAGCCCAATTAACTATGCCACACAAGCGCCCCTTAATTATGCCATCCACAAGCGCCCCATAATTATGCCACACAAAAGAGCCCCTTAATTATGCCACACATGGGGCCCAATAAATATGCCACAAACAATATGCCAATTATTTAATATTATATTTAACAAACATGTTATTGAAAAAATGCATTCCTATTTTTTATTCCTCTGCACCCACATTGAACCTAAAGGACTTAACACAGCACCATAAAGTACCCACATAACTTGCCATGCACCTATATTGCACCCACAGCACTTGGCTTGCACTCATATTGCACCTACACGATTTGGCATGCCACAGTGTCACTTTGCCCCACAGAACTAGCCAGTGTCACTTTCCTCATAGTACATGTTATTTTGCCCCACAGACCATGCCACAGCATCACTTTGCCAATTAAAATATGCCAGTATTTAACCCATCAATATGCCGGGATTTAGCCATTCAATATGTCAAGATTATTTTGCCACTCAATATGCCATGATTTAGCCATTCAATATGCCAGGATTTAGCCACTCAATAAGCCAGGATTATTATGCCACTCAATATGCCAGTATTTAAACCCTCAGTATACCAGGATTATTTTGCCACTCAATATGCCAGGATTTAGCAATTCAATATGCCAGGATTATTATGCCCCTCAATATGCCATTTAATATGCCAGGATTTTGCCACTCAATATGCCAGGATTTAGCCATTCAATATGTCAGGATTATTTTGCCCCTCAATATGCCAGGATTTTGCCCCTTCAATATGCCATTTAATATGCCAGGATTTAGCCACTCAATATGCCAGGATTATTATGCCACTCAATATGCCAGTATTTAACCCCTCAGTATGCCAGGATTATTTTGCCTCTCAATATGCCAGGATTTAGCCATTCAGTATGTCAGGATTATTTTGCCACTCAATATGCCATGATTTAGCCATTCAATATGCCAGGATTTAGCCACTCAATATGCCAGGATTATTATGCCACTCAATATGCCAGTATTTAACCCCTCAGTATGCCAGGATTATTTTGCCACTCAATACGCCAGGATTTTGCCCCTCAATATACCATTTAATACGCCAGGATTTTGCCCCCTCAATATGACAGGATTTTGCCCCTCCAATATGCCATTTAATATGCCAGGATTTTGCCCCTCAATATGCTAGGAGTTTGACCCCCAATATGCCATTTAATATGCCAGGATTTTGCTCTCAATATGCCAGGATTTTGCCCCCCAATATGCCATTTAATGTGCCAGGATTTTGCCCCCAATAGGCCAGGATTTTGCCCCTCAATATGCTAGGAGTTTGCCCCCCAATATGCCATTTAATATGCCAGTATTTTGCTCTCCCAGTGCTTACCTCCTTGCTGCTGTCTCCCGGTGGTCTTTAGGTCCACAGCTGTGAGGGAAGCGTTGTGCGCTCCCCTCCAGCCGCGCGGCTTCAATAAAGTTTGTTTAAAAAAAAAGTTTTAACAAACTTTATTAAAGTCGTGCGGCTGGAGGGGAGTGCACAACGCTTCCCCCATAGCCGCGGACCTGCAGAGCACCGGGTGACAGAACAGGAAGGAGGTACGTTTTTGATTTTCCCGCCTCCCCCTTACGGTAGTGCTGGCCGCAGTGATTTTTTTTTCCCAGCAGCCGAATCCAGCGGATGCGGGTGCCAGAAAAAAAAAAAAAAGTTCAGCAGCGCAATGCAGCGGGTGTCGGCAGCACGGGTGTCACCCCTGTTAACCCTAATGAGTGCTAAAGGGACTGCATCACCTAAACATTGCTTATATTGTGCATTTAGAGTAGTGTTTCTCAACTGGTGGGTCCTGAACCAAAAGTGGGTTTGTGTACTGGTGTGGAGTGGTCTAACTTTTTGGTTTGTGGAGAGGAGTAACGACGTAGCAACGCACATTGCATTCACCAGCTGAAGCTGAGAAGCCCACCAAGGAAAGGATCGTTTTTTTTTTTTATAGTGTCTCTGATATCTCTTTCAGTAACGCCCCAAGGATTAGGATATAGCCGAGGCATTAACGTTTACTTTAGGGATACAAAACATTGCCTGATATGGGTCAAATGAAGTTTGGGCTTAATGTGGCAGATAGATGGCACCATATCTAACCATCTCTGTGAGAGTGGCTTCTCAGCTCTGGTCCAGCTGAAGACAAAACATAGGAACAGAATGGACGTTAAACGCAACCTCAGAGTTGCTTTGTCTACCATCACTCCAGACGTTAAGACACTTATGAGGAGCAAAAAGCACCCCCAGCTTTCCTGTTAGTTCTAATTAGTCTCACACGTTTCAATGTCTTGTTTTTTTAAAATTGGGTTTTTAGCTCAATAGCACTCTCATTTTCACTTTCAAAATGATAATTGCACTATTCAACCTCAGGACAAATGTGGGCCCTGAGGTTAGACAGGTTGAGAAACACAGATTTTGAGAATAAGCAAAAATTGAAAATGATCGATAAATTGTGTTAGCAATTTGTCGTTAGAGTTTCCTGTTTATGAAATCAATTGTGTCTTGATATGCAAATTAACTGGTTTTCAATAGGAAATGTGCAATTTGCATATAAAGTCACAGGTGATGTCATAAGCAGATGGCCACAGACAAATTTAAAACACATTTTCTCCTAATGTAGGCATTTGCTTGCAATTCTACTAACACATTTATAGATCATTTTCAATATTTTTTTTTATTCTATCCATTCACAGTAAAAACAATGTTTTAGGTCATACAGTCCCTTTAACTATTAACTAATATGGCAGACATGGTCTTTACTTCCATATTTGACACATTTCTGAATTACTTAGAAATGACACAATAAAATAGTCTTTAGGGCAATTAGAACCCTTCTTCGTTCCCTCTTCCCAACAAACAGAAGTCTTCAATACTCTTGATAACCTTCAAGACCTTCTGTGTGAAATGCGTTGTCTTTAATTGCTGAATTGGAAACTCTTATGTTGTTTGCTCCAAAACATAGCCTCTTGATAAATGATAAAAAAAAAAGCAGATGACTTCTTCATATAAAGCAAATGAGAGTGCTACAGAATATCTAGAAGATTGTATATTAAAGCAATGAGGCCAGGCAGAATAAAGAGGAGGGTTGAGTGGCATCCTGTCTTCCTGACTCACAAACAGCAAGTTAGAAAGGTCTTAATTATCTGTAGGTTGGTGAGGAAGGAACACTGTGACATGAAGTGAGCGACTGCCGGCCACGCTTGTCCTGCGCTTTGAAGCAGCTTGTTTACAGAAAGCCTTTTGCGAGGCAGCAGGGAAGGAGCACACTGCATAGGAGCAGCACGGACCTTTTCATCACTCTCTTCAGCCCGGAGGATAGAGGACCAATTAGGAAGAAGGAGAGATCCCAAAGCAGCCTTCTTAGAAACTTGTGCTTAGCAGCAATTTTCAGTAAGTGACAAATAAATTGCATGGTTTGAGGTGTGCAGTTATGAAGTGCCCACAATACATTCTGCTATCCTCTGAACTCTGTTCTGTATCTTAACCCTTTGACTGCAAGACTAAAAAAAAGACAGGGAAAAACAAAATAAGCATGTTTCAAGTTCTTATTGCTGTAAGGGAGTTCATTGCCTTTGTAATAATTGGTCACAGACCAGTGGGTAGACACAAGTAGCAGGCACTTAAAAGCATAACGTTTTCATATGCTTCATATTAACTCATTATTTTGGGAGTCACAAAACACAAGAAAACTGCTATTGCTGAATTGGCAGTTTTTAACTGCAAGATCTTTCAATTAAACCAAAGTATTTGAATTGTCACTTGTTATGGAGTTGGATTTTATGCAGTTGGGTTAGATTTTCTAAGCCAGGAGCATTTTTTCTGAAGTGGGCTGTTAGATAAAAATTGGTTATGTGTCTGGACCGCATTCATTTATTTATATTTACAGCTAGGGTTTCCACATTTTTCCCTTATAATTACCAGCCATGCCATAGACTTAACATTGCCCTCCAACCAATCTTTTACTGGGCTGCCGGTAAAAGACAGGCAGGTGGCAACCCTATTTATAGCAGCATAGGGAAAACTGCCTGTTGGTCATAAAAAACCTTTTATGTATTTAGCAGTAATACAAAACCTATCTTATCTTATATAGTTTATACCATGGTTCCCCAAAACTGCGGATGCCAGGTCACCATGGCAACCAGGGAGTGAGACCTGGTGCGCTGGTATTGCCATCTACCCCTGACCTCTAGGAGCAATGTTTTTTTATGTGCCAGCTCCGCCCCCTCCCGTATAGTGATTTTACAGTTTGAGCACACGGTATGTGTGTATGTGCTGTTGTCTGGCTCCTCAATTTTTTATTATTTTAATTATTTTTTTTGCTGAGTGCTTAACCAAATAAAATTTGTAAAATGGTTTAATCCAACTTTATTCTGAGAATCTACCTATTTTTAATGTCTAAATATATATGCATAGTTAAGTCAGTTGGGCTGCACCTTTCTGTCAGATGGGCCACATGTTGGACACTCTGTACTAAGCTGTGGAAACCTGAATATATTATATTTTGATGCTAGAGTCATTGCAGGTCAAGGTCAGCCAAGAAGAGAGAGAACCAATTTCAATCCATTTTTACATTATTCTACTTTTCTTTTTACATATTTACAATTCATCACTATTTCTTTTTCCTGAGAATGTATCATACGGTTCAGCTCACAGTAAAGAGCGGAATAAATTTGATTATAGCTTGGCGCAACAATGATCCACTTAGGTATGATTGATAAAGATTATATGTTGCTGGTCGGTGTCCATCCTTTTCATTATTTTTAGAAAATGTCCTAATTATACTGATTGTGTTGAATAATTAATTAAGGTAATAACCTAAAGAGCATTTGAATACTTAAATATCATAAACTTGTACTTCTATTTCCCACTGTTTCATGATTTGGGGGTAGGAGGCAAGACCCCCACATTTTATAAGTAAAATATATATCAACACAAAGCTGCAGCTATATAGGAAACATGGGACCTTCTCCCTTATGTACAGGGAGTTACACCTTTACCATGTAGTTATTTTGGCGACTCCTTTTCCCAAAGGGCAGGTCTTATTAACATCCCGTTAAGATGAAAAAATATATCACTTGCTTGTAAAGGAAGGGACTAGCGGCGTGGGCCACCTTAAAAAAAATGTTTTTACAAAAAAAGGCTTGCCCGCAGAGGCACTGGCTGGGGAGATCAGCACACAGACAACATGCTGCTACCACTAGACACTAGGGAGCTGTGGGTACTGGCTGTGGTAAGTCCTGGGAGTACAATGTGGTGACGGGGCATATGCTGAGCAAGTCCTGACAGTGCAGTGTGAGTGATGGGGCATGTGCTGGGGTAAGTCGTGGGACTACAATGTGGTGAGGGGGAATGTGCTGGGCAAGTCCTGAGTGTGCAGTGTGAGTGATGGGGCATGTGCTGTGGTAAGTCCAGGGAGTGCAATGTGGGTGCTGGTCCATGTCCTGATGTGCTGTGCCATGTCCTGGATGTGCAGTGTGGGGCATGTTCTGGGTGTGTAAATGGGAAAATAATTTTAAATGAGATATAATGTTAGGGTTAATTAAATTTAACAGTATAAAATGGAACTCAGATTAGCAAATTTACCAACATCAGGCTACTTTATGTAGGTGATTTTTCTAGTTTCCATTCGGTTAAAGTGTCTACTGCTAGAAAACCAAGATGGTTGCTCCCACCAATAAATAGCACACATACAAAAACATTTGTAAATAATTACAAATGGATAATTGGCTGACCCAATTAGGAATTAAAAATCCCAAGTTACACCTTATAAATACAGCCCTGATACAATGTGGGGTCCAGGTACTAACACTGCAGGATCACAATATGAGTACCAATATCTTGCCAAACTTCCACATTAATGTGCACATAGTAATAACAGGGCTCACCTGTATATTAAACATCCCAAGTAACACCTTTTAATTATTGTCAAGCTTGTCTACACCTAGTTCCATTTTCCTGCACATGTTATTATTAAACTCCGTCCAATTGCCCAGTCAGTGAAAACAAATTCAAAATGAGCTTTACCTCTGCTTAACACATGGTCACACTTCCCTATGCCTCCTGTCCTACTAACATACTACTGCACATCAAGCAGGCCCTCAAGCCTATTTATGTATTATTATGTCGTGTAGCCCCCAGACAAGGTCGGGGAGGGTCAATCATGACAGGGTGCTGAGGGGATATGTTCAGCCTATAGTGGGAGTTAGTGGGAGGAATTAGGAGACTATAACAGTTAGAACCAGGAAGTTTGGGAGCCATTATAGGAAAAGCGTTGCCCCCTACCTGTTGTCCCACCCACCCTCAGTAATTTTTCTGGTTATGAGCCTTTATTTATTGACATGTCACAGCGTCGGCGGAAGCTTGCAGAGTATCCAGTCGGGTTAATGGAAGAATGGATTGTGGAGAGTCAATCAGGACTCTGGTGGGAGGTTTGAGGGGAAAGTGGTACCTCAAACCTCAGGTATTGGGGGCAATGGTATATTCCCAGAACATGGAGTTATTCGGCAGCCACCTGGATACTCGTGCAGGCTTGGTCGTTTTTTTCTGTTTTATGGAATGTTATGTTTAGTCATTGTATAATACGGATATATATGTGTGGAATGTATATATATAATGTAAAGCAATGACTATTTAAATAAAGTGCTGTGGCCGTTATTTTACCCCACAGTCTGGTTTTAAGTTCAGTTATTTCTAGGCAAATACATATCCCCAATGATAGAAGCTACCATGTCATGTAACTCCTTGTATTTGTATTTTTTTCATGCATATCTCTGTGGAAAACAAATAAATAAAGAATAATAATAATAATAATACAGCATGTTCGCACAGAAATATGTTTTGGGTTCACTGGTTCTACACTATGCTGTTAAAGGTCTAAACATAGAATACAGTTTATATTAAATTGTTTTGGATTAAAAGGACATTTTTTTTGCTTTCATTTCTAGCGGTTGCAGAGAAAATGCAGGATCTTGTTGAGGTGATCCATATATATTTTTTCAGCTTTATATTAACACGTAACATGTAGTATTATACTGTTATATTTGGTGGTGCTATTTATCACCGTGACAACCAATTTATCACAAGGTAATTATGAAATAATTTCTCTTTTTGGTTCCATATGAGGCATTTAAGTCATGTTTTGTTATTCTGTCATTTATATGCTAATTCCAAAAAAAGGGCTTTGTTAGCTTAAACTGATGCCATATATGGATCATATGTAATGTATTTTATGTCATGAAGATAGAAATCATGAAAGTGATGAAGTAAACAGTGTATCTATCTATATATCTATCTATGCTGATAGTGGGAAAAAACAAAGAGGTTAAAGAATACAATGGAGAGAGAAGATGAAATGAAAAATTCCAGAGCAGACGTAATAATGACAGGAGGGACCGTTCTATACTTTCCCTTGTTCACACACTCATAATTAGGGTTGCCACCTTTTCTTTATAAAGTATTGGCCATGCTATTGCCTCCATAGACTTAACATTGGCATCAAGCCAATTTTGGTAAAACAGCTGGGTGGCAACACTACTCATAATGAAAATGCTTCTTTGGTCTATATTCACATTAAAATGGCTGACGCCTTAAACAAGAGATGAGAGGTCATTTAATGAAAAAGAAAGTGTATATGGGTATAAGGAACATGAATTAAGGAATGTTAAGGTGGAACAAACATTTATTGTTTTTATTTATTTATTATTTTCTTGGCCCCTTGAGGACACCACTGCTTTTGGAATGTTGTACAGTTTAGGGCACAGGCTGTTTTTACACTTCTGCGGTGTTTGTGTTTAGCTGTAGCTTTCCTATTTCTCATTTAGAATGCCATTTTTTTTATTCCATAAAAAGAGCTTTCATTAGATACCATTATTTTCAAACTTAATTTAGAAAAAATGATAAAATGTGATAAAATTGAAAAACAAAAACACTTTTTATAACTTTTACATGACAAATATTTTACACGTCTACAACTCCAAATACAAAAAACTGCTAAATAGATTATATTTGTCCTCTTGTATAGAAATATCCATTGTTTACATGTTTTTCTGCTGTTATTTTTACAAGTTACAGGGCAATAACACAAAGTAGTTTTTTTCTAACCTTTTTCTCCTTCAGTGACCTTTTGACCACAACAGTAGCACTAACCCTAATCTAACCCTAAATGCTGACCCTAACCCTAGATTGTATACTTTTTTCTATTCTCAGTGTAATGTTGCTGACTGCTTCTAGAGGCAGTCTAGCAACAGTAAAGAACAACAGAAGTGATATTTGTTCTTTTCCATCACTCTGTCCACTTCTAGGGAAGTGCCATGTTGGAGGGACATGCTGCCTTTACGATGTGGCACCCACTATCACTCTGTGGAGCGATCGCAAATGCCCCACGGGGCCAAAGTTTGGTTTTGCTTAATGCATCGACATTGAGGCATTTTAGCACACCGCCTGAATGGTGGATATGATCACTCGTTTAATGTCGGACGTTCCATGATGTCACCGAGTCCTCAATGCAAAAAAAAAAAAAAAAATGCATGATGGCATTGTACATTCTCATGCCCTGAATGGGTCAATGGCTCTATTGATTATATATTCCCATATTAGTGCCACTAATTTAGCATTCATGAACAGGCTTCAGAATGTTTACAGACCTAATATTTTGTAACTATATTAATCTCCCATTTTATTGTATTAAGTTTATTCCACGTCTTTATAAATACTTGATTTGAACAGATTCATTGTACTCATGAGTAATCTCCATCCCCCTTTTGCCGTGCATTATTATCTTCTATTACAACAGTCATCTTGTGCTACTTGCTGTTTGGTCAGCTGACATCTGTCTTCCTGGTTGAAGGACTTTAGGGTGGTCAGCAAGAACTACTAACTATAGGCTATAAAGAGCTGCAGTGGCAAAAATATTTATAGTTTTATTTTCAGTGTTTTTTTTGTAAATTAAAGTTTGTCAGCATTGGCCCATTGCCCACGATAACTTCGGATTTTATGAGCCAACTTTGTGGGCTCTGAACCATAGAATTTGTCACTCTACGTTAGAGTGCACTGTGATCAGATACAACCCTGGTTCCACTGTCTAATAGCTAGCCTGTCCTTTGTCCAGCCAACAAGATGCAGCCCTAGAATCTCCACAGTAATCCATCCCACTCCTTGCTTTAGATTTTCTTTCATTACATTTCCCCTTTTGTTTTTACCTGTCTCTCTTCTTCCATACACCTCTCGTAAATTAGGTAAAAACGAGCAATTCTTAATTTAGCAAAAGAGAGGTTGTTAAGGATGACTTTGAATATCAGCAGGATAGAGAATATAAATCTGGTCACAGTTGAAGAGGAGTTGTGTACCGATCACAGATTTATATTTCCTTCCTGCACAGCTATCTGTTGTCAATGCACAGTATTTGTCAGAATGGATGAATAGCGGTGGCATTGACTGTAATGAGAGCATGAACAATAGGGAGTGATTTGCAAAGGGGTATACTTATCTCTGTATTAGGCGTGATCTGTTGGAGGTGCTAAAGCACCTGGTTATACACATTCATTTCTGAATGGACCACTGATGGGAATTGAGTAGAACTATAGCTGAGTTTTATCAGGTAAGAACTGAGACAGAATACGGTAACAAGCTTCCCTGGGAGAATGTAAATAAAAGGGACAGACAATGTAGGGCATCTAAGGTTTGGGGTTTATATCACATTGAATATAGGCCTTGGCATTGGTAAAGTAGATGAAGACATCAGGGTGTGCTTCTCAGTGAACCCAGGATAAAGCAGAAACAGAAATGTGTGTACCATTGGTGGTGTAGATTCTACACCCAGTTATGAGAAATCGGGATAGACTGTGTATGGAAGCTATATCAACAGTGTTTTAACCAGGAAAGGTGCGTTCAGTTATCTGGTTTTCAAGTATGTCCCAGGGATGTACATGTTATGGCATTTACTTTATCTACCTCAGAATTATGAAGAGCTGTCCCTTCCAGGATCTGAACCTGCAGCCCTGAGGTTTGCAAATATTGTATAGATGGTGCATTAGCCAACTGACCTAGCTTTGCAACCTCCACATGCACAGGTTGCAGCAGTCTCAGGCCTATAAGCATATTAAATGGAGGAATTATTTTATTTATTTAATTTGATACATTGAACAAGGTTAAGGTCACTACATATCGTGAATGGCTTCTCCAATGCAAACCTGCATGGCGGATGGTGTATTATGAGGGTACTTTGCTATTAAGAATGGCCTGCTAGTGTTATCATATAAAGATGCTTTATTACCGTAATATTGTCATATAAAGGTGCTTTAACCGCTTCGTGACGCATGGTGCTTGCTTCCCAATAGACGCAAGCACCAAAACGTCACGATTGGTTCCTGGCCACCTGATCGGTAGCCAGGAACACTCTGGCAGAGACCCGATCAGGGTCTTAATAGACCCTTAATAGTCCCTGCAAAAAAAAATGTGAGACTTACGGACGTCACGTGTGACGTCACGGAGGCGTGCCCGAACCCGTCAGTTCGTGCACAGCGCAATTTGGAGAAATGTAGCCGGTGCTCGCTTTGAGGACCGGCTACATTTCCTCTGTCAGACTGAGGCCACTCAAAGGGGCCTCATCGGACAGGTGGGATCCCGCTGCAAGTGCCTGCAGCGGGATCCGAAAACAGCTCATCATAGGGAGCCGCGATGAGCTGCTTAATACAGGACATACTATGCCGTCCTAACGACTTTAAGGCACTTAAAGTCAGGACGGCATAGTATGTCCTAACGTCATTAAGGGGTTAATAAACTAACAAACAGAGTAGTAATCTGGAAGTGCTGGACAATATATAGGGGGTCAAAAAGTGCAGTGGGAAAAAAGTAGGTAAAACATGAGTAAGGAGCAATTAGCGACTTTTTATAACATTGTAGGGTGCATTTTAACGGTTGCACTAATAAATTGCCATTATTTTTGCGCATATTTGTATTCACAATTTGCACGTATGTACTATCTGAGTGTTAAATGTTTAGTACACTGCAAGCATTTTCATCAACCATTTTGGAACCAGCTACCAGGACTAACAGATATTTCCTGAACTCACAATCTCTAACTTTCTTTAAAGGGGTACCTCAGATTGCAATATTGCCTAACAAATACCATAGAAACATATAAAGTGTTGGCAGATAATAGTTTGGCCCATCTAGTCTGCCCAATTTCTAAAAAAATAAAGTACCAAATAATGTTTGAAACAGGCTCTGAAGTAACCCATACTTCAGAGTATAGGTACCACTGATTGAGAAAATGTTAGTACCATAGTAGTGGCTGTCGAGGTTGTCTGGATACAGAGAGTATTGTAGGTGTGTTCTGCAGTATGTGAGAAATCTAATACAGAGAATAATGGAGCAGTGTTTTCAGGGAAGGAAATAATTGATAAGTTACCAGTCACCGAGTATCTGATCTCTTATCCTTGGCTGCTATTTCTAGCTGCACACTCACATCTGGAAGCCTTGTCCATTCCTAACCACATTTACACAGGTTCTCACAGGAGGACGGTGTGCAGGCTGGAGCTCTGCCCAGGAAAAGGTGATCAGGGAAAGCTCCGAATGAGATGCCAAAACACATCTGGCAGGCATGACATCTGCTTTCACACAGCAGTGCAAGATGTTGGACATCGCCCAGATCTCCGTAAAGGAGAGCAGGTGTCACCCTTTAACCATCTAGGACCATGTTTTCAGGACAACTGACTGACTGATCACCTTTTTTAACCAAGGAGTGGAGGAAACAGACATCGAGCATCTCCATGATTTCTTAGTTTAAAGCATTTCAGTGCAGCAGCCAAGTATACAAAGCATCTAGTATACCAGTGATGCAGTGATGGTAGAGCATTAAAAACACACAGCTGCCGCGTATTTAGGTAGTAAATGTGCATAATGAAATGTACTCCATTACTGCTGCACACAAGTGCTTTCATTTAGTCTCATCTACTTCATCCCATTTAAATAGATACAAAGAAACACACAAACCTAAAGAAAACACTGCTTCAATGAGCACAAGCCAGCTCACACAGCTAAAAACATCGGACCTAGCAGAGAGTCACATTGTCATACAGCACACATACACATTCATAGTACACACTCATAAATATACCATTAAACATGGTCATATTATGAAGTCTGGCTTATTTAAATCTTATCAGGGGTAATACTAACCTATGAGGGGTATAACTACACTGTGATTACTAAAGTCTGCACCTTCCGTTCGGATAGAGACATATAAAACACTGGTATACTTCCCAAAACAAAACACAACTATCCTAATGTATGTCGAAAAGGGCACACAAAGCGTCTTTTTGACTGCCACATAAAATACATACCAAATACAAATGATACCAGAAAATGTGTATCTCCATATGGAAACACAAGTGTGTCCATCTATTTAGATCTATTTATACACACATTTAAAAAAACAGTATTGTTATGTATGTATATGTGCAGGGAAGGGGAGCAGAGTGGCAGTTATTCTCTAATCTGACTCAATAAGCTAAGGCTGCACCACGTTTCACTTCTAAATGCCATGGTGCGTACCAATTCCCATATAATATGCAACTGTCTTGTCGGTATATTAATCTCTGTACCTTATCTGCCAGTAAATCTGTATCTTTGATATATGTGTGGGCTAATGAAGTTGCACCAATGGTCACTAATTTGTTAACCCCCCTCCCCAGCCAAAAAGTTGCCAGTCCTCTCCTGTTGGTTTATATACAGATTTGTTTGTATTGATTTTTGCATATATGTATAATTGCATACACAGAAATTGGTTTTCCTTGTAAATTTGCAGTGTACTTTTACACACACTATACCATGCACACAATATAATACATAATAAGAAAACTATTTTATTTCTATCGCCTAACCTACATATAACACACATATTCGAATTGGATCCCAGACAGTACCCTTTAAGGTATATTTTTCGCCCCTTAACCTCTTCACGGCTATAGAAGGGCCCCTTTAGCAATGTACTGTATAAATTAATTGTTTGAACGCCCCTTTATAATGTATCACGTTGAATATTGGGTACCGTAACACAACACTTCAGAGCAGAGGACCGTGCAATAACAGTAGGACAGCTATAGAATAACATGGTGTGACACGCACTGTAATTCTAGGCCCTGTTAGCGGTGAGTTATTAATAGTATTTCTGAGCTGAGCAGTAAATAAAAAAAAGAACAAATCCTTGACTTTCTGACCCCATCACGAATATCCCATCCCTCCCTATGCATAACATTGACACCTGCACAGCTGGAAACTGTGAGAGCATCATATTAGCCTTGCTGTCCAATACACTCAGTCAAGCACAGCTTCTGATCACCGTACCACACTCCCAAATCAAAGCGCAACTTCATGGTCTATGCAGGCTTCAATAAATACGGATTTCTACCTTTGAAATGATAGACGTACCGGTACAGCTATCATTAAATGTGTGCATGCAGTGTATAAATACACTATGTATAAATCAGAGGACATGGATACATGCACACCTCTGCCTATGCATGCATACGTACAAACGGATGTATATGTAAGTAGTGAGTATATCACTGCTGTGCTGTCATAATCTGCTAACAGAGTATCTCATGATCCGTTAAAGCATCAGACAAAACTAGCCTGTCAAATGACCGACTCTCTGCTTAACTTTCAATTTAGGCATGTTAAACGTGTGTGTATTAACCACATAGATGCTCACATCTATCCATGTATTTGGGGTTCTATCTACATAGATATAACTTTCTCTGCACTTGTGATGTTTAACCTTTGGCACTCCAGCTGTTTGGGCTACATTTCCCATAACCCTCAGACTGCCAATGGCTAAGCATCATTGAAGTGTCATAGGTTAGTCCTGGTAATATTTGTGTGTGTGTATGTGTTTGTCTATCTGAAGATAAAAAGATACAGATAGCAATGTCTACAAGATTTATATAACTATTAATAAATACAGACATTGAGCAAGCATTTCTGTCTATCTCAGTGTAACAATGCTCTCTCTGTATGTACATGCAGTGTAGTATTTGGCATGTTGCTAGCATGTAAACTGCACTCTGATAGTAGATGCTGGTGCCGATGTTGTGTCTCATTTGTTTTCCTGTGAGGAAGCAGAAGGGGTAAAAAAGGCTACAGCATCAGGTCAGACGGTTCATATGACAGTGCAGTGCTAAATGAATGGGGAGGAGTGGTACCTAGAACAGTGGCACCAGGAGCTTCCAGTTTAGATACTACATCACAAGTGCATAGCATGGCACCAACTTCCCCATGTGGGTAGCAGAGAGGGGAGGACAGTAAAACTCACCAGAGGGTGGAAGCTGCAAACTGAGGAAGCCACTGACCAGCAGGAAACATGCTGCCCCCATCCTGGTGTCCAGACTGGAGTCCCCCGGCCATGAGCCCATTGCAGGACAGAAGTTGAGGTGTCACTGAATGTGAGGGTGCGAAGTCTTAGTCTGGCTGATTTCAGGGTATCCCTCCATTCTGCAGAACATTACTGTACCCTTCTCTCCCTGAATGATCCATGCGTACAACCTCTTACTGTAGATCAAAAATCCCACCAGCACCTGACTTCCCTGGCTTTAGACCTGGAATGTTTTTTTTTGTTTGTTTTTTAGGAATGTCAATACATAGCAAGAATCCAGTTGCCAGAAAACTGAAGGCACAGTTCCCCAGTCTGATCTTCTTGCCTGCTTGCTCTGTTCTCGACTCGTCAGCTCTGGCTTATGTGAGCTCCACAGCAATGCAGAGCAGAGAAAGGAGAATGAGCCAGCCAGCGAAAGAGAGAGAAAGAAAGGGACATGCAGACACAGGCTTAAAAAAAACCTGGTCTGGATCACAGCTGGTTGAATGGAAGGGAGGAAACGCAACAGCTGGTTAAAGTGGCAGCTTCTGTGATGCTGATGGGAGGAAACAGGATTGCTGCAGCCGCCGGCATCCTAACCCCAGCTGCTGTCTGTCAGTGATGGGGGAGGGGTTGTGCATTTAATGCAAGGATAAAATGAAATTTATGCATGTGTAAATATAGGATTTCTTTCCCACAGTGAGCTATCTGCGAGACGTCGGAAATTGAACCCAGAGACCTGTACAGGGTTAAAACAAGACCATTTGTTATGTATTGCATGTATACAAACAAATGCTCATTTAGGTTGATCCACTTTTACCTCTATTACCTATTATTTTAAGAAATATCTGTATGGAGACCATTCTTGGTTTTAAATCTTTGGAATGACTAAATCAATCAATTTGGGCTGATGAGATTTCCTTGGAGTGCAGAATAAATAAGCATCCCTATATTTTTAAGTATCATTCTGTCAACTATTGTAATGCTTTATTTCAAAAAATCCATTTGTCTAAATTCTACATTTTCATCCTGATTTTGGTTTGGAGAATCTAATGGGCACGATTGTGACAAGTTTCTCATGGATTTTTGTGTCACATTGCTAAAAAGCTGTCTTTTTAAACAAGCACTTTTATACCATAGTGGCTGTCTGTATCATTCAATGTCATTATACTGTGACAATGGATTGCTTTTTATATTTTTTATATATATTTTTCCATAACGCTCTGAGATCTAGTGTTTGTTGAGTGAATGAATATTTATGATTTGCATCGGCTGCTTAGTCCTGCATTTGCTAAATCATTTTTTTGAAGTTAGCATCAACAAACTTTGTTTACATTATATTTTCACCCCCTATTTGTGCTACAGTTTCTGAACATGCAGGGGATATATATATATATATATATATATATATATATATATATATATATATATATATATTATGGCTTAGACTACATGGCAAGAGATTGTGTTCTTAAATATTATTGCTGTAATGACTATAATAGAACATATATAGTTCTCTACCCACCTATCATGAATGCAATTGAAGAAAGCATTTTTATACCTCTTGGCTTCATACATTCTGCTTTGCTTTTTAAAGTTCTCTTTATTTTTTTGTTTTAACCTTCATGTTTAAATATCATGCTTAACAGCATTGTTTGTGTAAAAACCCTCAAGAGCAGATCATGCTGTGATTTAAGGGTTAAGCAGGCATTGCTGTTCCCAACATGTTTAACCCTTTTAGTGACAGTTAGTGGGGAATGTTGTACTCTCTTCTGGCATTTGAAAGGTTAAACCTGCTTCCTGCTATTTTGAGAATGATATTGATATGATTTGTTAGTGTTCTATTGGTTCTTTGTGCTGGGTTCACTGTGTGCCAAGCTGTGGTGTTTTTTTTTCTTTTTTCTTTTATACTAAATTAAGTATGCTACATATTGCACCATTGATTTGGCACTCTATAATGTCCCGATTTACTTTTGTACAGAACCCTTGTGAGGTCAAACATGTTAAGGTTTTGTAGTAAAGGATACAAAATCACGCACAAGATTGATTGGGATTTGTCTTACAAAGCCCAACGATCTTTTGGGAATTTGCTGGAATGTTCCGGGACTCTATTCTGTATGAAGAAAAAAAGGAAGATTTGGGAGGTTGCCATTAACTGTTAAATTACTGGAGCAAACACTAGACACTGATTTTGTTTACTTTGCTGGTAGCAGGTGGCCCTGGAGGATTGATAGCACTGTTCAAACATAAAGAGAAATCCCCTATGTTCATGGATTACAATGAGGTTTCGTGTGTGTGAAATTTAGGAAAAGAGTCAACATATTCAACTGTGCTGTTCAGCGGATCGCTAGCTTGTAGATATGTGCTGTTCAAGCCTGGCTGCTTGTTACTATGACTTAACCTGTAGGCTTTTATCAAACACATTTGTCAACAAGCACATTTGCCAGGAAATAGAAATGCAAAGAAAAATGGTACATATTTGGAGGGGCATGGAAGTAAAGGTGCTATTGCTAATATTAAAGCACCACCCCATTGCCTGAATTTGGTACATGTAAACATAAAGAGAGGTAAGGGTCTAATCAATAAAGAGAGAATTGCAGGGAATGATGGGAATTGCAATCTTTAGGCCAATGTAGCAGTTGGGAAATGTTTCCAATGCTAAACATGAGAATTTTTCCAACTCTGCAACGTTGGCACAGCCCTGGGGCCTTTATTGAATTGTCACTTTTATATCTCTCTTTGAAAATAGTTTTGTAGTACAGATAACAGGAAAAGGTGGAGTGGCGTTTGAACTCACTGAAGGCTTTTGTATGTTCTGAATGGAATGGCTAGTATGTGCTTCCCAAAATAATACTAGACATGGACAAATGGACCGTATATTGTGTGTTTTGTTGGATTGGGCCATATCTGATGTGTAAAACATTCCCTATATGTCCCAAATAATGCAGAACAGTATAAGAATTCCCATTAAAAGGCAAACTATAATTGCTCTCAATGTCTGTTTCAATGAATCAATGCTCTGTGTGTAGAAATTGAATGCATGTGTTTTTGTGAAGAACACAAAGAAGAACATAACATTTGTTGTGTAATGTCAGGTATATGTTGGGTAGAAATGTGCTGCACATCAGGGTGAGAAGGCATGATATCAGAAGGCAACGGGGCTGTGCTAGCAGTGTCACAAGGCAATGGCACCAGTGGTGTATCTTGATTTTATGCTGCCCTAGGCAGACAAAATCCGGGCACCCCCCTACCCAAGCTGCACACCCACGTTACACACCTAAGACATCATTCAGACTCACATCAAGCTCATACTCCCATCACACACACACTCCCATCACACTCAGTCACACACTCCTACTCCCATCACACTCAGTCACACACTCCGACTCCCATCACACTCCGTCACACACACTGTCTCCCATCACACACACTCTGACTCCCATCACACTCAGTCACACACACTGTCTCCCATCACACACACGCTGACTCCCATCACACTCAGTCACACACACTGTCTCCCATCACACACACTCACACACACTGTCTCCCATCACACTCACTCACACACACTGTCTCCCATCACACACACTCACACACACTGTCTCCCATCACACACACAGTCTCCCATCACACTAAGTCACACACTCCTACTCCCATCACACTCTGTCACCCACACTGTCTCCCATCACACACACTCTGACTCCCATCACACTCAGTCACACACACTGTCTCCCATCACACACTCTCTGACTCCCATCACACTCAGTCACACACACTGTCTCCAATCACACACACTCTGACTCCCATCACACTCAGTCACACACACTGTCTCCCATCACACACACTGTCTCCCATCACACTCAGCCACACACAATGTCTCCCATCACACACACTCTGACTCCCATCACACTCAGCCACACACAATGTCTCCCATCACACACACTCTGACTCCCATCACACTCAGTCACACAGACTGTCTCCCATCACACACACTCTGACTCCCATCACACTCAGCCGCCACACACACTGTCTCCCATCACACACACTCAGACTCCCATCACACTCAGTCTCTCACACACACACACACACACACACACACTCCCATCAGCACTTACCTTTCCCTGGTGGCAGGCAGCATGGTCCCTCCATGCTGCCTGTTCGGCTTCCCGGCGATTGTGCCGACAGGCCACGTGACCAGGCGCGCGTATGACGTCAGCGCGCCCGTCACGTGACTGTCGGCACTTCCGTGTCGGCACACTGCACGGGGAGCCGAACAAGCAGCACGGAGGTTTCTCTGTCACACTGCACGGAGGTTTCTCTGTGCTGCCTGTTCGGCTCCCCGTGCAGCCTGGCAGGCAGAGCGATGGTGAGGGGGGATCTTCCGATCCCTTCTCACCTCCGTCTCTGCCTGCAAGCGCGGTCTATTTTTTTTTTTAAAGGGCCGCGTTTTTGTTTTTTTTACATTTTTTTTTTTTTTTACATTTTTTTTCTTTTCAGTGCTGGGGGGCGCTGCTGCCGCCCCCCAAAATTTGCCGCCCTAGGCATCCGCCTAGGATGCCTCGCGGTGAATACAGCACTGAATGGCACTGTGCGGGTGGTGTCGGAAGGCAACGAGGCTGTGCTGGTGGTGTCGGAAAGGCAATTCGGCTGCCCGGGTGGTGTCAGAAGGCAATGGGGCTGTGTGGATGGTGTTATAAGGCAACATTGTTGTGCGGGTGGTGTCATAAGGCAACAAGGCTGTGCGGGTGGTGTCAGAAGGCAACGGGGCTGTGCGGGTGGTGTTGTAAGGCAATTCGGCTGCCCGGGTGGTGTCAGAAGGCAATGGGGCTGTGTGGATGGTGTTATAAGGCAACATTGTTGTGCGGGTGGTGTCATAAGGCAACAAGGCTGTGCGGGTGGTGTCAGAAGGCAACGGGGCTGTGCGGGTGGTGTTGTAAGGCAACGAGGCTGTGCGGGTGGTCTCAGAGGCAACAGGGCTGTGCGAGTGGTGTCGGAAAGCAACAGGGCTATGTGGGTGATGTTGTAAGGCAACAAGGCTGTGCGGGTGGTGTTGTAAGGCAATGCGGCTGTGCGGGTGGTGTCTGAAGGCAACAGGGCTGTGTAAGTGGTGTCAGTTATATGTGGGTATCAAAAGGCAATGGGTTTTTCTCTTGGAGTCAAAGGCAACAATGTGCTGTTAGAGTGCAATGGACTATGCTCAAAGTGTCAGAATATATAGGTTTGTACACGTGCTATCATAAGGTAGTACACTCTTGGAGTAACTGTCTGTACATGTAGTATTAGAAGGCAATGGGCTGCGCAGGATTGTCAGAAGACAGAGGTCTGTACATTTGGTGTCAGAAGGCAGAGGTCTGTACATTTGGTATCAGAAGACAGAGGTCTGTACATTTGGTGTCAGAAGGCAAAGGTCTGTACATTTGGTTTCAGTAGGCAGAGATCTGTACATTTGGTGTCAGAAGGCAGAGGTCTGTTCATTTGGTGTCAGAAAGCAGAGGTCTGTACATTTGGTCTCAGAAGGCAGAGGTCTGTACATTTGGTGTCAGAAGGCATAGGTCTGTACATTTGGTGTCAGAAGGCAATGTGCTGCAAACATGGTGTTAGAAGGCAACAGGAGTTTGGGTGGTGTTGGAAGCTAGAGGGCTGTAGGAATGGTGACAGTATGAATGCAAGGTTTCTTAAAGTAGAGGACTTTATGCAAGGTGTCAGAAGGCAGCAGTATGTATACAAGGTGTTGTAAAAGTGTCATAAAGTAGTTTCTTGAGTAGTTTCAGAAGGCAACAGTATGCAAGGTGTCTTAAAGCAGAGGGCTCTACACATGGTATCCGAAGGCAAAGTACTGTGTCTTGATATAAGGCAATGGAAGCTATTTGTTATACAGCTATGGAGTATATATGTTCTGTCAGTCAGAAATGAACTATATGCTTTTATTTAATGTAGAAACTGACTGTGTTGGCTTATGTAGGAATGAACATTTGACCAATCCAAACCCATAACGCCACTCGCAAAATCCCTGTCCATATCTCTCCTTTTACCACCTTTGCAAGCAATATTGCCAAGATTTGTTTTCCTTTAAAAAACAAGATTTTTCAAGTCCCTGTAAGTGAATGTGACAGCATGTTAATTATAATATATATTGTTATGTTGTGCATCCCTGTCGTTTGTCTCCCTCCCACATTGTTATGTCCCTAATAAAGTATCACCTTACAAATAAACGATAGCAACTATTGTTTATGATTCATTTATATAGCAGGGTAGTTTCCATGCAGTAGCATGAGGTGAGGATCAGAGCCACAGGAAATTAACATGAATAATTATTGCTGAATTCCCCAAAAATTATAAATAAAAGGGGTGGAGGGATATCGCCTCACAAGAGTTTCCAATCTATTCTGATTGCAGGATATCTCTCTTAACCCCTTGTGCTTAACCCCTTGCTCCAGTCAGTGCAGGCTCCCTATACACACGACTCCTCTTGCTGTTAGCTGAGCATTTCAAGCTGCTCCCTCACTGGCTGATAGCACCGTGTGCCAAGGTTAATTAGACTGATAATTAGAAAGAGAGATGCTTAATCTATCCGATTAATAAAATTACCCCTTCTCTCTACAATATCTATACACATTGTATGGACCCTGAACATGCACACTTCTTATACCACAATTGTGCTTCCCACTACCATGATGGGATTATAGATTGTACATTAGGGAGACCAGAACATTTTAAGGTAGAAGAGCAAGAAAAATGCTAAGTGCCATTTGTCTTAATGCAGCCCTGCAGTATAAATGTTCTGTTGCTGTCTCTCTTAAAGCAACCATGTAGCTACTCTATTGTATGTTTCTGGACATCAACACACACGTATATTAGCCTTTTTTATAATGGGGGTTGTTTTGGGATCTAAAGACAGAAATGGAAGTGGACCTGATTGTATAGACTGGTGACTTTGTGGGGTATACCTGAATGTTGACATTAGGGCACTTTGCAATTTGTCTAAATATAACCAGCCCTCACTTTGTATATCAGATAACATTTAGCCTGTTAGAGAATATCCACAGGCGCCACGATGCACTACTGTTAAGAGGACTTGCTTTGCTTTCCACATAGTCTTTTAAGCCATGTCTATGACATAGCATGTCCATATGCGAGAACAAGATACACCTGTCACAGGCCCGAGGGGCCCTCTGTATGCGCAAAACGTGTCAAGCTTCCTAAACTATTGGATTGCCACTTTTTCTATTCCATATTTGCTGTGCTTCACTTTTATGTTTTTGCACACATTAAACCACCTTTTGTACCTGACAATTGACTCCTGTGAGTGCCGTTTCTACTCTCTTCAATTGCTTGCTGCTTAATGGTGCTAGCCAGGCACCTGTAGAGGCACCGGAGCCAACGAGTGGGGATATAATCAATCAAAGTACCTCCAGCACTGTGAGCCCAACTACTTGATCTCTTGTCTGCTCGGGACCCAGCCCTTTAAAAAAAAAAAAGAATCCTTCACCAGTATCTCCACAGCGAGAAGGCAGCCTGGTGCCTGTGCAATGACATACAGACATCCTTCCATGCTGCCTCTCTCGTTCTAAGCTCGCACTAATCTGAAGTTCAAGTGCCTGGGGTCACATGACCTTCTGTTGCTCAAACCAGACCAGTGTGCAGGGAGCATGAGAGAGGCAACATAGAAGGATACTGTCTCTCACATATGTACTGGGAAAGGGGGGAAGAGGGGAAAACTGGCTGTAGCATATTAATGGGCAAGTAGTGGTATATTAATGGGTATACTGGGTGTGGCAAATTAATGGGCATACTAGCAATGGCAAATTAATGGGCATACTAGCAATGGCATATTAATGGGCATACTGGCTGTGGCTTAATAATAGGCATACTAGCTGTGGCATATTAATGGGCATACTGGCTGGGACATATTAATGAGAAAACAGTGGCATATTAATGGACAAACAGGCTGTGGAATATTCTGGGGCATAATGGATGTGGTAAATTAATGGGAAAACAGTGTTAGTGTAAAAACTGGTTGTGGCATATAAATGGACAAACTGGCTGTGGCATATTAATGGGCAAGTAGTGGTATATTAATGGACATACCGGCTGTGGCAAATTAATAGGCATACTAGCAGTGGCATATTAATGGGCATACTGGCTGTGGCTTATCAATGGGCATACTGGCTGTGCCATATTAATGAGAAAACAGTGGCATATTAATGGACAAACTGGCGGTGGAATATTCAGGGGCATAATGGATGTGGTAAATTAATGGGAAAGCAGTGGCAGTGTACAAACTGGTTGTGGCATATAAATGGACAAACTGGCTGTGGCATATTAATGGGCATACTGGCTGGGGCATATTCATGGGGTAAGTACTGGATGTGCAATGTGGGTAAAAGGGCATGTCCTGGGGGGAAAGGTGTAAGTATTGGATGTGAAATGTGGGTGAGGGGCATGGATAATTCCTGGATGTTCAATGAGGGTGCTGGGCTCATGTCCTGGGGTGCACTGAAACATCATTGGCATGATATACAAAGACATGGATCAAATGACTTTGGTAGGGTAGGGGGGCGAGAGGGAGATAAAGGGACAGGGAGCCCAGAATTTTTTTTTCTGGAAGGGGTCCTGAAACTTCTGATGGCAGCGCTGGCAGCATCCAAACTTATCTCTAAAGGCATGTAGACCAGGGCTGGGAACCCCTTAAGCTGTTGTTGAAATGTAGCTATCATCTTCTGCTTGTCTATCATAAAAACATGGGTTGGCTCCTTCCACATCCAATAGTAATCCATATTACATATGAAATAAATATCAAGGCTGGCTTGGATTAGAGGGACTCTGTCACCTAAACATTTTCTATACCTTGAGTGTAGAGAATAAACCTAATCATGTCTCTTATTTTCAAGGATGTCCTCGATCCACAGACTTTATATTGTTACAATAGAGTACAATGCAATATTAAAAATGCAAATTATGCTAGCAAAATTGCAAGACAGTCTGTGGTGTCTCCTACTAATGACCTCATCCTGTGGCTTCATATGTCAGTTACACATTTCCTACTCAAAGATGATATGCAAATTACACATTTCACTTTGAAAGTAGATCATTAAAGGGACGGTATCACCTAAACATTGTTTTTTTCCTGTCAATATAGCGAATAAAAAAACCTGAAAATGATCACATTGTGTTAGAAACATTTCTCCTTATTTAGCTTTATGCTTGTAGTTATGCTAATACAGTGCATAATTATTTTTAAAAAAATGGTATTCTCTGTATTCACAGAAAATACCGTGTTCGCTCGAATATAGGACAACCCTGATTATATTAATTTAGGGGGAAAAAAGCCTGAATATAACACCACCCTATAAGAAAAAAGTTTTACTTGTAAATTTTAATTCACATGTACTTTTTTCATATTTAATAAAAATGCTAGAAAAAAAATGTTTGTATTTCCTTTTATCTGCTCCCAGCCACTGCATCCCCCACCACTACAATCTTACCCCCAGACTTAGCCAGTGCATTCCCCCACACAGCCATCTGCCCCCATACTTCGCCAATGCATTCCCCCACACTGCCATCTGCTCCCAGACTTAGCCAATGCATTCCCCAACACGGCCATTTGCCCTCAGACTTAGCCAATGCATTACACATACAGCCATCTGCTCCCAGACTTAGCCAATGCATTCACACAGACTGCCATCTGCAACTCTGGCTAAGCCAGGGGTCCTCAAACTTTTTAAACAGGGGGCCAGTTCACTGTCCCTCAGACCGTTGGAGGGCGAACTATAGTAAAAACAAAAACTATGAACAAATTCCTATGCACACTGCATATATCTTAAAATGAAGTAAAGTTAAAACAACAAACTTACCAGTATTTCAATGGGAATAGTGTGCCAGTCAGAGCCCAGTAATATTGTGCCAGTCAGATGCCCAGGAATATTATGCCAGTCAGATGCCCAGGAATATTATGCCAGTCAGAGCCCAGGAATATTATGCCATTCAGATGCCCAGGAATATTATGCAAGTCAGAGCCCAGTTATATTATGCCAGTCAGATGCCCAGGAATATTGTACCAGTCAGATGCCCAGGAATATTTTGCCAGTCAGATGCCTGTAATATTGTACCAGTAAGATGCCTGTAATATTATGCCAGTCAGAGCCCAGGAATATTATGCCAGTCAGATGCCCAGGAATATTATGCCATTAAGATGCCCAGGAATACTATGCCAGTCAGAGCCCAGAAATATTATGGCAGTCAGAGCCCAGGAATATTATGCCATTCAGATGCCCGGGAATATTATGCCATTCAGATGCCCAGGAATATTATGCCAGTCAGATGCCCAGGAATATTATGCCATTCAGATGCCCAGGAATACTATGCCAGTCAGAGCCCAGGAATATTATGACAGTCAGAGCCCAGGCATATTATGCCATTCAGATGCCCAGGAATATAATGCCATTTAGATGCCCAGGAATATTATGCCATTCAGATGCCCAGGAATAGTGTGCCAGTCAGAGCCAAGTAATAGTGTGCCAGTCAGATGCCCAGGAATAGTGTGCCAGTCAGATGCCCAGGAATATTATGCCAGTCAGATGCCCAGGAATATTATGCCAGACAGAGCCCAGTTATATTATGACAGTCAGATGCCCATGAATATTGTACCAGTCAGATGCCCATGAATATTTTGCCAGTCAGATGCCTGTATTATTATGCCAGTCAGAGCCCAGGAATATTATGCCAGTCAGATGCCCAGGAATATTATGCCATTCAGATGCCCAGGAATACTATGCCAGTCAGAGCCCAGGAATACTATGGCAGTCAGAGCCCAGGAATATTATGCCATTCAGATGCCCAGGAATATTATGCCATTCAGATGCCCAGGAATATTATGCCAGTCAGATGCCCAGGAATATTATGCCATTCAGATGCCCAGGAATACTATGCCAGTCAGAGCCGTCACATCCGGTCGCGGTGATTTTTTTTTTTCGCTTTCCTGCATCCGCATCCTCTGCGGCTGTAAGAAAAAAAAAAAAGGTAAACAGCAGGGAGCAGGGGGTGCCGGCAGCACCCCCCGCGGGCCAGATAAATGGTGCTCGGCGGGCCGCATGTGGCATGTGGCCGCGGGCTGTAGTTTGAGGACCCCTGGGCTAAGCCAATGCATTTCCCCACACCACCATCTGCCCCCAGTCTTAGCCGATGCATTCCCGTACACAGACATCTGCCTCTCAGTCTTAGCCAATTCTGTCCCCAGATAGCCATCTGCCCCCACCCAAACTTAGCCAATTCTGCCCCGACACAATTATCTATCCCTTAGACTTACAAATGCTGCCCCTCACACAGCCATCTGCTTTCAGGTGACCTCTCTGCTACCATTGTAGAAGTTCTGGTGGACATGCCAAGCAGCACGGGAGGATATCTGCTCGCATCATGCAGACATCCACCAGCTGTTTGTGAGGAGAGGGATCCAGGTCCCTTGTAGCTCTGCGGATTATAAGACGACCTCAAATATAAGTCTTTTTCAGAGAATTTGTTCTGAAAAAATCTCCTCTTATATTCAAGAAAATACAGTATAATGTTTAAGTGATATGGGTCCTTTAAGCCACAAGCTGATGTCATAAACTGGAGACACCACAGACATAGTAAATGTATGTTCTCTTATTTTGTGCATTTATTTGCAATTCTCCTAACACACTGAATAGGTAACTTTTGTCCCATTTTATTCTTTGTTTTATAATAAAAACATTTTAGGTGACTGTTCCTTTAACTGCTTCTTTACCCCTGTAGTTGGACTAAGGCTACCAGCAACCTCAGCTAGCTAACAGTTGGAGAGGTCTACCAATAGCTGCTGTTTGCTTAGCCTTAATGCAGACATATGAAGCATCATTTTGAAGAAGGCAATTGAAAGCAGGCATATTTTGCAATTGAAAAGGACACACAATGAAGAAATGATACACATCATCAGATGAGTCAAGTAACTTTGCTCCATGTTAACTCGTATTATTGCTGAATCTAATAACTTTCTAAATCACTTACTATTGCAAGCAAAGCAAAACTCTAGATAAGCAACTGGATGTGTGGACATTAAAGCACATAATAGATGGGTTTAAAACATTTTATGTGAGATTTCGCTTCATGTTGCCTTTTTAATGGTGTTTAGAGATTCTTCACATTTTTACAGATGGATAAATTAAATACTCACTTGCAAAAAAACAAACAAACAAATCCACATTTATGTGGGAGGAGCTTTGGACCCATTTGGGGTTCATATTAAACAAATAGAGCAATGGAAGTTCATTTTAGGCATGCACGGGATTGTGGGAGATCTTTAGTAAACAATTTGATGAGACATTCTGTTTGCAGGTGTCTCCAAGTTTGTAGATTTTTATGCTTGTGAATAGACATTTGAAGAATGACTGACATATGGGATAGAATAGCAGGGTGTTTAATCATGGCAGATCTCTTATTTTCATTGTTAGTGACAGGTTTTTGATTGATTTATGTTTTTGAACGTCCTTTCTCTCTAATGGCAAGCGTGAGCAAAAAACATGGGAGATGCTCCAGAAGGAATATTATATTACATGGTTTGCAACATTTTGATTTCCTCCTGGACACAGAACTTCTATATCCTGTGAAGTCTGGTAAAATAGTGGCCAAGGTGACAACCCAACATATCGGTGTCTACCTTTGTTTTAACTTATATAAATAATACCTCCATGTTTTGATGTAAAGTTGCACTCTATTGGGAGTTCTATTTTATTGGGATCTTCATTTAGTGCTTACATGGTGTTGCAATCCTAGATGTCCACAGCTGTTGAAGTCCCATTTGGGATCCACTTCAGTTTATGTGAGATCCCAATCTGTTTGTGACTAAAGTTGGGCAAATATCATACTGAAACTGCAGTAATGGAGATTAATCTTTACTGCTCATGGCTCCTTGTGAAGTCATGCAATATCTCACTCTATCCAGGTCTGTTGGAGATTACTGTGGATAACAGTTCAACCTGTCCCTTCATTAAAACTCTGTCCCTTTAATCCAATAAAACACCTCCCTATGCCTTCTCACCTGTCTCCACCTTTGGCAAAATATTTACCTTTAAATTATTTAATTATTTCCTGCTTATAATTTTACCTCAGAATAATCTTGTGACAAACATATCATTTGTGAAAATAGATTTTCAAATCATACATGCTCGAATAAAAACATGTGTCTACTTACATTACGCAAGACAAATTGACACCTCTTTAAAAAATATATACATTTACTGTGTGTGTATTATGCAGTGTGGTACAATGCAATTGGTCTAGTAAGATGAAGTCACTAGAAATGTTATTTATTGTAGACATACACATGTATTTTCATCCAAACGGATAAGGGGCCCTCTTGTGAAGGTAGTATTGGACAGATGGTGATCAAGTTTCCACTGTAAAATGTAGTTTATAGACCCTGTACATGGTAAGGCATAGATTCCATCACTGTTACTTATCATACACATTTATGACATAATATAGCACCCAGCATTATATACCGTATTTGCTCGATTATAAGACGAGGTTTTTTTCAGAGCAAATGCTCTGAAAAATCCCACTCGTCTTATAATCGAGGTAGTCTTATAATCTGACCTAAAATTTAGGTCAGACTATAGGACAGGGATCCAGGTCCCCAGCAGAGCTGCAGGGGACCTGGATCCCCCTCTCTAACAGCAGGGGATGTCTGCACGATGAGCGCAGACTCCCCTGCTTCCGCCCGGCACGACCGCCGGGGCTTCTATGAAGAAGCCGGGTACTTCAGCTTTCGTCACAGAAGTCCCGGCGATTGTGCCGAGCGGCAGCAGGGGAGTCTGCGCTCATCGCGCAGACATCCTCTGCTGCCCCACTAGCCACCAGGGAAAAGCGGGCAGCCGGGGGATGTCTGCACGATACGTGCAGACATCCTCCATGCTGCCCGACACGGCAGTCTATTATGACGGACCAAATAGAAAATAGTCCCAGATCCGCACAAGATATAAAGTCCCGGTGCACGGACTTTAAGATGTCTCCCAAATCTTCAAATAGCAACAAATATGAAAGACCAGCACTCGGTTGTAAAGTGATGAATTTTTAATCACACATAGGCAACGTTTCATCACTTTACAACCGAGTGCTGGTCTTTCATTTTTGTTATTATGACGGACCAGCTGTCCATCATAATAGACTGCCGTGTCGGGCAGCATGGAGGATGTCTGCAAGTATCGTGCAGACATCCCCCGGCTGCCCCCACTAACCACCAGGGATCGAGGTAAGGGGGAGGGAGGGGGGCAGAGAGACAGGGGGGGGGGGCAGAGACAAGGTGAGGGAGGGGGGGGGGGGGACAGAGCAGGAAGGGGGGAAGAGACAGAGGGAGGGGGGACAAAGCAACAAAGGGAGGGAGGGGGGCAGAGAGAAACATGTGGGGGGGGGGAAGAGACAGGCGAGGGGGAAGTCAAAGG